>CM040402.1:120960918-121273418 GCA_022702515.1 Ilyophis sp. 1 JC-2022
AGGGGTGTCCAAACTACGGCCCGCGGGCCAATTGCGGCCCTTGAAGCGTTTTAAAGCGGCCCTCGAAACATTTCAGAAGAATTATTAAATCTGGCCCGCTGCTACAAATGAGAAAAAAAAAATGCTGTTTTTTTAACACTAGGGGGCAGCATAGTAAAAGCCCAACTCTAAAAACAGATCAGCAGTTTGCGCCCCCCCCCCCCCCAAACAAAAAAATTATCTTATGCATTAGCTAGCCAACGTTCCTGTAGCCTACAAATCGTGTTCTTATCAACATGGCGACTGCAAAGAATCGAAAGGTGGATAGTGAATGTAGGAAATTCCAGCCACGATGGCAAAAGTAATACTTTTTCAGAGTACAGAGGCAAGTGTGTCTGTTTAATTTGCCAGGAATCAGTAGCGGTGATGAAAATAATTTAACGTTAAGAGACATTATGAAACGAAACATGATGCGTCTTTTAAGGCATATACTGGAGCAGCCAGAGAAGAGAAATCAAAGCAGTTGGCGGCAAGCCTATCATTGCAACAAACCCAGTTTTTTTGTGCTAATCAAACGCAGCAGAATGCTACGAGGGCTAGCTACGAGGTGGCTAAGCTAATAGCGAAGTATGGAAAGGCCTTTGTAGAGGGTGATTTTATTAAAAGAGTGCGTCACAAAAATTGTGGAGATTGTATGCCCAGAAAAGAAACGACTTCTGCAATGTTAGTGTTGCGAGAAACACAGTGGGCCGGCAAATCGAGGATTTATCAGCTAACATCAAGGCGCAAATATCAGACAAAGCTCCGTTGTTTCTTTTCTATTCAATTGCGTGTGACGAGAGTACCGACACAACAGATTCGGCTCAGCTACTCATTTTTTTGCGGGGGTTGACGATGATTTTTTGCATTACTGAAGAGCTCCTCGACCTTCGGAGCCTGACTGGAACAACGAAAGGAGCTGATATTTTTGAAGCTGTGTCGGTTGCTATTCAAAATCGGAATCTCCCTTGGGACAAGTTGTGTGGAGTTACAACAGATGGTGCTCCAGTCATGATAGGTGAGCGTAATGGCTTCCCTGGTTTGCAGAAAAGTTCATGAGTCTGGGGGCTAGGCTGTTAAATTGCACTGTATTATACACCAGGAAGCATTATGCGCCAAAGTCACGAAACTGGGCGATGTCATGAATACAGTCTGAAAACTATTAACATAATTTGTGCGAAAGCACTCAATCACAGAGAATTTCGGGCATTCCTGTCTGAAATGGATACAGAATATGGGGACGTGATCTACCACTCTGATATACTCTCACATATGTGAGCAAACATTTTCCCTGATGACGCTAAACAAGAGCCGTTTGCGATCAAAGATAACAGACAGTCAACCTTTGCGATGTCCTGCGAATCGCATCTACAAACCTCACGACACAGCGATTCTTCAGTCCAAGGCACAACAACACTGTTCTCATTAGAAGTGTCACTGGTAAGTGAAATTCTTAAAATCTCTTCAAGCTCGCCTTTTAATAGGGTATAATACTATTCGCCTAATTTAAATAGAAATCTAAGTGATGTTGGCAACTGTATGCCACATGTCTGAGCGCACTTGTATTTATTTTACACACACACGCACACATAGCCTATATATATATATATATATATATAATAGCCTGTGGCCCGTGGTAGTCATAATTTTTCTCCATCTGGCCCTCAGTGAAAAAAGTTTGGACACCCCTGATTTAGTGTATTACTTATAACGGCATAATGTACTGTGAGATTCGATCAGAGGCCTTTGCCATCTCTACACCACAACAGAGAGATACAACAGTACAGTTAGAGAGATTAGCTTCCCGAGCTGAATAACAGAGAGAGATACAGAGATACAGTTAGAGAGATTAGCTTGCCGAGCTGAATAACAGAGAGAGATACAGAGATACAGTTAGAGAGATTAGCTTGCCGAGCTGAATAACAGAGAGAGATACAGAGATACAGTTAGAGAGATTAGCTTGCCGAGCTGAATAACAGAGAGAGATACAGAGATACAGTTAGAGAGATTAGCTTGCCGAGCTGAATAACAGAGAGAGATACAGAGATACAGTTAGAGAGATTAGCTTGCCGAGCTGAATAACAGAGAGAGATACAGAGACACAGAGAGATTAGCTTCCCGAGCTGAATAACAGAGAGAGATACAGAGATACAGTTAGAGAGATTAGCTTCCCGAGCTGAATAACAGAGAGAGATACAGAGATACAGTTAGAGAGATTAGCTTGCCGAGCTGAATAACAGAGAGAGATACAGAGATACAGTTAGAGAGATTAGCTTCCCGAGCTGAATAACAGAGAGAGATACAGAGATACATTTAGAGATTAGCTTCCCTAGCTGAATAACAGAGAGAGATACAGAGATACAGTTAGAGAGATTGGTTTCCCGAGCTGAATAACAGAGAGAGATACAGAGATACAGTTAGAGAGATTAGCTTGCCGAGCTGAATAACAGAGAGAGATACAGAGATACAGTTAGAGAGATTAGCTTGCCGAGCTGAATAACAGAGAGAGATACAGAGACACAGTTAGAGAGATTAGCTTCCCGAGCTGAATAACAGAGAGAGATACAGAGATACAGTTAGAGAGATTAGCTTCCCGAGCTGAATAACAGAGAGAGATACAGAGATACAGTTAGAGAGATTAGCTTGCCGAGCTGAATAACAGAGAGAGATACAGAGATACAGTTAGAGAGATTAGCTTGCCGAGCTGAATAACAGAGAGAGATACAGAGACACAGTTAGAGAGATTAGCTTGCCGAGCTGAATAACAGAGAGAGATACAGAGACACAGTTAGAGAGATTAGCTTCCCGAGCTGAATAACAGAGAGAGATACAGAGATACAGTTAGAGAGATTAGCTTGCCGAGCTGAATAACAGCGAGAGATACAGAGATACAGTTAGAGAGATTAGCTTCCCGAGCTGAATAACAGAGAGAGATACAGAGATACATTTAGAGATTAGCTTCCCTAGCTGAATAACAGAGAGAGATACAGAGATACAGTTAGAGAGATTGGTTTCCCGAGCTGAATAACAGAGAGAGATACAGAGATACAGTTAGAGAGATTAGCTTGCCGAGCTGAATAACAGAGAGAGATACAGAGATACAGTTAGAGAGATTAGCTTGCCGAGCTGAATAACAGAGAGAGATACAGAGACACAGTTAGAGAGATTAGCTTCCCGAGCTGAATAACAGAGAGAGATACAGAGATACAGTTAGAGAGATTAGCTTCCCGAGCTGAATAACAGAGAGAGATACAGAGATACAGTTAGAGAGATTAGCTTGCCGAGCTGAATAACAGAGAGAGATACAGAGATACAGTTAGAGAGATGAGCTTGCCGAGCTGAATAACAGAGAGAGATACAGAGACACAGTTAGAGAGATTAGCTTGCCGAGCTGAATAACAGAGAGAGATACAGAGACACAGTTAGAGAGATTAGCTTGCCGAGCTGAATAACAGAGAGAGATACAGAGACACAGTTAGAGAGATTAGTTTGCCGAGCTGAATAACTCTGTGGGATCTCAGAGAAACTAATCACACGCTTATTCATGGGATCATGGGATTACACTTATTACCAGACCCCCCCACCCCAGTACCTGATTCTCAAAAACATGGAGCCGTGAGTAAACCCCGGGGTCATTTTCATTCTCATGATATGCCTAAAAATGTAACCTGAAAGCAGGGAATGATGTCTCTTCCCATTAGAAAAACAATCTGCTCTCTCATCAGGAATACGGCAAAATCAGCTTCCTCTCACAACTGCCGTTTGTGTTGCTTGTGCATAAATAAAGAGCAATTAAATGGCTTGTAGCCTAATTGTTCACCATTAAACGGTGTCTTTGCTTTTTGGTCTTTTTTAGTCTTGGCATGTGTAATTTGTCACTAGCTGTGCCCACAGTGTTTTCTCACAGTAAAGAAATAAAGTTGTATGTTTATCCAAGCAACTGCTATACATTCTGAATACCTCACTTCAAAATGAATGTTGCTCGTTAATTTCTTACCTTGAGAAAAAAAATGTCCCCCAGATTTCATTAATCTTCATAGGCTTCAAAGGGTCTAATTTCCTAAATAAATGCAAGATGACAAGCCCTTTGAAATATCGTACCAAAACGAATAAAATAACTGCAATCATTTTCAAGATTTTACATTAGGAGCAAGTTTGTGCAACAACAACAAAAAAGCACGTTGACAGGTAAAAAAAAACCCTTGTTGGATTTTCGGATAATAAAATATTTACGGTGAAAATGTCATCCATATGCTGGTCAACTGTCCTTTTAAATGTTCAATATTTTTGATACAAGGATTCAGCATCCGCACCTTAATGTGCTATAGCACTTAATTGCACTTAAATATCCCTTAATATCTACTTTAATTTCTATGGAAAGAATATAATACTTGTTCCTGTTATTATGTCCGTCCTCATTATGTCATTAATAAGAAAATATGATCCCATTTAAGCAATTCAGGGGGGTGACTGCTAAAAGGAACCTTCTCTCAAGTTCCATTCACATGTTTTGTGAGATGGCCAGGTTGATGAAATTATATTAGGATTTCTTTGGCAAATACTATGAAAGCAGACAGACTAAATTAGGTCTTGCAGATAATATATATATAACAACTCCCCCCCCCCCCAGGTAACCCAGTAAACCGAAATACCCTGCGGCTACATTTGGTTGAAAAGTTTTCTAGCCGACTAGGACATAGCCAGGCTTTATGCAGGTAAAACCTGAGCTGTATTGGGGTTAACCTAGTCCATTTATGTCAAAATGTGTCAGAAACATCTCTCAACCCACATTTCCACCCCTCGAGATGTCTAGATTCCGGCTTTTGCTCACCGGGAAGAGCCTCAATCCCAAAAAATGGCACAATGCTGTGATCCTTTCTCCTTCTGCTCCACCTTTCTGCCTTCTGCTCCACCTCTCTGCCTTCTGCTCCACCTATCTGCCTTCTGCTCCACCTCTCTGCTCCACCTATCTGCCTTCTGCTCCACCTATCTGCCTTCTGCTCCACCTCTCTGCCTTCTGCTCCACCTATCTGCCTTCTGCTCCACCTCTCTGCTCCACCTATCTGCCTTCTGCTCGACCTCTCTGCTCCACCTCTCTGCCTTCTGCTCCACCTATCTGCTCAAGCTATCTGCCTTCTGCTCCACCTATCTGCTCAAGCTATCTGCCTTCTGCTCCACCTATCTGCCTTCTGCTCCACCTCTCTACCTTCTGCTCCACCTCTCTGCCTTCTGCTCCACCTATCTGCCTTCTGCCTCTCTGAATAAAGCAAGAAATACAATACTATACAATATACCATTATGCAAATATGGTATTAATGCAGTACCCATTATGGTAAAAAAATACAACAGGATGGAGGATGTTCTTCAAAAACGTTTGCCCAGGCCTCAAAGGTTATTTCAGGAAGGATGGAATAGATGGCTGATCTGGGATCCATTTTCTCTCTTATTAGGCTAAGATATAGATAGGGGAATTCTGATCCTAGATCAGCATTCAGAGACACTTCACACAGTATGTACTGGTTCCTGATACTAGCATAGGGATGTTAGGATATGCTTGATGCTCAAAGGTTGTATTTGTGACCCTTCCTAGTGGCAGTGGATTTCTTTTTTTAACTTCCTTATCGCAGCAGAGCAGAGATTTATTTTCCCCCTTGACTGCACTTAACATTACATCCGTAATGTGCTGTTGCTAACCATGTTGCCAACTTGGTTGATTACCTTCCATTTCTGTTCTATAAATCTACGTTTCCTGGGTTACGTGGTTTTCATACATGCACTTTATCCACAGTTACAAACAAGACTTCAGTCCTTTGTGTGTGGAAGTGTGGTGAAACACTCTACTTGTCCTATGTGAGACTCACAAATAACAGAAAACCATGCCATGGCAAGTGTTCATTTTTGTTTCCCCATGTTTATTATTACACCTAATTATTTAAAGAAAACATATTGCATAATATATTGTGCATTTATATATTTATAATGAGTATTCATCATTTAGACAGCCCCCTAATTCAAGTGAAACCCGACAATGAACAGGAATTGTGGGAAATGACAAGCCGTTTGATATCCACTCACATCTTGTTAGATGCTTGCAAAAGCAATCATTATCACTCGTAAGATCTGGCCAAACACACGCTTCCAAATGTGATGCCAAGGTGCAATTTCAGCATCCGCGTACTGAGCATGACCTTGAACCATGGGGAAATAATATAGCAGAGCGTTATGACAAAAAGTGAAAGGAAAATTAGATTAGGTAAATTGGGGCTGAAATTGGAATGTGCGTAGGCTGTGAACCGGGCATTAGATAGACTATTGACATATGCAGATCAGGCCATGTATCATTCCTCAGTACAGTATGCATCTCCCAAGCAGGAGTCAGTGAGAAAAAGCCTGAAAGAGTGTAAAAAAGAATCAAGAAAAAGACAGTAAATAATACTCTGTTCAAATACATCCGGAGGGGACTTAATATGCGAACATTCGCAACACCTTAGTAAATTTTTCACGAAAAGCACACGACACAATCGTTCATAAATGATCTATTAATGCGGATACGACGTGTTGCTCTGTGAGTCTGTCAACTAGCAATAAGTGGCCAGGCATCGTACGAGACAGTTCATTAATGCCGTGAAGGCTACGAATGCAGAAAACACAAATGCCATTCCCACTACCTGATCCGGGTGTTGAACACAAAATCAATGCGCTGGTTCAACTGAGGCTCGTTGCACTTTTCATTTCAACAAACCGGCGAGAGAGCGCGCTCTGACAATAGGGCTATACAGGTAGGAAAAGGAGCTCGTTCTTTCGTGCCGCCGGAGCCGTTAGCGAATCGTCTCAATAGCGTCAGCGATGAAAGCGACGTGGCGGAGGACGGCGGTTTAACGAGTGTGTAACTCGCCGAGCAGCGGGATAAGCCACTGGTCCATTCACCTTTTCTGCCGCATCTCATTTCTGCGCTGGGTTTAGTCGTAACCAGTGTCGGCTTGTCAGGGAAATCAGTATAAATTTCCACGTTAATTATAGCAAAGTTATTGCAATCCTTATTAGAAATGCTTTATTGCAACAACAGCAGCCTGTCGCCAGAGTCCAATTAATCTTACCTGTGTTAATTAGAGTTGTGTGAATAAAGTGCAGGGGAAATGCATTTACACAAAATAAAAAAAAGTGAGAATTACTGTTTGGAGGGGGGGATATATTCCCTTAAATATTTCATTGTCACTTAATGTGGTTTCCAATAGAGCCAATGTAGCCCTGCTGCTAAAGAAGAGGGTGTTTGCAGAAGGCTTTGTAGAGCACCTCGTTACCAAACACCAATGTCTCCTTTTAAAAGCTGACTGGGAAGCACAGCTTTGTGGGATACTCTGGATGGTCTCCGGGGTGTATAGTCTTTGTCTCGCTCGCAGCCTCAACGTATCGTGCAAAAAGTCCTTGAAAGAAAGGAACCTTTGATCATTTTTCGGCCTTCAGAAAATGGGTCTGTCAGCTCAGTAGAGTAGAGTGCAGAGTGGCACACGCACAATTATATAAGCACACACTCTCTCACTCACATATGCGCGCGCACACACGCACGCATACACACATGCACTCAGACGCACCACTCAGCCATGCACTCACTCACGCGCACACACACACGCACGCACCACTCACACATGCACGCACGCACGCACACACACACGCACATACACATGCACCACTCACACACACGCACATACACACGCACGCACGCACGCACACACACACACACAGCTCTGCAATAAGGGGACAGAAGGGAAAGTCAATGACTCTCAGCAGAAAGGTGTAAATGAAAAGGACTCTGGGAACATTCTCTGCCCTCTGTTCAGAAAAAGAAAAGAAAAAAAAAATTATTATATTACAGATATTGGTTTCTCTCAATTTCAGGTTGACAGCTCACAGAGGCAGAGAAAAACATCTCTTATTACACAGTACAGTTAAAATGGATATACAGTATATATGGAATATGAACAATGTAATGTTTACGAATACAAATACAGGCGATTTGTTTGGACAAATCATTTGGTGAATTGTGGTGTACACAGCGGTAAGAGACTCACTCAAACTTCAAACCGCCAAACTTCAGGAGAAACGCGTTTCCTTTTAGGGAAAACACTGCAAAAAAAAGTCTGTTTTAACAAGTGTTTTAGTCTTGTAATGAGACTTAATATCTTATTTGTTCTCTAAACTACAAAATATTAGCTAGTTATTTTTTGCTTACAGTGAAATTGTCTGACTTTTCGTTGGGTATAAGGTAACATTAACTCACTCTTTGTGCAAACTAGCTGCTATGCACTACAGTACGTGTACCTTCTGAGATTTCCCTGTTAAACTTACTCTTCTATAAACATGGTTTAGCATTAAGAAAAGTAGCAGTGTTAAGGAGATCTTGTGTGCTGGGATCCAAATACAGGATATTGCCACATACATCATTCACAGATGAATAGATAATATAAATAGATAGATAGTTTATAGCAACTCCCTAAGTTCTCATAATCACATACTATGTGAAATGGGTCTGATGACAGACAGTGTTCTGGACATACAGTCATGATGAGATGGGTACTGCAAGAATACCATATTTGCATAATCATATATTGTAGAAAAATATGTTTGACAATAACTATCTGCAAAACCTCATTAAACCAATTATGTTAGCATTTTACTGACATTTGTGTTAAGGTGTTGTTACGGGTAGCCTACATATAAAAAATACATTTAAACGTTTTTTTACGTGTATTTATACAAACACACAAATATACAAACATATAGAAAAAGTTATTTTGGGTCATATAGAGACCTAACATAGTAGAAAGGTTAAGTTCAAACTGCAAAATGACATGAAATTTAGGGTTACACTGACACAAAGTAGAAAGCATTAATCTGGGTAAGTTAAGTGAAATGTACATCAGAGCTAGGGAAGAAGAGCATGCTGGGAAGGACTGCGGAACACGGAACACTGCAGCTGATGTTAGTGCACGGATAACGGCACCGAGCAAAAAGCGTGACGGGTTTCGCGACATCGGGCACCCGCAACGCCTGCCCCACAGTTGCAAAGCCAACCGTGAGAAGTCACTCTGTCTCAGCACATCTACAGTCCCGCCCTGTTCTGTTCTGGCAGTCACGTAGCGTCCCCTACCCCTACCCCTACCGTTCTGGAGACAACATTTTTTCATTTTAATGATAGTATTAAACTCATTCCAACAAAAAAAAAAATGCAAAAAAACACCAGTAGATTTCTGGAATAGACCTGGTGTATAAACTGTGAACACTTATTTATACTGTACCCAAAATCATGAAGATGAGACAATGTACATTTCATGTACTTTCCATGTATTTTAGGGCTTCTCAGCTGTATTAGACACTACAGTGTAGAGAGACAGGAAGAATGGGAGCGAGAGAGCGAGAGAGAGAGAGAGAGAGAGAGAAAGAGAGAGAGACGTGACAAAGGTCGTGCGGCCAGAGTCAAACCGTCAATGTTTGGGCTCACAATGAGCACGTGGACAGTGCTCTACAGGCTCCGTGACTGAGACGCCCCTGCAAGTAGCTTCTACAGTATTAGTCTTCTTCTCCTTATGAAGGCAAAATGGGTTTGTTAAAAGACAGCTGTGTCGTGCGGTCTAGTGCTCCTTGTAGAGGGGAAATGGTCATCAGTTTGCTTTGATGTGTCATGAGCGTAAGAGGACCTGTGTGGTTCTGCAAAAAGTCTTGTGGAGGTGGAAATGACAAAAACACTGCAGCTATCATTTTGAGAAAGGTTCTGCTTTGCAAGTCTGCTATGAAATTGTCTCGTACCGAGAATCACGCAGAGGAAACGTCAACCAACTGGCAAAACCATGGCAAAACATGTCTACAGGTGTCAATCACACGATCAAGATCAACATCAGTATCCTCCCATATAAATGAGCTGGTTAATTTATGCCATTTCCTCAGCATTGGAGAGCCATGCTGTTCAGTGTAAATGGACGGCTTTGTGAGTCCTGATCTGCAGGAACATAAAGAAGCAAACACCCCCAAACAAACCAGAGAAAGATTATAAAATCCCTTTCACCTGACAGATCCCCACCTTGTTTACATAAAAATGGATCCCCAAATCTGGGGCTTTAGTGGCGTTGCGTCTAGAGCCATAGATCCGTCTTCATCTGCTGCGGATTTCACAACAGGCTTTAAGTACTTATCTCAACATGAGGAAAAATTAGGTGTTGATACGTGTGCAAACAACAATGGAAAAATGGAGACTTTGGCTTTTGGGTGAAATTTTTGCCCTCCTTCCCCACCTCTTCTTGATAACACCGCCCTTTCCGTTTGCAGAATAATTATGGATGCAGTATGGGCGATGTCCGCAGACGTTGGCACCGGGTGTGCGTGCCAACCCACCCACCCTCCCTGCGAGCTGGGAGTGGAGCATGGCGCATAGTCACCGCCAACAAAGTCCATGCCAACTTCCATGTAAAAAAATGTTTTTAAATACAAAATCAATACAATATCGGGGGGAAAATGGCCCTTGGAGGAAGTACAGGGGTTTCAGCGGGAAGTGAGGCCGTGATGAAAGCAAAACTGAATTTGTCGCCTCCTCTCTACTTTAATTGCTGTCGCCTCACCCTTTAACCTTAAAAAATACCTTCCAGTATAATACAGCCTCGTTTACAGCCATAAATCCTCCTAGTAGTGAAAACTACGGCCAAATATTTAAGGGGTTATTTGTCCACCCTTTTATAACAACATCTGCCTTTTCATTTAAGATTCAGTGTTGACTTATCATTAATGAATCCTCCTTGTTTAATGATGCATCCCATAAAGAGCCTTTGCTCTTTTAAATCTTTTTTTAGTGAGTAAATCTGAGTGAGTTAGGGCTGGGAAGGAGGGCTTATCACACTATTATAAGCTCTTGCGATTGTGCGACCATCCGTTGTCTATTGGTTTCCAATATACATGTATGTCTCGGTGTTCAGACCTCATTGGCTTTTCCGTCAATGCCCAGCGTGATATCTGTTGATCAGGGGAGCGAATGGACAGCCAGTGACGGTTTCAGATAGGATGCGCATAATCGTGCTAACGTAGCCCGCCGCGCTCTCTCTCGAGCATGACCCACGCCGTCAGCTCAGCTGATTCACGGGCCTCCGCCCTTCTGTGAGCCCGGCTTCATCAACCCAGTGATTTTCAACCACTGTGCCGCGGCACACTAGTGCGCCGTGAGAGATCGTCAGGTGTGCCGTGGGAAATTATCTTATCCTATTAACTTCACTTAATTAGTAACACTTTTGGTTGGTGGTGTGACTCAGGATTTTTTTTTATGTAAAAAATGTGCCTTGGCTCAAAAAAGGTTGAAAAACACTGAAGGCTGCGGATCCCTACAACCCTTCTGCAACCACAAGGTCGCTTGACCATTTGACCACTCGCTCAGTCTCGATTCTGACTCATCCTCTGGTTCTTCAGTTCCTCAGGGACTTACAGTATACTCACAATGTCTTAGTCAGAGGTCCCCCAACCCTGTTCCTGGAGGACTACTGTCCAGACGGTTTTCATTTCAATCCTAATTTGGCTGCACCTGATTTTACTAATTAGCAGCTCAACGAGATCTCTAGCTGTTGAATGAGGTGTGCTTTGTGAAATCCTACAGGACGGTAGACCTCCAGGAACAGGTTTGGGGGCCACTAGTCTAAGTGAATGCTTAACTCATACCTGATTAATTTACACAGTAAAATATCCAGTGTAAATTAAACTGTAACAGAGTACATACGAGTCAAATAGGGACCATATGTACTCTGTAAGAGTTGATTTCAAGAACAGGTCTCAATGTTCACGGCTATTGAGAGCTGCTACTTTACGACAGCATTGTACATTGTCAGATCTGTTTGTAGTCGTTTCAATTGCCTTCTGTTTGCACTTACTGTACATCGCTCTGGATAAAAGTGTCTTCCAAGTGAATGTAATGTAATGATCTAACACTGCGCATTTTACAGTGCACTCAATTAGAGGCACAGCTTTGACAAACGGGGACTAAAGACTTCTTTGTATAAGGTAGTCTGTCCTACTGATTCGGAAAGTACTGTATGCGTAAGAAATAGGGGTTCTCTCTTTAAACGGTCTATTGATTTTCATTATTTACATGGGGGCGGCATGGTGGTGCAGCGGATAGCATTGTCGCCTCACAGCAAGAAGGTATCGAGTTCGAACCCCGGCCGAGGATCTTTCTGTGTAATTGGAGACTTTAATATACCCATAGGTGTGTGTGAGCGAATGGTGCGTTTGCCCTGTGATGGATTGGCGACCTGTCCAGGTCGTATTCCTGCTTCTTGCACAATGCATGGTGGGCTAGGCTGCAGCCCCAGCACAACCCTGACCAAAAATAAGCGGGTTAGATAATGGATGGATGGATGGATTATTAACTTACTGTTCATTTAACAGGGACAGATGCAGTTTCCATGGTTACATTGAGTAAAACACTAATCTGATGCATTTTACCATAACATGTATAGTTCATACTTTTACGGTGCTTATAGGGCTTCTATTATTGAGCTGAGCCTCAGTAAAATTCACCTGCCTGCATATGATTATAGTTTATTGTGTATTAGGAATTGCTGTTAGAAACATATACACTTCCTTTGTTTTGGTATGCTACATACACCCACTGATGGAGCAGGGGAAGGTCCCTTCCCAAGGGTTTTAATGACTAACTGAAGAGTCAGGAGGTGGTAGAGAAAGTGACATTTAATTAGAATTTTAAGCAGGGCATTGTCAACTCATTTGCGAGTTTTGTTTATTGCTATTTTTGTAATGACATTTGCATTCTTGTCTTTTTTCATTTTGTTTTCATTGTCTATTGGTGCACCAGAAAGCTTTGGTTATTTTTGAATAAACTCCCACACAAGTATCTGTTGACATTTGGAGAAAGTAGCTTCCTGTTTGTACTTGGACACAAAATCTTTAACCCAAAACTGAAAAAGCAAACTCATCTGCTAATTAACGCCAGGAGAAGTAACGTTGCCATCTCTCTTCAAACCCATTGTAAATCAAACGCGAGCACCATATGCTCCTCTCTCTCACTCTCAGACAACCCTTTAAATGTGTGTGAGATGGAGGAGCTGCCCCACTCTATCCCAGAGTGCAATGCTGAAGACAAACACACAACAATCCCACTAATGGCCTCGGGACTCCTAACAGACGTACGCAAATATTTCTGGAAGTTGGTTGGTTTTATCACCACATTGACTCGAGTTGACCTATGAGCTATCATTTTACAGATGTCCCTGCAGACAATCGCATTTTCAGTTTCCAGGGCAACGCAGCTGAAGTCGTCGTGTCACGCCAATGTTTCGTCCGCTCAGGTTTTGCCCTCGCCAACTTCCATATGCGACGGTTCTGCCTATGGTTTTAAATGAGTGTAAGAATGAAATATTCCCTTTTATTCGCATATGAAAGAAAGGGCAATACTAACATAGCACGTGGGGTAAATCATTTAACAAGAGAGACAAAATAGACACGTGAAAGTGTAAGAAGCTTGTGATGCTCTCTAGTTTGTAGGGCAGTATTTTTGGATTTCAAAAGCACCCAACATTTTTGCCTCCCCAATTCAGCTCAGTTCAGACACATTATCAAAGAAGGTAGATTTGTTACAGAATAGACACATCTATGACTTAACTACACCAAACAGCAATAGAGAAAACTGCCACCATATCTTTTGGGTTCTTTAGTCATATTACTTTTCATAATTTAAGTCTCTGGTGACAACAAGAATCACTGGCATTCACTATGCATTAGAAAGAAGATATAATAAATAATAATAATAATAATAAAATACATTTTATTTATATGCACCTTTCAAGAAACGCAAGGACACATTACAGAGTAGAGAGAAAAAAAAGTAGGGGGAAAGATCACAGAGCAAAATAAAAAAATTGAGAGGGAGGGATATAGGATGAGAAAGGAGAGGGAGAGAACAGGTGTAGTTGAGAGGGGTGGGGTAAGGCGTGGTGTGGGGATCGGGTCAGAGACTATGAGTGTGCTAGGGTAAACAGATGGGTTTTGAGCAGGCTTTTGAAGTGATGGATTGAGTTAAGAATCCGGGTATAGGCCTATAGTGTCAGATGAGCTTTATAAACAAAATAGTCTGATATCAGTCATTTGTACTTATAAATGCTTGTCAAAGGGCTGTTTACTTGGCCAAGATTTATTTAAACTATGCCGTTTTCTGTGTAGTCATGCAGGTATATAAACGCCTATATGGTATCAACAGTTCCATTTAACTCCTTTTGATAGAAAAATTCAAATCCCCCATAAATCTTATCGCTGCAATAGAACCCTTGGATCGCCAGGCAGGCCCGTAAAGCGTATTGAGATGGAACACACATATTTCTTCTAAGATGGAGTGCATATTTACAAGGTCACCACGGCGTGCTTCTCACAGCCGTGGACACACACAGACTGAATCAGAAGGCAAACGCACATTAAAGCGTGTTTCTGCATGCGTAGAAGAAAGAAGGTGATCTGACAGTAAAGATGGCTGATTCAGGCAGGCCACTGTTACATTTTCACATCGACCGAGTCTTCCCGGGAAGAATTACCGCCTTGTGAACGGACAGCACAACCATTTGAGTGGCGTCAGTGGACCAGGGGGGGTTATACTATGAAGCAGGATTACCGAGTTAGCTGGATAACTGCACTGAGTAAAACCTGAAACCCTCCCGAATATGGAACATGGACTGAAGTAAAAAAAAAAAGCCGTTCCGGGTTTTACTCAGTTCAGTTATCCAGCTAACTCAGTAATCCTTCGTAGTATACCCCCCCTGGTGCAAAGCGTGTGGCCCTCACAGTAATTACTCCATTTTGGGAAGTAGAAGGGGTTTTTAGTGAAGCTAGTCGGGTGGTCTGGAACGTTCCTGCTAAGGCCATCATCCCTGGAGAGATTGGAAGCATTTCCTCCGTCAGAACAGATGAGACACGTCAGGCGTTATGTAACCTCAAACACCATTTATTAAAGCCCCATTTTACAAACAGTATAAAGTAATCAGGCCTAAATGGAAAAATCACAAGGGGAAGTTCCTTTGGTACAAACATAATAAAGAAAGGCAAGCAACAGATTTTTCCCCCAGTGTTATTTAAACAGTAAAGCAATACACAGGCACTGAAATCCTCCGTTTAATACCCACATCTGTCTAACTAATCATGTGGCAGTCCAACACAATTAACCAGCTCTGCTTAATGTGCCTGGCTGCTTCTCAATGGAGTGCGCTAAAGTACTTTTCTCTTCAATACCTGGACTTATCTCTCTCATCTGATGAGTTTCTGTGTTAAACTGCACTACTTGGTTCCATATTCACACACACAAAAAAAAAGATCTAATCTTCCACCGTGGGAAGTGTGAGTCTCCAGAAAAGGTTAAACACAAAGGATGGTGCGCCACGGTTTTCAGAAGGTCAAAATGACAAGAAAGGCTTCACAAAAAATATGCCTTTCAAACTGAACGTCTGTATCGTAAGGTTACAAAGACAAAACGTGCAGTCCCATACATGCTTCCTCAAATACTTACGTATGTATATATTCAAAGGTTTGAAGGTCGTGGCATTTTGACAATTATACTTGTGTTCTAATCACAACCCCTATTACTATGCCTGTTGATGCTCTAGTTGATCTAGAGTTACATTACATTACATTATAGGCATTTAGCAGACGCTCTTATCCAGAGCGACTTACACAGCATTTTATTTTTGCATTTATACATAGTATCCATTTATACAGCTGGATATATACTGAAAGCATGCAGGTGAAAGTACCTTGCTCAAGGGTAACAACGGGCAGTGTCCGACCTGGAAAAACGACCCAACAACCTTCGGTCACCCAACCAACCATTACACCCAACCACACACCCACACACCCAGCCTAGTTTGAACATGTCCTCAGAGGAGTTTATTTGCAATGTTGTTGCGTATATTTTCTCCCAGTGAAATAGCACTGACATGCTAATTCCACCAAAGATTGCTCAAGGCCAACTCGGTGTTCTCTACGGTCATTTTCCCGGAAGAATTGAAAGGGTCTGACTCATTAAAAGCAATTAGCAAATGTTTGGAGGGCCAATTTTGGGCAATCCCAACAAATCTAGCCAAGATATAATAATGACATAATTCTAAAATGGGGTGAGGTAGCCACTCAATGTGTATTTTAATCAGCCACTGGAAAAAACAAATCTGTCCACTTTTAGAGAAAATCAACATTTTTGTTTATTTTAAATTGGTCGAGTTGTTTTGCAAGAAAAATCTTGTTTTAATATTTAAATCCCTAAGAATAATAATGTAAAAGTAAAACTGCAAATATCTAAACATTTATCAGAACTGGACTGAGTGAGTTTTGGAAAAAGTGTGAACTCCGGGTCTTGCCAATGGCCCGAGGCGCAGACAATCCCGCTCTTTAGGGAGCGCCACAATGGCCGGCATACACTGGAATTCTGGGATTTCTCAAGATTTCACACCCTCCTCCCCCCTTTGGAAAAACACTCTTCACTTGCATGTTGCATGTTGTACTGAGCACACTCAGATGGTGTCCATCATACATGGGTTTGGCCATTCAGGCTGCTCTGCTTTAGACCCGTAGTATCATCAATAACGAATCACAGATCCTACCATGTCTTTCTGAGCTATAAGAGCCATGAGCGGCTCTCTTTAAGAGGAAATTGTTGAACCAGCTCACCCCTCATGGCACACCACCCAGCCTCCAGCTCCTATTGCCACTGACCTTGTGAGCTACTTCAGCCATTTGAAGAAATTTTTTTTTGGTTGTATTTATTCATTTATTTACGACGAGAGAAAAAATATTTCCTTGTGACTGGACCGTTCTGCTGGACCATGATGCCGTGCGACACTACAGCCTTCCCTCGATGGGAGGAATGTGCCAGTCAGACGCAGTGTGAACTCCGGGTCTTGCCAATGGCCCGAGGCGCAGACAATCCCGCTCTTTAGGGAGCGCCACAATGGCCGGCATACACTGGAATTCTGGGATTTCTCAAGATTTCACACCCTCCTCCCCCCTTCACATGCCACCCGCACTAAGCAGGGACTATCCCAGAGACTATCCCAGGGACTATCCCAGAGACTCCCAGATACTCCCTTGCATTCTCTTACACAGAAGCAGCACCTGCACACTCTCCTCCACTACATACGAAGTCTCTCTCACACAGCTGTAGGCGTTCACTACGCACCGTCCGTACGGTTTTCGTTTTCTCAGGCTAATCCTACAAACGTACACGGCACGCGGTCTATTCATTGCCTTACTAAATTAGCTGGTCCTCACGAGAGTATGCAGGGTGTGTGGGAACCTTGCTGGGAAGTACAGTGTTAATGAATCCTACTGAATTTGTTGACCTGGTGAACACAAGTCTGGTGCCACTTTCCTGTGCTGAGGTTGTGCAGAGAGGAGTGAGGCCGTCTGTAATGAAACTGAGGGCTTCACAGTGTTGGCATTTAATTCCAGCTTAATTCGTACTCTGCTGTTGATTTCTTCCTGACTACTCACTCATTCTGGTGGCGGGGCAGGTAATTGTAATTAAACTTTGCAGCGATATCACGCATGGTTTTCTTTATTAGCATATTATTATTTCTGAGTCCTAGGATGCACGTGCAATGAGCATATAATAAGAAGAAGAAGAAGAATAAGAAGAAGAATATTCTGTCTGACTTGCAAATAAAGAAAAGGAAAAAGAAAGCCGACCTGCTCCAGAGACATTTTTCATCTCACTCACTGTACGTGCAGTGTGCTTCACTCTTTAATTAGTTACCCGTATAGATTTACAAAATTAATATTTTGGTGGTACAGCCACCCGCGACGGCCAAACACCCATTTATTGTTATCTCATGAAACTTGCTTTACAGCCCCACTGTGTACATGAGGGGGATAAACATTTAACTCAAACCCTTGGCATGAATTCCATTTACCTTAAATGGTAACCTTCAAATGAATACGCGACACGTCCTGCTCAAATGTTTAATGAAACTGTAAGCAAGTCTCCAGGTAGGAAGTGAACCCGCGTGATTTCATTTCCCCTTCCCCTGTGACGCCCGATAACTCTTGAGAAAGTCGTTATTTTTCAGACTCTTTCATATTTCTGAGGCAGGCTTTTGCCACAAAATCTGTATTGACTGAAGCGGGCACTGCCTCTGCCTGCTCGCCCTTAGCAACCATCTGTCACAGTGTCACACGCGCCCCGATACGAGGCGATTATGGACGTGGTCAAATCGCCCACATTTTGTGCACTCACTGCGTCCCTCAGAAAATGGCTGCAGCGACTGCTCATAAATTTAGTCTCACTGGATGAAATTTCATCAAACAATAATAAATCCCCAGTAATAACGTGGCTGCCTCTTCTCCGCCCATTTTTTTATTTATTCTTCTTTCCAATTGGTCCTTAAGTTTGCATCATGACAGCATCCATCTAAAGACCCCCCCCCTCCCTTCCACCCACCTGATCAAAAGCAGAAAGCCATGCTCAAAAAAATTAAGAAAAGCTGAGGCCTGTCAAAGAGCACGTAATGGGCCGTGACCTTTGACCCCCCGTGCACAAAACGGCGAGTCGAGGCGAGCCTGCTCTCCACAAGCTCCCTCTGTGCTCCACACAATCGACAAAAGGCATCCCGGCATCCCTGTGATGCAATGCCATCTCGTCCCTGCGCGTTCCCCCACAGCAGACCTGGGTCTTTTCTGGGATTCCATTGCCCATGTGGTTATAGAATGTGGCCTCTGTTCAACAGTACATACCCCGGGCCCAGAAACTGCAGCCTGCAGGTCAGAGGGGGCTCCATCCATTCATGCAAACATGAGCCCATTCAGGCCCCAAGAGCTGAACTCCCATAGGTTTTAGGGCAATGTCCTGCTTATGGAAATGTGACCAACCTGTTTTATTGGTAGCGTAATGCTTTAAAACAATCCACTTTCCCAGGAAGACTGTGAAAAGTGTGATTTAAAGCAGGGGAAACAGACCTGCTCATTAAAGTGCACACGCAGAGCATGGCATTAAAATTAATTGAAAATGTTTTTGTTTCTAATTAGACGCTTAGTTCTCTTTAAAATAGTTTTGTTCAGTTATGGAATATCAGAGGGGTTTTAATAAGCTGAGAGTATGGAAACCTTGTTACTGTAATTTAAAAAATATGAAGGACGAAGAATAAGGTTTAAGTTCAATTAACATGGTGACATTTATCTCGGTTTTTTAACTGTAGGCTATCAAAAAAACCTTATGCATTGTGAATCCGCTGTAACCTAGGCTATTTGAAAAACAATACATTCAATATTCACCAAAGTGAACTTTTTTCATTCAAAACCATTCTATTTACTTACAGGCTGTAGACCTAGAGCAATTTAATGCGGCATTCCCCTTCGCTGAGGGACAGGTATGTGGTCTTTGACATATGGACCCTTTTATTATTATGCATTTTTTTCTATAGTCTACACAATAATAATATTTCACATTGTAATCTTGATATTTTAGTCATGCTTGTGCGTGCCCTTGTGTGTAACAGACAGGAGGGTGTACGCACGTTGTGCACACGCCTATGTAGATGCACTTACAGTATATGCTCTATTAAAATAACAACTGCGACATGACTTTAGACCAGGTTTGTGGTGATTTTAGCGCAAGTGCTTTCTGCTGGCTCAAGATAGCAATACGCTAAAAATAATCCTGACCACTCCTCGTTTTAAGACCAACCCGCCCACGGTATTTAAACGACGTGAGCACTAGGGGCTATAATGAACCCTGCGCCGGGTGTAAGATAGCAAAAACACTTGCGTTTGGGTTAGCGCCGCTTAGCGCCGGGTGTAAGATAGCAAAAACACTTGCGTTTGGGTTAGCGCCGCTTAGCGCCGGGTGTAAGATAGCAAAAACACTTGCGTTTGGGTTAGCGCCGCTTAGCGCCCAAAGACACTTTCGTTTGGGTTAGCGCCGGGTGTAAGAGAGCAAAGACACTTGCGTTTGGGCTAGCGCCGCTTAGCGCCGGGTGTAAGAGGGCAAAGACACTTGCATTTGGGTTAGCGCCGCTTAGCGCCAGGTGTAAGATAGCAAAGACACTTGCGTTTGGGTTAGCGCCGCTTAGCGCCGGGTGTAAGAGAGCAAAGACACTTGCATTTGGGCTACCACCGCTTAGCATCCAAAGACACTTGCATTTGGGCTAGCGCCGCTTAGCGCCCAAAGACACTTGCGTTTGGGTTAGCGCCGCTTAGCGCCGGGTGTAAGATAGCAAAAACACTTGTGTTTTGGCTAGCACCGCTTAGTGCCAGGTGTAAGATAGGGCCCCATGTCTGCACTGACAAAGTCCTCAAAAATGAAAAAAATAATGACAGCTTCCAACCAAAAGACACTCAATGAAGTGACTGCTTTTACCAGATGCTTTTTCAAAGCAATTGTTTCTTCCAAACAACCTATTCACATTGGAGAACCAGAACACTAGAACAATCCACCTGGTGGATTCGATCGACAACTGAAAAATAAAAAAAACCAGACAAAAAGCTGTGATGGAGAGAACAGCCAGAGATCAATCAAACCACAAACTCCACTGAGAAGGCCCTGCAGTCGATACTGAGGACGGCCAGACACGTCTGTGGTGAGACTTGCTATACTTGGCTTATAGGCACACTGTTGAGAGCATGCGACTCCTCGTGCATGGAAAATCGATCCCATTGGTTTCACATACAGACAGGCCCAGGGGTCTAAGGAGCGGAGGTGAAGGGAAGATAAGTTTAAGGCTCTTTGTGAATGATACTTTCTTCAAAGATCGATGCAATGTGTTGCATCTAGTGCTTCTCTGTCAGAAACGGGCAGTGTGTGTGGGCACTGCAATGCCTGAAATGAGGTATTTACTGAATTCTTCACTAATGCAGGGATATTCTCCCTCAAGAGAGAACTGCATCATTTCATGAAAAGAGGCTCATCAGCAATTAAGAGCAATTCAAAGTACTCGTACATAAAGTGCGAAGAAGAAGATTATTTCGGGTCATGACATGAATGGATTTTAATCTACATTTCCACATCAACTCTGGTGGCATGAATACTTAATCACAAAAATATTTAAAACAACCATTTTGTACAGTGGAAATGCATTAAAATAACAACTTCTCTTTAAACAGAAATGATGGTAAGCAACATGTTTTTCCACCTGACCATAAGTTACAACTCAAAAATGTACTACTAATGTTATAAATGGAAAGAGCCATTGTGTGGTTGCCTGAGTTTCTCAGCCACAGAACTCCCCCTCCGAGTGTGTTTTGAAAGCTGTGGAGGAAAGAAGATCATATCAGTGGCAGCTTTTATTTCCTCCCTGCAATTGCACATTAATTTTACAGCTCAGCTGTCATCCCAGAGCTCACAGCCGTTCATTAGCTGCACACTTAACCCTTTAAGGTGTTCAGAACATTCTTATGTTCCTAACTGAACATTCCAATGAATTGAAAGCAACGTAGTTCTAGAACACAGACTTAGAATTTTGAAGAAAAAAAAAAGGATCCTTTAAAGTCAGTTCTATTTTTATCACATCGTTAATTAAGCTGTGCTTGGTCCTTACAAATACATCTCTGTAGTCATGATTTGAAATCCCCCATGTTTCGGAGGACATTCTCTAGAGACGGGCTCAGAGTTGATTTCAGCAACACTGTCCGAATCTCCAGTGTAGGAGGGACGTTCCCAGGCTCTGAGCCCTTTTCTCTTGGCTCCGTTTGGACAGAAAACAAGCAACTATAAATTAGTGGTCTAAAAGCAAGCATCCCTCTCCAACCACCAAACACACTAAGAGCAGCCTCCATGGGTTGGGCTGAAAAACTCACACAACTCCTCTGAAGTATTTCACAAGGGCCATCTCTATCACCGAGTAATTATCTCTTAATTACACATCTCACTACAGCTACACATATTGGCATTAAACTGTGTGCATGGCACCAAATCCTTCTCTGAAGTGGTAAAGTGTGATCACACGGCACATTAATAATGGGATTTCTTTCAATTGCATTTCAACACATGGGCATTGACAAAAGTAACACACATAGACCTATATATAAGATAGAAGTATGGTTATGCATAGATGGTAAAGTTACATAGATGGTACATAGAGTTCAATAGAAAAATGAGTCAGGAGAAACAACCGTTGAAGTGATCCATCCATATCTACTGCATATCTGGCAGCAGAGTGATGATTTGAGGCTCATTTGATACCTCAGACCCTTGAAGACTTACAGCCATTTAGCCAACCATGTGTTCCATACTGTTCCCGTGTAATCTACAGCTTAATCTAGTCCCACCCCCCAATTCCCAGAGATCCATTCAAATGCAGAGGTTATAGTAGAGGTTATAGCTTGTAAGAGTACCTGATATACTCTAAGATATCTAGAGTCTTTTGATATCCTTTTATACCCAGTCATAATAGCATCACCTGTTTACCTGTGTAATGTTCCAAACAGGTGCTTTTTTAACTTCCCATGCTTTTTTGATTTTTGCCCCTGTCCCAACTTTTTTGGAACGTGTTGCATGCATCAAATTCGGAATTAGCGTATATTTACAAAAATCTATAAAGTTGATAAGGTAAAACATTAAATATCTTTTCTTTGTACTGTTTTCAATTAAATATATGTAACAGATAATTTACAGATCACTGCTTTCTGCTTTTATGTGCATTTTACATACCGTCTCAACTTTTTTGGAATTGGGGTTTGTAATATAATGCCATTTAGGTTTCTACCAAGCTATAAACTATGTGGCCTGTATGTTACATAGACCTATGTATACTGCCTGGCCAAAAAAAAAGTCGCCGTTGCACCCGTCATGCATAGTGCCCACTGACTGTACAAGCCTCTGGAGGCAGTGTTATGATCTGGAGTTGCTTCAATTGGTCAGGTCTAGGCTCAGCAACGTTATGCAGCAATAAAATGAAGTCAGCTGAGTACCTGAATGTACTGAATGACCAGGTTATCCCATCAATGGGCATATTCCAGGACGACAATGCCAAGATTCATCAGGCTCAAATTGTGAAAGAGTGGTTCAGGGAGCATGAGGAAAAATTTTCACACATGAATTGGCCACCAGAGTCCTGACCTTAACCCCATTGAAAGTCTTTGGGATGTGCTGGAGAAGACTTTACGGAGTGGTTCGACTCTCCCGTCGTCAACACAAGATCTCGGCCAAAAACTAACGCAACTCTGGATGGAAATAAATGTTGTGACATTGCATAAGGTTGTCGAAACAATGCCACGATGAATGCGCACCGTAATCAAAGCTAAAGGCGGTCCAACGAAATATTGGAGTGTGTGGCTTTTTTTTTTTTACCAGGTAGTGTATAAGCTAGATGTATGGTGCTTATGTATAGACAGTATTCGTGCATGAAGTTGCCATGTCTTAACTGTTTTTGGCCAGGCAGCGTATAAGCTAGATGTATGGTGCTTCTGTATAGGTGGTATTTGTGCATGAAGTTGCCATGTCTTAACTGTTTTTGGCCAGGCAGCGTATAAGCTAGATGTATGGTGCTTCTGTATAGGTGGTATTTGTGCATGAAGTTGCCATGTCTTCACTGTTTTTGGCCAGGCAGTGTATAAGCTAGATGTATGGTGCTTCTGTATAGGTGGTATTTGTGCATGAAGTTGCCATGTCTTCACTGTTTTTGGCCAGGCAGTGTATAAGCTAGATGTATGGTGCTTATGTATAGGTGGTATTTGTGCATGAAGTTGCCATGTCTTCACTGTTTTTGGCCAGGCAGCGTATAAGCTAGATGTATGGTGCTTCTGTATAGGTGGTATTTGTGCATGAAGTTGCCATGTCTTAACTGTTTTTGGCCAGGCAGTGTAAAAGCTAGATGTATGGTGCTTATGTATAGACAGTATTTATGCATGAAGTTGCCATGTCTTAACTGTTTTTGGCCAGGCAGTGTATAAGCTAGATGTATGGTGCTTCTGTATAGGTGGTATTTGTGCATGAAGTTGCCATGTCTTAACTGCTGTGAATGTGCTGTCCCATGAATTGAGACTCTGCATCCTGACACTAGACAAAGCTCAGTAGCAGCACCTGGTATTCCCCGTCTCCCTGGCAGAGCGGGTGAGTGATGCAGACAGGGTGCATGTGTCTCTTTCTCCTGCAGGGGACATCAATACCAGGGTGCTTTGATTTATGAATGAGAGCCGCTTCACGGTATTCATTTTACCATTCTTCAGGAATCTTGGGAGGAATCTGAATTCATAAATCACTCTCGCCTCGCACAAGGACTTGGGCTTGTGTCAACACCAAGGCCGGTTAATGATCCTCAGGCCTGCTAGCAAAACACAGGGACTCGTTCTGCTGCAAGTTAATGCAGAATGAATGCATAAAGAGCACGTTTTTACTTGTGATAAACATTGCATTCTTTCCTTGCTTAGTAGACAAACGTATACAGACTCTCAGTTTATACAGGTGGCAATGCAATGAGACGAGGCAGGTTACGCACTACGCTTAATGCAAGGATGCGCCAACAGCTCCCCGCATGAGAGTATTCAGACCCGAACACCCTGCAGGCAACATGGCCGCTTACACTGCCCATGCTCCAGGGGTAAGGTACCGTGTCTGAGCATTCGCTCAACATTCCACAGTTCACCTGAACTCTCACCTGAACACTCACCTGAACACTCACCTGAACTCTCACCTGAACTCTCACCTGAACACTCACCTGAACTCTCACCTGAACTCTCACCTGAACACGCACCTGCTACCCTCAGTGGGACCCTCAAATGAAGTGACCCCTGACCCCTGTTCCCTCTCTCTACGGGACAGTGCACCGATATTCTGTCCCCAGGCACTCAGCTGTCCCAGGATCAATTTTCTTTAATTATAAGCCCAATTTTTTTTTTTTTACAGAATGGCTGGAGTCAAAATTGTGATTCAGAAAAATTGATGTGCAATCAATCTAATCTCATCCATAATCTCATCTTTAAAAATAGATGGAATTTCTTAATAGAAATCCGTAATAAGTCAACAAACGAGGTAAGAATGTTTATCTTGAATGCATACGAGGTCACATTCATAGGGCAACTGTGAAATAGAAGAGCAGCAGAAATGAATTTTCTTGATATTTTCTGATCTCCACTTAACAGAATAGCAGTAATATCATGCCTGCAAAACTATCCACTAGCAATGAAATTAAGAGCTCTGTCTATTCTATTTACATATCGCCAAACACTCTCTCGCACTCCTGCGTGTGCGCACACAGACCCCAACACTGCAGGGCATAGAGAACACGCACACTAACACAACCCTTAACACTCAATGAGAGTTTACTCTGGACAGACAGAAGTAATAATATTAATCTCATATAACCTCATGTTATGAAAAATGTGAAACTGACATTTTCTGAACTAAGTACTTTTTTTGCATGTGTGAGAGCGTGTTTGAGCACATTTTCAAAGCTGAGGTGGAAGATCACAAGCTGTCTAATTTGCACAAGCACATTTAATTGACACAGGAATTTTTTTAAATAAACCTTTCCCCCCCCCCCAAATTGTAATGTTATTTATGAGTAGTACTTTCCTGGACAGAGTGAAACCTCCGGCCGTCGTTTGTAACATAACACCATCCCTATAGACAATTTGCCCCCTAGAGGACAAACAACAGTAGTACAGTGGTTTTACAGCTTCTGGAACAAACGTGTTATACTGTGCAATGTGCCGAGTGTTCCTCCCTTCGACTGCATGACATACACTCACTGCATCTGAACACCAGCTACCCAGCTACCAAGAATGTCCACAATCTGGTTGTAGTACACATCGATTTGCAGAACCACAGAGTTCCTTCCCCTTGACAAAAGACATCCCACAAATCGAGTTACCAGTCACTCCTCTGAGATTCCTTGAAGGTCAAAAGATGCCATTTCATCCAGTCTCAACACTGTCATTTTGAGATTTAAAATTAACTGTAATAAACTGCAACATTTGATTCAATATAACTGTTGATATATTCTTATTATGTCATTTGTTATTTTAAAGCATCAGAGCTTTCACTTGAGCACATTAAAAAATGCACTGCTATATTGCCACCACGCTAATATTGCTCATGAATCTACGCCCCAGTATGTTCTCAAAAGTACTTTCCTTGCAAAGGAAGTGGTACTAAAATTGATTATAGATTAAATGCAGGGCCCTTGAAGAGTACCAGACCAAAAATAATACAATGACTAAACAATAATAATTGTACAACGCAACCCTCTTATCCCATGGCTAAACTGCCTCTGTTGGACTTTGTGAAGCCTGTATTCAATTTTTCCCAATGTAAGAGAACCCTCAGGATAAAGGGTGGGTCTCAATAGTATTACCTCACTCAGACGCTCGCATTCCTAGCAATTACAGGGGCCTCCAATCAGCGAGGGCAGCCAAGGCCACCGAGGAATATTGTGCATATTCAATAAATAAACAGAAGAAGCCTTTTTTTTTTTTCAAGGTGCAAATTAGCCTTCTTAATAACAGCCATTTATTCGTGTATACTGAAACAACAATGCATCATTCAAAATGTAATTGCTCAATCAGTACTTAACAATATCAAAATCAAGATGGAGTCATAAGAAGGAAATATAATTGTACAATAGAGCACGTGCAATTATGAACGTCCTTTTTTTTCTCCAGAATTTCCTCATGAGCACCTTATTTTTGGCGTGTTATTGAATCTGTAAGATTTTGAAAAAAAATAAAGGTGACTCCAGGGCTTTGCATAGCATTTATAATACCTGGCTAACCAACGTATTAACATAGCCTACGGTTCTTTAGTAAGGCAGAACAGTGGTGCCTTGGTCCCACTATGTGTTATTTTGTTTAGAAACGTTGCTGCAAGTGAAAGCATGACTTTTTTTTTTAAGCAGACAGTTTTCTGCTGCGTTGAAATATTTTCCTTTGTGCGTAACAGACTCTGCTTTTTCCTAATGTTTATTTAGCCTCAAGTGAAGTTCCCTCACTACTTTCATTTTCCTGCCGGCGTATTTCCTCGTCTGGTGCGGGGTGGGGGTAGCTACAGCCCTCTTCAGATCTGTGGGCTTTGCCTAAACATCTCTCTTGCGTGCGTGCGTAACTTTTCGACAGGGGCACTTGGATGCTACAAGAAGTGCTCTCGTGCCTCGTCTCTGAATTTGTCTCCAGGACAGTATTGATGTTTGAAACATTTTACCAATGTAGATTACCCTGTTGGAATTACGAACACGGATCGACGCGTAAAGTAAGAAATCAGCGCCCACTATCGCGACCGCTTCTTCCTCGGCTGTGGAGGGGATATATCAACCTGCTGATCTACAGCAGCGGTAGGTTTCGGCCGCTGTCATTTTGAAGCAGTCAGCGATTTTATACCAGCGTGACAAAGGCGCACTGTAATTATGTGAACAAAAAAAAGTTTCTTTTAAACTTTTCAGACGGTCTGAGCAGTTCAATTCTCACCACAAAACAGTGGATCTGTGGACAGTTCACGGTCAACACCATTTTTAAAACAAGACCTCCGTTTGGGATTTACTGTTAACAGACGGCCGCCAAGGTGAACAGCAGAGAATTCCCAATGCTATTGTCAATGCTTTTTGTGATAACGCTGCTAAGCAGTTGCCATCAAGGCTCAGAGGCCCAGGCCGTATCAATAAAAACGCTACGATCTTCAAACATAAGGCGTGATGGTAAGTTAGTTGCTATATTATTACATTTTCACAAAGTGTACACATGCGCAACCTTCAAGTCCTAGTCGTAACTTAATGTCGAAATGTGTTTTCTAACTGGTAATAACTTTTGCTACTATATAGCGACTCCTGTTGGGAAAATGACCAGTTTCCCTAATTCGTGTTTCTAGCTATGCATTTTCAATATTGACGCACGTTCTACAAAGTGACAGTTAATGTAGACGAAATCAGCTGAATTGCAATACTATGCGCAGTTTGACGTAAAATACTTTATTTTAAAGTGCACAAATGTTTTAATTACATTACATTATAGACATTATAGACATTTAGCAGACGCTCTTATCCAGAGCGACGTACATAGTGCAATTAATTTCAGCCTAGATCATTTTAATTTGTAGCTGTGTATGTAGGTAAAATATGTAGGCTAATCTTTATAATTTCCGTGTAGTGGATTTGTTTTAGAGTGGTGACAAGTACATGATTTAAGAGACAAAAAGGAACGACTAAAAATGAAACTAAAGACTGTGTTCTAGGAGGCCGTTTCGTTGCATTCTTTTGACTATTGTACAGTACATACAATCGGGCATCCACACAATGGAAACTTTATACTATTTTTAAAAAAGGACACGCGCAGCACAATTGACACCAAACACAAATTAGTGGTACATGCTTTGTTTTAATTAGTCCTTGCTCGAAAACATTACGTTTGCATAAAGCATAGATACATAAAGGAAAGAATTTAATGCTCTCGAGGATACATGAAGTGCGGATTTATCGCCCTGAGAGGTGACTATATACGCATAACCTGGCCTCAGACATGGCAACGCTCTTTTTAGGTAGTAACAGCTGCGAATTGTTTAATTTTAGGGGCGTTTTGAATGGTCTTTAAGAATGCAGCGTGGGCCTACGGAGTTGGAAGTGCAACGCACGGAGTTGTTAGGATCCAAACAGCATGGCACACTCCTTATCTCTTCGTCAAGCCGTGTCAATCAGAAATAGTCTCGAAGAACTCCGACTGCCTTTTCCGTCCCTTTCTCCTGTTCAAATTGAGATACAGTCCTATAACCGTAACTGATTTTGCAGCGAAGATGTATAGCTAGGCTACCAACTACGACTTTAGGATGATATTCAGCAATCGGCAACGTTCTTTATCTCCCAAAGTAGCTACAGCACTGTTACTAGAAAAGTCTATATAGGTCTAATCGTTTTTTATTTATTTTTAAAACAGCTTTCTTGAAGTCGTTTTGATACATGCTCATTTCCATCCAATGTAAAAAAAATCACTTCGGTACATTATTGAAGAATTGACTCTAACCATGTGTCTAAAGATTAATTTTCCCACTTAACTTTTAAGACTGAAGTCCGCTGACTAGACATTACAATAACACGGCTTAGGAGTGATGAAGAAGAAACTGTCAGCAAAGCAAGAAATTAAATGCATCCAGTTTCAGAACTATAATCATTATTTAACCCCACAAAATGGTGCCATACCTCTTCAATTGTAATTTGGAGTACAGTATGTCCCGGTATTATTGAGCTACCGTCACAAGTTGTATGTTTGCCCTCAGGCAATAAAAGCGGCGTAGACAGAAGTTACCTCACACTGTCCGAGCAGCTACAGGGCCATTTTTGGCAGTAGGGGATGTAAATACAGTTGCGCCTGTTGCACTTCTGGCTCTGCAAACAGAAGCCTGCTGCTGGCTGTTGCAAAAGCCTTAATGAATATCATGTAGCGCGGGAATAGGTCTGTTACCGTTTGACTGATCTCAGCTACTGCATTAGGATGGGGTGAATTGGAAGCATTGTAAGGGAAGACCACTGCTTTCATTTGAACAATACAAGAGCAGTCAAGGCCAAGGTGTGAAGCCAATTAATTCAGGGTATGATCAGGTCTGCTTACCCTGGTTGAAGGCCGACTTCAAGAAAGCTGTTTAGCTTTTAAAAGGTTTTTAAAGTAGTATCAGTTGTAATTCTAAAGGGCGTTTCCATATGGTGGAATTAAATTCCAGGGCCCATGTTCCAGTATACCTTCAGTAGTCTCTCTCAGTATGCAGAAAATGCTTCTGAAGCCCAGCGACAGGAAGCAGTGGCCCACCCGAGCTTTTCAGCTCTGTGTGGGGTCCTACTTGGTCTCTCTACTCCAGGGGTGTCCAATCCTATCAAAAAAAGGGCCGGCGTGGGGTGTGCACGTTTTTGTTTTAGCCCAGCACTAAGACACCTGATTCTACATATCAAGGTCTTACTTGCTGACCATGATTAGTTAATTAGTTGAATCAGGTGTTGTAGCGCTGGGCTAAAACTAAAACCTGTACCCACGCCGGCCCTTTTTCGATTAGGACTGGACACCCCTGCTCTAGTCATTGTAGGCTCAGCGAGTTCCTGAGCAGATGTGTTACTCTCCTGCCCCGAGGGACATCCTGTCAGTTGTGTAAATAAGAGGGGCTGTACAGTGAGGACAGTGCAGCCATGTCATCCCAATAGTGAAACCGCTCTACCGGAGGCACTCTGGCTACGGAGGTTCATGAGAAATATGACAGGGTCAGTTCTGTAATGGTCTCTGGATTTTTGTGTGCGTGCCTGTGGGTGTCTGTGTGTGTGTGCGTCTGTGTATGTGTGTGTCTGTGCGTGTGTGTGTGTGCGTCTGCATGCCTGTTTGTGTGTGTACGCGTCTGTGTGTGTGTGCATGCGTGCCTGTGTGTATGTTTGTGCATGCCTGTGTGTGTGTACTGTGTGTGTGTGTGTGCGTGTGTCTGTTACAGGAATTAAGGGGTTGATGTTTTTGTGAAAGGTTGTGGTTTGTCTTACCTGTGTTTAACCTGTCTTCCTTTGGCGTGTGTGTCTCTGTGTGTGTATGTCTTTGTGCATGTGTGTGTGTGTCTGTTACAGGAATGAAGGGGTTGATGATGTTTTTGTGAAAGACTGTGGTTTATCTTACCTGTGTTTAACCTGTCTTCCTTTGGCGTGTCTGTGTGTGTGTATGTCTCTGTGCATACCTATGTGTGTGTGTGCATGTCTGTTACAGGAATGAAGGGGTTGAGGATGTTTTTGTGAAAGGCTGTGGTTTGTCTTACCTGTGTTTAACCTGTCCTCCTTTGGCGTGTCTGTGTGTGTGTATGTCTCTGTGCATACCTATGTGTGTGTGTGCATGTCTGTTACAGGAATGAAGGGGTTGAGGATGTTTTTGTGAAAGGCTGTGGTTTGTCTTACCTGTGTTTAACCTGTACTCCTTTGGCGTGTGTCTGTGTGTATGTCTCTGTGCATACCTATGTGTGTGTGTGTGTGTGCATGTCTGTTACAGGAATGAAGGGGTTGAGGATGTTTTTGTGAAAGGCTGTGGTTTGTCTTATCTGTGTTTAACCTGTACTCCTTTGGCAGGTGTGGTTGGAACAGTACGTGTAGTTCACCAAGAGGTATTCTGTATGCTTGTTTAACCTTTGTTGGCACACAGCTCAGCAGAGCACAAGCCCAACCGATTTCCACTACAAAGAAACCTTTCATTCCCTTAAACGAGACTTACCAAGCAACATAAATAACTGTGCGGAGCTTGTCTCCCCCCACCCCCCCCTCCCCGTTGGCAGAACCTACACAAACCCGATTATCTTATCTACGGGCCAGACTACTCTTCAGCACCGCTGGCTCTGCTGTCAAGCTTGATAGCAATTACCTCATAACCAAAATGAATTAAACCTTACACAATTGCCGTACATCAAAAAAAAAAGAAGCTATAGTCAGCTCCATCGTTTCTCCACCAGGAATGTACATCTTTAAAAAAAATTATAATACATGAATGAAAAAAAGTACATCTTGGAAAGATGGTGGCCTTATCACCTTTAACCTTTAACCTCCAACAACCAAGCCCCACCCCCCCCCCCTCCCCCCTGCCCCCCTCCACATCTAGTCATGAAATCCTAGATGGTCTGAAACAGGGATGAAGAAGATTGTGTTTGGCTTTGCAGTGGGTTTGTCTCCCTGTAAACATGAGTGGAAAACATTAAGCCAGTACAAAGCTCAGCTGTCATTTTGACGGACAGGCCCTTCGTGGACGGCATTGTTATAAGGGGAGAAAGCCCCCGCAGATCATTCATATTGACTGGCTGTTTGGTGGTGTTGGGGTGATGGAGGACTGGACTACTAATCGGATCCGATTTGCCGAATAGTTTTCTTACGGTTCATCTATTTCTTTTCTTTAGAAGGAGAGAAGATAGTCCACTTTCCTTTCATTTTTCTGTTATTTTCTTCACACAGGGAGAAAACAGAGTGACAGATAGAGAAGGGGCCACAGTTCAGAAAGAGCCATGGTGGGGGACTGGCTCGAGACTAGAGTCGTCCGTGTGTTACGGACTAGGCCACACAGCCCGCCTCCATAATAAAACACCTAAAAGAGCTGCTAGTCAGCATGTGCTTTTTAAGCAGTTATTGTATTCAGGTCCAGATTTTTCACAGCTATGATTCCTGAAGTGAAGGTAACGATTCCCCCCCCCCCTTTTTTTTTTGAAACGTGTGGATTTTTGTATTTTTGTGGCTTGGGAGGGCAAACTACCATGCTGAGAGCCCAAAGTGTTGACTGACTTTTAACTGACTTTAAATCAAGTGTGTTGTTATTATTGATCTGCTGACTAAAGTGATATCCGATACCCTCTTGGCTCAGAAATCGGCCATGTTGTTCATCATTAGCATTCAATTGACTACCAACCAGGCACCTCTGCAGCTCGTGATTTTCAGACAAAAATAATATTTAAGGAAAATAGACCCATTAAATGAAAGCCCCCCCTAGTGCACTATAAACCTCAAAGATGAAGTCAGTGCAGTCCATTTACTGGGAGAGATGGCCAGAGGTGTAATACCTATTGATCTCTGAGATTCCTGTGGTAAATGGCTGGTCGCTGGCCTAAAAAATAAAAAAAACACAATCATCTGTATTGAATGATACTGACAAATAACATGAAACACCAACATGTGAAAAGTGTGATAAATGGACAGTTGGCTTTAAAATGACTGAAAGCTTAATTAATGTTAGTCCATCATTATCTACAGCTGTGTCCAATGCACCCAACGACAAACCCAAGAGTTTCCTTCATGAGGAGCTTGACCGAAATGGTGTTTCAATAAATAAGTGCTATCACTGGCTCTCTTCTCTTCAATCCACTCTCAGTCGGCTACATAACCAGCTGCTACTTCCAATGTCAATTGCCCAGCATTGGGTGGGTTGTCCTCAAGTTTTAAAACTGGCCGTTAACCTATGACTCTCGTCTCATTCCCAACTAGCATCTCTGAGGGAAGTACGTCTAGCAGGGCTACACAATGGCTAAGCCGACTACCAAGCACAGCCAGGTGGGACGTCCCGCGAATAGCCAGAACGAAAATGTATGAGACATCGTCTCCGTAGGTTGTTTAGATCACTCTTAAGTGTGATTTAGTTAGAAGACATTGTTTGACATTTAGCAATATTTTAAAGTTCAGGTATGGTTCCGGTCAAGATCGGGAGATACACCGTCTAATGTGGATGTCTGCTGAAAGTTACCAGGAGAGCCAAGAATGACAAACCCATTTCGTCTTAATCTTCTCGTTCATGTAACATCTCTGGACGACGTCGCTGGACATCGCCAGCTCAGCGGGGAATCATCGCCCATGAGGGAGTTTCGCTCTCCACACGAGGAGCGCTTTTCCTAAGGAGAGATTCGGAACAGCACTGACACCCCTGCATTACAGCGGAGAGCAGCTGCACGGAAAGGAAATAAAAGTATGTGGAAAGAAGCGACAAAACAGGAATTCTTTCGCCCCTGTAGGAAAACTGGAACAATGCAAAGTGCACTACGTGCGGAGCTAAGCATCACATGACAGTGCTTTGGGTATATTTTTGCATTTTCACTCTTCAGTGTGAGCTGTGCAGTCCTATACCACCAAGCAAACTCAGAGTGGAACCAGCGTCACCCTTGTGACCCATCATTCATAGTCAAATGAAACCTCTTAAAGGTTTATAGCAAAAGTAGGGGCTGCCCCAGGGTCCTGGCTAAATTCCCAACCTGGCTCAAACTAATCATCCCCCAGTTTATTTGGCAAAAAACGGTTCTCTCCCCCTCCACATCAGCAGATGTGTGGTGAGCATTCTGACGCAAAATGGCTGCCGTTACATCACCCAGGTGGGTGCTACACATTGGTGGAGGTTGAGACAAGGTTCCCCCTCATCATTGTAAAGCTGTGTGAGAAAGGTGCTATATATGCAAGGCATTATTATTATTAAGGGAAGGTTTTGTTTGTTTGTTTGTTTGAGGCTTAGTAATAAAGGTTACCTAATCGAGCGCGTCCGTCCAGTCCTATCCACACAACGAGGCTTTTCCGGAGCTGTGGCAAACTCTATTTATAGGGCACCACTTGGCAGTAATTTGTTCAATGGCTGCGCCGCAAAGTCACGCATAAACAGTCACCGGAGTCGGCTTGTTCTCGGGGTCCGGTGTCGGCCCCTGGCTCGGCGCACGGCCGACCGCCCGCGTTGGGATCTCTTTGTTTAATGTACTGTGCGAGAGCGGGCCTTCGTCCTTGGCCGATATCCCAGACTGTTATTTAGCTTCACAGATTGAGACTGCTCCACTCCTTTTCGGAAGGAAGTTGATTGCTCCGCGGACGGAGCGCGCGGTAATTGGCCCTGCGCCGCAGTCTGACTGCACCGTGGTTCGGTTTTATGGTCCTTCTCTTTTCCAGCCGCGCATTCATCTTTTATTTTTACAAGTTTGAAGTACGAGAGCAAAAATATGTGTCTTACTAAATTTATTGTTTTGAAGCACATTCACTGAATTTATGTCATTCCTCATGCTCGTTGCAAACCACAAAACCGCCAAGTGTACTGGTATGTAGTGTGCGAGTTAGCTACTGAACGGGAAACCATTACTATCTAATTGCAATAGATCTGTCGCTTTTCTGTCAACTCAATGACAACTAAAGGGTCTTTTTGAAACTGATTTATCATTGTTGTCAGAAATATCCTTTCTTAGAAATTGTTGCAATCCATCATGTTATATTTACAAAGAAAATAACAGGGTGCAAAAAATGAAGCTTCTTCAGTAGTGCCAAGGTGATTTAGGACCACGTGATTGGTCCACATGGTGATTTGGGACCACGCGATTGGTCCACATGGTGATTTGGGACCACGCGATTGGTCCACAACAAGTCCACTGTCGCTGGGTGTCTCCTTCCACAAAAACATTCAGCTCTCACATGTTATTTCTGGTGTTCAGGAATGGCAGCTTTTTGGTCCTGTGTGCAGCTGTCATGACAGACCGCGCTTGAACAGAGCGCTGGCCAGTGGTGTGTGTGTGTGTGTGTGTGTGTGGGGTGCTGGGTCACCACAGTCCCTTCCCTGTGGTTTCACTGTCATAAGACCACAGAGTCTTGGCCGAGCCCATGAACCTCAAAAGATTGCAGGGATTTCACAAGAAAAGAATAAAATGGTTATTTGGAAACACAACAGTCTGCTGTCAGATTGCGTTACAGAGAAGGGACAGGTGCTTGTGTGCCCTTGTGTCTAAATCTGTCTTCTCCACACAAAGAAAAATACTCTCTTTTCAAAGCCATCTCATCTGAAGGCTTTAAACAAAATAGAATTTGGGTCAAAGAACAGGGGCCATATATGCATGTTTTTTTTACTTTCCTTTGAGAGTTTTAGAATAAATAAAAAAAATTATTGAATTTTTTTACCCAAACGACCAAGGCCTCACAGGATAAAGGCAGGACTTAAAGCAAACTCATTACATTAGTCATTTAGCAGACGCTTTTATCCAAAGCGACGTACAATAAGTGCATACAGAAAGGTCATCGAAGTAACTACAGAACAGATAAGACAAAGCACATCCTTCCCATAACATAGCAGCTATCCCTAGTAATGAACATTGAATGTAGTTCACAGTAAGCTGTGGGTAAATCAGCTATACTATAATTCTATTCTAAATACTATTATAACCTATAACATCAAACAGTTAGACAAGAAAACACAGGGAACAAGTACTATGAGAAAAGGTCCTAGATTAGTATATCAGTCAAGGTGGAGTCTGAAGAGGTGTGTCTTCAGGCCACGACGGAACGCAGGCAGTGTTGGAGTAGAACGTAGGGAAATAGGGAGTTCGTTCCTCCACTGGGGAGCTAAGGTGGAACTCATTCTCGCGACGACAGATATGAATGAATAATGTTGGTGTTGTGAAGTGGCGTTCCCTGATTTGGTATGTGCGGAAGTGACCTCATTACTAACACTTCACCAGCAAACAGGAAAGTGCGTTGCTACCGGATAACTCTCCCCATTGTAAGTGACGTAGCTGGTAGACTGCACGTAATTGTGCTTTGTAGGAATCGCTTCATACATCCGGTTCCCTGAGCTCCAGATAACCTACGTTCACATTTCTTCTCCGATGTTATCTGGAGCTCGGGCAAGTAGACCACAGTTCTGTTGGAAGTGGGTGGGCCCCAAACACAATCGTTCCCAGTGCGGTTCCATGTGGATTGGTGTCTCAATAAAACAGTCACCACGCCAACAACTTCAAGAGAACGATTATTCATCGTCGCTCAAACTTGAATCCGGGTGCTTGATAAAGGGATAGTCAAGCCGGAAAGTCTGCACACCCCTTTCACCTTCTCAACATTTTATTATGTTACAGACTTATACTACAATAGATTGAGTTCATTTTTTGCCTCAAACATCTACACACAATAGCCAATAATGATGAAGTGAAAACAGGTTTTTAGAAAATATGCTATTTTATTTTACTGACAAAAATAGGTTATTTAGGGATAACATATCTGTACACACCCTTAGCCTAATACTTGGTTGCTGCACCTTTGGCAGCGATTACAGCTTCAAGGCGTCTTGGGAAAGAAGCTACGAGCTTGGCACACTTGTTTCTGGACATTTTTGCCCATTCCTCTTGGCATATCCTTGCAAGCTCCGTCAGGTTGGATGGGGAGCGTCGGTACACAGCCATTTTCAGCTCTTTCCACAGATGTTCAATTGGATTCAGGTCTGGGCTCTGGCTGGGCCACTCAAGGACATGCACAGACTTTCTTCAAAGCCACTCCTTTGTTCTCTTGGCTGTGTGCTTCGGTTCGTTGTCATGTTGGAAGGTAAACCTTCGCCCCAGTCTGAGGTCCAGAGCGCTCTGGAGCAGGTTTTCTTCGAGGATCTCGGTGTACCTAGCTGCATTCATCATTCCCTCTATCAGGACTAGTCGCCCTGTTACCACTGCTGAAAAACATCCCCACATCATGATGCTGCCACTGCCATGCTTCACTGTAGGGATGGTATTAGCCAGGTGATGAGCGGTGCCTGGTTTCCTCCAGACGTGACGCTTGGTATTCAGGCCAAAAAGTTCAATTTGGGTTTCATCAGACCAGAGAATCTTGATTCTCATGGTTTGAGAGTCCTCTAGGTGCCTTTTAGCAAACTCCAAGCAGGCTGTGATGTGCCTTTTACTAAGGAGGGGCTTCCATCTGGCCACTCTACCATAAAGGCCCGATTGGTGGAGTGCTGCCTGGATGGTTGATCTTCTGAAAGGTTCTCCCATCTCCACAAGGATACGCTAGAGCTGTCAGAGTGACCCTCGGGTTCCTGCTCACATCCCTGGCCAAGGCCTGTCTTCCCCGATTGCTCAGTTTGGCCGGGCGGCCAGGTCTAGGAAGATTCATGGTGGCTCCAAACTTCTTCCATTTATGAATGATGGTGGCCACTGTGCTCTTTGGGACCTGTAAAGCTGCAGAGATTTTTCCGTACCCTTCTCCAGATCTATGCCTTGACACAATCCTGTTTCTGAGGTCTGCAGATAATTCCTTTGACCACATGGCTTGGAGTTTGCTCTGACATGCACTGTCAACTGTGGGACCTTATATAGGCAGGTGTTGGCAATCCCCAATCATGTCCAATCAATAGAATTTATCACAGGTGGACTCCAATTAAGTTGTAGAAACATCTCAAGCAGTATCAGTGGAAACAAAATGCACCTCAGCTCACTTTTGGGTGTCATATCAAACTTACACTTGTGTACATATGATATTTTACATTTAGATTTTTAATAAATCAGCACAAATGTCTAAAAACCTGTTTTCACTTCGTCATTATGGGCTATTTTGTGTAGAATTTTGAGACAAAAAACTCAATCTATTGTAGAATATGTCTGTAACATAATAAAACGTGTAGAAGGTGAAAGGGGTGTGCAGACTTTCCGGCTTGACTGTACTTTCCCTGGGATTATCTCTCTACTGCTGAACCCTCTCTCCACACCCAGCCCATGCACGGGTGGGCTCGCGCAGCCGCTAATTGCTACAGGGCTGCGTTTACAATAATCTCACACCTCTCCCTGTGTGGCAGAACCTATTTCAATTGTGTGGTGTGTCACGGAATGTCAGGGCTCACCCGTTACAAGATGCTCCACTCACACGGAACCAGTCTAGGCTGGGCTGGGCTGAGGCGTCTTGGCACACGCACTGGCGGGAGGGTCTGCACTGAGTAATGGGAAAGTGGATATAATATGGCGACTTTGGGTGTAGGCAGAGGTTTGAGACTGCCAGGGAATGACTCAGGAGTCGCCCAGCTGATGCTTCAAATAACCGCTCTAATCCAAAACAGTAATAACAACGCCAGGGTGGTCATTCTCTTCGTGAAATCATAACCCGAGCAATCGTTCGTCACTCACCGTGGGCCCAGAATGAGGTCCGGCTCAGATGTTTTTGCTTAACAGTTGTACAGTAGAGGCTATAGAAAAGAACCCCCTCCTTACTGTAATAAAATGAATGCTTTTGGAATTTGCCAATATTATCAGGTGGAGAGCCTTGGGCGACGGCCTTATCAGCGTGTACTTCCAAAAGCTCGGCTCAGCGCCGTCCTAAAACCTTGAGAGAAATGAGCTGATGTGCTTTTCCCTCCGCCGTGCGGGGAGCGGGAGAAAGTGCTGATGGCCGTAGTTGGCTGTGTGGATGCAGACCTTGTTTGGAGATGCTGACTAGTCACTGCTGTTGGCTTTGGCAGCTTTAAGATTAGACAGCAAACATAAAGAGGGGGAGAATACCCTCTGAACAGGGAGCAAAAAAAGGGCTTTTTTCATGTTGGGGGGCAGCAACATAAGTGCTCACATCAAAAACGTGCGATTAAACGCGAGAGCAGTCTCACTACGGCTCGCTATTGTCTCAGAACAGCGGTGTTGAGATGTAATGTTGTCGATAGAGGTGTCGAGTTACAGCTTCATCACCGTCGGCTACCTTGAGAGACGGATCTCTGGCAGGAGGCAAGGCGAGTCTCCTGGACTCCAACAGAAGTGACTCAGCTTTGCTAAATATTTGCACAAAACCCATTACTAAGCATGTTAACAGATGCTTTCTTATGGGCAACTTAATATTTTCAGATTGCGTGTAAGCGCTCATGCATACCGTATGTAAGCATGTAAGCGTTCATGCATACCGTATGTAAGCACAGAAGCCTTGACGGGCGGAGAGGCCAGAAAATATGAGTGGATTAAAAGCAGATCACAACCCAATGAGACCTAATGTCATTTATCTAAACCTGCAGTGTCATGATGACATTGAGGCATGATGACATGAGCTCTCGTTTTAAGATGGCTGAAAAACAAACAAACTTTGTTCTGGGTGAAAGTGATGCAGGAAACGCTGGACTGGGAGTGCCAGCCTAACCCCTAACCCCTAACCCCAAAACAGGGGTTCACAAGTGAACACGTAGACTGCACAGACTACATCATGCTTATTCCCGACCCTAAAATGTAAACATATTCCTGAGTTTTGTCGTTTTGGAGGGAGATTTGAAATGTTATTTGAAATAGAACGGTATGGGATGTAACATCCTCTCACGGTCTGAACGACATGACAGAAATGGACCGGCGGTTTAATTCTTACAGCCGCCAGAGCCGTGATGGCAACCAAACCCACTGCACGAGAACAAATGCCATGGCAACAGCGATCCTTCAGAATTATGTGTGATAGTCAATAACAAGTTTCTCTTTGATGTGAATCAGAAAAGTTACTTCTGCAAATGTGACTAATGTGTGAACACAGTGCAGAGAAAAAACTCTTAAAATAAGATCAGTTAAGACATTAATCAAATCTAGAGCACAAACTTCTGTTTTCAGATTTCAGATAGCACGTGTTAAAATATACAAGTCCCATATCAGAGACTTGTTTTGTACTACATGAATAAAAATTTTAACATGTTTAAAGAAAAGTCATTTCATGGGTTTGAAGGTGTTGTACAGCAAGCAGACTGTTAATTACCATTTTCTAACAAAAGTGTCAGATAAAACTCCAGAATTCAAAGCTCTCTAAATATTTGAAGAACAAATTAATCAAGACAGACTATAGGCATGTCAAGCAATGTGCCAAATCACATTTCAGTATCAAAGCACCAGGACAAATTTATATATACTGCTTTATATCTGTCCTGATAATGTACACCTCTTTGGATAAACTGCCTGCAGTGTAGACTACACATGATATTCCAGTTATGTTAGATTGTCTAAGTTTTCATCAGTTTGAGATTTTAATAATGAACTGAAGAAAATACTTTAAAAAGCAGTCCCACCATCTTTGCCGGACTGAAGTCACTGTCCCTGTTAAATTACGTCATCTTAAAGAACACCTTAAAGAACAGCTTATATTATATTTAAGAAAAGGCTGCCAATATCCTCAATAAGCACCTGAATGGACATTCTTGAGTGGGGAAAACCATCATAAAATATGCTATTTGTTTTCAACTTGTATATTATTGCTGTATTCAATGCTAACCTTATTCTCTTACAAAAATATCGGCCGTCCAGAAAACAAATTGTGGCATTGTTTGGCATTGTTGCCACAGGTTTATGGCAAGCTCGTATTTTCACATGCAAAATAGCTTTGTGGGAACTGCCATTCACTTCTGGCAAAGCTTTTAGTTCACCACTACTGGCAAAGTCTGAAAAACCTCTGGCAACATTTTGTGGAAAACAATTTAGTTTGCAACAAATGCGTTACATATTAGCTGCAAGTTTGCAACAAACTATCCTGTTTTGTAAGGGTGATGTTATTTTATTCACGTGCATATTGCTCAATTCTGTTCATTGATCAAGCCGAGTGCATATACCCTCGTAACACAGAGAGTCCTGAGGCCTATGGTCCTTGTTTCTTGTGGTATTGCTGGTCAGGCCCAAGTAAAGAAGGAATGCATGCCATTCAGCTATGCTGATGATAAAACACGCAGCGCGCAAAAAAAGCACTTCAAGGCCTGCTTTTATCCACGGTCGTGAATGAAATGCTCATATTTGTGGCTTAAATCCTCTCGATACAAGGGCAGACCTTGCAATGATCTTTTGAAGCTGGCTTTTAGTGTCGTTAAATCTCTCTGTAAGTCACAGCAACTTGTTTAACATATTTCATGTTATGAAAAACGGATTACCTGCTTAAAATGGTTTTCCACGGAGATGTTTGCAAATTAGAAGGGCTTTATATGAACCGTTACCGTTTCCTTGTACTAAGGACACACTAATATCAGAGCTGACATAAGTGTTTGAGCCTATGTTGGAGGCTTATAAGGCTTCACAGAGGAGATATTTTCAGTGTTGTCTCATTGTCTTCTTTCCTAACAGAGTTCATGTTACCCTCCAGTAGATTAAGCGCCCACACACACACACACACACACACACACACACACACACGCACTAGCCCATGAACATAAACACAATGCTGTAACATTACTTTCTCCCTGCTATACGATTAGCTGCCCGCTGCCCAATGGAAACCACTCCCCCTCCCCTCCCCCTGGATTTATTTTGCGGCACTATAACGGTATGAACAATGTCACCGTTGCAGTGAACCTTGATTTGGGGGCAGTGTCAGGCGAGTACAAGCTTGTCGGTCTCAGCTTGCCTGTCATCGTTTGGCCAGTACAAAATTGATGTTTCCACCGTGCTCCTTCATCACTTAACCTGAAAATGACAGCCGTCAATTTAGGCCAATTACAATCTGTCCCAAAGCTCCGTGATTAATAGCCTCCCTCGTGTATTGATTTGATGCGTCTGGAGCAGTATTTTGATGACCGTACACAGCATAAACATCAACCTATCATTGTGGCTTTTGTGGAAAATACTAAATATTGATGTAGCCCCACAATGCTGATCTAAAAAACGGGCCTATTTTCATTTTCATTTTATTTTTGTGTTCACAAATAAAGCCATGATGGAACAGGTATGAACGTCCAATCTCCATTTTCCTCATTGAACAGTCAATACACCGGCGTTTGGAATTCACCATGGTGAAAATCTATCATAACTGAATGTACAGATCAATAGGGGGGCGTCTTTGATGGCATCGTCCAAACACGATCAGAATTCTCAGCAAGAACTCATGTTTGTCCCACTTTCCTGAAGGGTTCTGCTCACATAGCCAAGTATTAAAGGGGCCGTTTACCCCAAAATTTTATTGTGTCATTATATTCGGAAAGAGACGTTGCTTTCAGTGCCACAAACAAACATTAGTCCCGTTGAGGTCCGTTGAGTATTCAGGGTGAGCTGCAGCCATTATCTTGAGAACTTGTCAACTCTCAGTGAAACTATGTGGATGGATATAGACAGATTGGGTTTTTTTTATTATTAAACCTTTATTTAACCAGATAGTCTCATCTTTTACAAGAGATACCTGTTCAAAAGGACAGCACAAAGCATGGTTCAAAACGGCTAGCCATGAAGTAATCACCTGTCTATCGGCAGCTGTGTGGAGCAGCAGTGAGTGCCCCAGACGGTTTTGGGTTCAAATCTCTGGAGAGTAGAACGTCTGTCCACTGGAGAAAGGGGGAAAGGACATTGAATAGGTCAGAGCAGGTTTGCCAGGTTAGTCATGTACAGAAACCAACACTACAGTTTCTTGGTACAGATGTGGAGAACAGGATGGTCTGCCAAAATATCAGCCTATAGCTGTCATCAGATTTCTGTCAAAAGAGGAAGAAATGATAAACTCAAGGCTGATGCAAGCTTCCCTCTGGGACAGGATAGAAAGTGTGTGTGTGTGTGTGTGTGTGTGTGTGTGTGTGCGCATCCGAACAAGAATTCTTAAAATTTCGTTCTAATTTAGTATTCAAGTCTGCCTAATTCCTCAATATTCCCAATCATAAGGTAACATTTTTAAGCTATTGGGACATAGTATAAATGACCAGGACAAACTCTTGTGATAATTACCAAATGCAGCAGCTTTGCTTGTAAAAGGGAAATTTTGGTCTTGACTATTTTCAGAGTTCACATCCGGCTGAATACATTATTGATCTGGATAGACCATTTTGGACTGCAGTGTGGACAGCTCGGTGATATATTTTGCGTGAGCGTACACATTGATACTACTCTGAGGTTAGGCAGGGACAAGACCCCCCCCCCCCCCCTCCTCCACTCATCGCTCCTCTCCTCTCCTCTTTCCCCTCTGTTTACTCTGCACTTTTCTTGGGAATTTGTTTTCCATTTAGTTCATTAAAGCAGATGGATGTTGCTGTCAGAAGCTGGAGTCCTGGGCGACTCACCCTTCGCTCAGCAGAATGTTTCTGTACCTGTTGCCCCTGACGATGATGCAGTTGTTCCCCCTTGGGTGGGCGGGGCTGACATTGACAGCTTAGGCGGTATTAAGACAAACTAGATCAGTGTAACAGTGATGCAATCATTTAAATTGTTATTTTTTTACCATCCAGGCAAAGACAGGTGGCGGCTTTTCGCACATATGTGTGAAAAATTAATTGGCAACTTCATAATGAAGTGTCATTAAATAGCTGGTTTACACAGAGTGCCTGTTTTCACAAGTCCACAAAGGTTTAGCTACACAGTTTTTTTTGTCATGGTTTAAAGAGTAACTTAAAGAGTTTGCAGTTCAAAAAATGCCTAAATTGGGGGTGGGAAAGATACTCATGAAAGGGTTGGGCTTGAGGTAGCAAGCCACGCATTTTTTTTCCTCACGTGTATGCTCATTCACAGCCATAATTTGTTTTGTTCGAGCCGCTCGCTCCGTCTGCTGAGCTTGGAGCAGCGGCCGTGGCAGAGAACTGGAGAATATAGGCTAGTTATAAACTTAGCTCTCATCTTAATTTGGATCATTTTTAGTAACCGTTAATTTTATCAAAGACTGCTAAATTAGCCATGAATTAATTTACAATGAAACTTGTAGTGACTTAGTTAAATTGAGTGATATACCCACATCAAAACTTCAAGGAACATCATCTAATTTCGGTCAAAACTGCATAAACATGAACATTGTCCAGTCATAACCATTTAACTGTTAGCCAAGTTAACTAACGTAGGTAGCCTATCTTGTGGGCGACTGTGTCTGTGGTTCATAAAGTGCATTTTTAGATCAGTGATGTTTTTCCCATGGCCTCACAAATTGAGAGAATAGCCGAGGGGAAGAAAGAAAATGTGATTGTTGCGATTAAATTAATTATAGGTTTAGGTTTATTTATTTTAAAAAGGGACATTAATTAATCCAAGGAAAAAGGTGCCATTGGGGCTCATTTTCATCTGTAGTGCTTGGGCAGGATGATGGAGACGTTTGGGGGGGGGGGGGGGAAACGTATTAGACTAGATCCCATATCATAACCTTATACGCCCGTTTGCCTTCGAAAAGTTGTAAAAACCGTATTTCATATGGGCAAACTGTATGGGTTAAAACCTCTGCTATCCTCTCTATCAATAGCCTGTCAAATGCTCCTCAGTCTCCACAACTTGCTGGATTTGAAAAAAAAATATGAAAAAAGTATTTATAGTGGAAGGTGGAAGGGCGTAGCCAGATGTACCCAGTTGGTGTGACATCACACGTACTGCCACGTCACATATACTGTACAACAGCCAATAGTAAATTACAACTGCAATAGCCTACGTTTCACCACCGTGACACTAGTTAGCCAAAATACACTACACTTCCTATATGATGCTAAACATTGCAATGAAATGTCACAATTTGCAACAGGATCAATCTCTAGCACATAGGGATATGTCCAAATATATCAATAGTCAGCTAAAAAGTGGTTTTAGGGTTTACTTACCTTTTAAAAATGGGTTTTAAAGTTTGAAAATGTATTTTAACCTCTCCTTGTTTTTCAACTTGAAAAGGATTCAGCGCACCATCTTCAGAAATTAAAAAAATAAAGTGAGTTTCAAATTTTTATAATTGTATCCGTCACGATTGCGTTTCCACATAAACAATTTTTGAACTCGTACTGCTGTATCGAGCACAAATGTGGGTGTAGGTAGGTGGGAGCTAAAATCAGAAATACACATGACTCCAAAATATGTAAATGTGCTAAAATGTATTACCATGAGACAGCTGCCCTGTCGTTATACTTAAATTTATAACTTGCTTAAAGTGAATGGGTAATTTTCTTGTATATGTATACTACATTGCCCAGGCATAATGAATAAATAGTAAAAACTAATGATGTGTACAGGGAGTTTTTGGCTAGTTCCACTTTGCTAACAAATCTTATACAGTTTGGGGCAGCTTTTACCAGAAGGTATTTTAGTAGTAAAATTATAAATGTTATGTATTTATAAATGTTATGTATGACTTACATTCATATAGCCTACATCTTTGAGAAACACACACACACACACATATCCATATCCATATCCGTACATAAAAAGGTCATCTTTTTTCCTTTGTGGTGAGATAATTTCAGATGAATTTTGATGACATGACAGAGGACCTCAATGGAAAGGTCATTGTCAGTGGCACGCAGTAACAGAAGCACACTATTGAAGGTATATCTACACAGAGCGTTCCCCTAAATTACACGTGGGCTTGTATGTCTATTTCAAAACCCGACAAAGTGCTTAAATTAATAATCGTTATGATGTGCATTTACTAGATGTCAGAATCAATAACTGATTGGTTTTTAAAAGCCAGATGAGATTTTTCAATACCCTGAGACAAATTTCAGTAAAGGAACATAAGGGTGTCACATCAACTAAATTCATTGCACCTTAGCCTCACTGTTTCTGATTACACTGAACTCCTGTGTAACTGACCTCAATGGGATCAGACAAGAGGCAAATACTTTAAAGTTCAGATTTTTTTAAAGCATGGCAGCCGATGCCATTTCAAAACGTGAACATGCAAAAAAAATCACTCAACCAATGGTTTTCATCCCATGTTTTCACAGCGCAGTGAACTTGGGCTGCGTTCGGAATAGCTACATATACGCTTCATAGCGCACTCTTTAGGGGATCGGCCATTTTGATGGTTTGATGGCCGATCCCCTAAATAGTGCACTATAAAGCGTATAGGGAGCTATTCCGAAACGCAGCCATAGACAGTCACTCACATATGGCGAGGGAGATAACAGTTCTAGCTTGGACCAGGAGTATGGACGTACCATCAACATACTCCACTCACATAAACGCTGGCACTTCTCAAGGCTGTCAATCTTGATTCAAAATGGACACATTTAAATGGGGGCGGTGTCAAATAATCCAGTATGAAACTTATACGGAAGGTGGTAATGTGGAAGTTTACGGTACTTACTTTAGGTAGACAGTCGGAACAACTGGTTCTTTAAAAAAAAGTCTACCTTGTGCTCTGTCACTGCAGATTACCGATGCTTCTTTGTTAGGGGTTAAAGTTTCTGATCAGGACACCAAATATATGGTCTGAAATATCTATATCTTACATCTGCACCTTTCAACTTACCTGGAACTGAGTTGAAAGTGTACAGTGCTATAATGCTGAGAAATACCGTTTTCTAGAATCGAATGAAATGACTATTTGCTTCCTTTCCTACTTACATTTGACTGGTACATCAGACAGCAGATTGAATGCACCAGCGGGGCGTGTTGAGAATGCTTCGCAGTTGCAGTACTCGGGTGTAAATGGTGTTGTGATGGATTGACTTTTCAGCGTTATGTTATTTCACAGCGCTCAGCAGAGGTACAGCACGTCCTGATGTCTCGCGCAGAAAGCGTCGCTGCTCAGGGTATGAGGTAGATCTCAGTTAGAGGTTAGGGTCGCAAGTTAGAGCTCTCGGAAAAAAAGCTTTGACTGAGGGACTGTAATCAATAATGTTAGTGCGCGTGTGCAGTGTCTGTGTGTGTCTGTGTGTGTCTGTGTGTGTCTGTGTGTGTCTGTGTGTGTCTGTGTGTGTCTGTGTGTGTCTGTGTGTGTCTGTGTGTGTCTGTGTGTGTGTGTGTGTGTGTGTGTGTGTGTGTCTGTGTGTGTGTATCGGTTTTGTAATAAACATTCAGGGCCCTGGGCTTGGCTCTCGCGTTGTCTTTTTCTCCTCTTCTTTCACCCTTTTCTTTTGCTGTCAGCCATCCAGGTATAAGATGCAACAGAACCCGAGATGCAATAAGTCATGGTTCACATGGTTTATTTAGTAGTGAAGAATGATCAAAGACTTCGCGGTTAATTTCACGCCCGTAGCATTTACATGAAACTTATAGTCAAATAATTAATTCCAACACTGAATTTAAAGAAAGCGGTCTGAGTGGAGACAAGTTTTTCCGACTACAGTCGCACTGAAATAGAGCTGCATAGTGACTGTTGTCACGTATTGTAAATAAGTAATCGTAGAACAAACTTATTGCTGTTGAACTCGGCTGTGCTTCGTTTTACTACGCCGTTTTGACAGTTTGGTGTGCACATGTTTATTGGTAGCAACAGTGATGTCATCAACGCTAACAGCACTGCCGCTCAAGGTAACGTGCTCACGCTCATTTACAGCGAGGCGCTTGGATTATTTTTAAACCCTGTCTGTGTGAAAGTTATCAGCTCTTAAAAAGAAAAATTACCTGAGGTGAGAGTCATTACTGTCGACTTGAGTACACAAAAAAAAAATTATAATTATGTCATGCCTGATGCAGAAGTTTGACAGAGTATGACTTAAATTCAATCCCATGATGCAGCAGGAAAAATAACTGCCTTTATAGGCCTATATCACAGCTTAAATACTATATTCTGTTAGAGCAAGAGAGTGTTGATTATTTTCCAATAACATGTGCAAATAAACTGTAAATACAAGACTGTGAAGTAGTACAACATAGCTCTACAGCAATTTTATAAATTTGTACCGTATTAGTTATTGTGCAATTACCTGTGATATAAGCAGTATAAGCCAGTGTTGGGGCTAACCATGCTTTAATTACCTGTGATATAAGCAGTATAAGCCAGTGTTGGGGCTAACCATGCTTTAATTACCTGTGATATAAGTAGTATAAGCCAGTGTTGGGGCTAATCGTGCTTTAATTACCTGTGATATAAGCAGTATAAGCCAGTGTTGGGGCTAATCATGCTTTAATTACCTGTGATATAAGCAGTATAAGCCAGTGTTGGGGCTAATCGTGCTTTAATTACCTGTGATATAAGCAGTATAAGCCAGTGTTGGGGCTAATCATGCTTTAATTACCTGTGATATAAGCAGTATAAGCCAGTGTTGGGGCTAATCATGCTTTAATTACCTGTGATATAAGCAGTATAAGCCAGTGTTGGGGCTAATCATGCTTTAATTACCTGTGATATAAGCAGTATAAGCCAGTGTTGGGGCTAATCGTGCTTTAATTACCTGTGATATAAGCAGTATAAGCCAGTGTTGGGGCTAATCATGCTTTAATTACCTGTGATATAAGCAGTATAAGCCAGTGTTGGGGCTAATCATGCTTTAATTACCTGTGATATAAGCCAGTGTTGGGGCTAATCGTGCTTTAATTACCTGTGATATAAGCAGTATAAGCCAGTGTTGGGGCTAATCATGCTTTAATTACCTGTGATAAAAGCAGTATAAGCCAGTGTTGGGGCTAATCATGCTTTAATTACCTGTGATATAAGCAGTATAAGCCAGTGTTGGGGCTAATCATGCTTTAATTACCTGTGATATAAGCAGTATAAGGCAGTGTTGGGGCTAATCATGCTTTAATTACCTGTGATAAAAGCAGTATAAGCCAGTGTTGGGGCTAATCATGCTTTAATTACCTGTGATATAAGCAGTATAAGCCAGTGTTGGGGCTAATCATGCTTTAATTACCTGTGATATAAGCAGTATAAGCCAGTGTTGGGGCTAATCGTGCTTTAATTACCTGTGATATAAGCAGTATAAGCCAGTGTTGGGGCTAATCATGCTTTAATTACCTGTGATATAAGCAGTATAAGCCAGTGTTGGGGCTAATCATGCTTTAATTACCTGTGATATAAGCAGTATAAGCCAGTGTTGGGGCTAATCATGCTTTAATTCCCTGAGTTTCTACGGGGCAAAGCATAATCAGGAATGTTACCCAGAGGGGGATCAAGTTGGCCCGGTATTCCCCACCTCAACGTTTAATAGCCGCTCGTTTGCTGAGTCTGGCTCCTGCTGCCGGCCTACGCCAGCAATACAAAACTCCTCTGGCAGTGACTGGTGAACCAGAGTGAAAATAAACGCTGGCTGACTGCACGAGGACAAGCGTGCAAGTTTTGGGATACTCGAGAAAAAATATCAAAGGGAAATAGAATCCATAAAAAAAAATAATAACATTCTGCTCTGGAGGATACGACGCTGAGGGGTGTAATTATTCGTCCTGCACACAGCAGCACTCGCCTGTGTTTTTATGGGTTTTTAGAAAATGGCAGGTCAACGCTATAGGGTCACCACGCGGCTACTTCTAGTCCTTTACTGGGTGCCTGCTAGTTCACTGTTCAAAGATAAAGTCTCATAACTGCACTGTTGCAACATGCCACTATTCACTATTTAATCAAATGCATAATGCATAGTTTTCAAAAGCTGTTGATCGTCTTTTCTTCCGTTATTGTTTATTATTTATATTGTTCAGGGGATTGCACAAAATCGCAAAAAAGAAACTTTCCCGTAAGCATAGTATTCAGAATACTGTTGTGTGAAAATCGTAGGAAGTGGGTCATTCTTGAACATAAATGTAAAGAAAATAGCCGCACTCCCGCTAGTTTCATATTTTATTGAAAGTTACAACGGTGCAAATTTCCCAAGTGACCGCATAACGGACATTTTCACTGCTTTTAAAATATTTCTAGTCTAAGGGGCTTTTAGTCAGGTCCATTTTATTGATGTATGCTACATTCGATGGCAAGAGCTCGCCCGGGTTCCTGTGAGGGGTCTGTATTTTTAACGTTTATAATGTTTTTTTCCCTCCCTGTAAAATGTGTTAAAGTGAGAGAGAGGCAGAGAGACATTAACTGTCACTGGGCTGCAGTCTTGACCAGTTAGCTCTTATTGCTATAGGCCTACTGATGAAATGCCCTTGCACTGGTGGATGTGATATTTAAGTTGTAGATGCACTATAATTATGTCTTTGTATTGGAAATGTGATATTAATGCTCCTTTCTTGATGGATTGTTGTGATGTTCGTCCTCTTGTTCTTGGGCAGATGTAATGTCATCACTTTTCGTCATTAGACTTCAGTAGATTGGATAAGCTATGTAGTGCACTTTTTAAATGTATTAGTAGGTGTGTGTGAAAATGAAGGCCCATTTACTATAAATTTGATTGAAATGTTTTAATGTCATATGGGGAAGATGATGTTGGTCTCAGGCTGTGACTGATTAAGTCTAGTTGCACACCTGATGGTGATTGCAATTAACAAGTCTCAAGTGAAGTGTGTGAGGCGCAGGAGGGAGGCCATTTTGTAAGAAGCAGGGTTGAGTTTTCTTCAAAGAAAAACATGTTTCCTTGTTGTATTTTATTAAATAAATGCCCTTTTGCAATACTCCACATCTCAGATGGTTTCAAATTATTCTCTAAGGCAAAGTAGTGGCCAGTTTTGTCATAGTGTCGTAGTTTACTTACCACTAATGCCAAATTAATTGATCCACAGGTATTACCTACATTTTCAAATGACTGAGTGTTTAAAAGGCCCAATTACCATGGACCTCAGGACTGAAAGGTTTGATTCAGGACTAAGATAGAATAATTCAGAACACTGATAGAATAATTATAAAGCCAGGGGGCCAAAATAACACTCTATTGTTCAGAGGGAAGTCGTGTTTACTGCTCTTTCTGTCTGTGAACCGGCTGGAATGAGAGGTCATAATGTCTGTGAATCCCGCCGTCTGAGATTTTAGATTGTGATGAGAATTAGAAATACAGCGTCATTGTATAATGTTCAGTAAAAGCAGCTCTGAATAGAATGTGTCAATTTGTGGGAGAACATAATAATTGTACGGGACCATTCATTATAGAAACGGCTAAAGAAAGAAAGAAGAAGGTATTTGTGAAACGGCAGCGATGCACTTGACCTCCTCGACTGCGGACATCCGCAATGTTTGCCCTGCGCCTGGCCAGCGGCCACGACGCGGGATCTCCAGCAGTGATGGGGAAACCGCTGGCTCATTAATCCTCCAGCAGCTTGCCAATCTCACTGATCCCTGTGATCGGGGCTATTCACGACCTCCGTCGTAGACCGCGAGCTGGACAGCGGACAGCTGGCGATTTCGTGGAAGCCCGACATGAAGCCCGTTCAGGACGGATCCTCCTCCGGCTCGAACTTTGGGCGATATCGGAGGGGAACAGACGGAGCGGAGAGATCCAGAACCTGGGTGAGAGATGGGCCTGGCACACGAGACGGGGGAGGGAAGTACACGACTCGGCCGCCAAAACTTGGCTTGGGGGCAGGAGGCGGCAACGGAGTCCCGTGTTTTCCAGGAGGTTTAGCCCCGAGATTAAAACAACATCAGGATACCCGGGGTACCCCATCAGTCCTCCTCTTTGGAAATGACTTGTGGGGGGCAGAAGCAGGGTGGGGCATCGCTGATCAGCGGAATACATGATAAGTGTTCAGGTCTGGCTGCTCATCTCTTCCACGGGTGCTGGAGCAATAACGCAGGCCTTTCATTGCTGCGCGAGGGGCATCACCGTCACATGATCACTGCATTGCCAACACGTGCACTGCAGAGACGGGGCAGGTGCACTAGCCACTCTGAGACGTGACGCACTTACAATGTCCCTGGGGAGCTTTTGGGGGGGGCGGCAGAGTGGAGACGGCAGCACTTTAAAACTCAGTAATGATAGTAAAACATGCAGGAACTCACAGGACAAACGGCACAGGAACTCACAGGACAAACAGCACAGGAACTCACAGGATAAACGGAACAGGAACTCACAGGACAAACGGCACAGGAACTCACAGGACAAACGGCACAGGAACTCACAGGACAAACGGAACAGGAACTCACAGGACAAACGGAACAGGAACTCACAGGACAAACGGAACAGGAACTCACAGGACAAACAGCACAGGAACTCAAGATGCCCGAGACTGTGGAGCGATGCGCGGGCGAGGTTTATCGCAGTCACAAATTACTCAACCGCATGCAGTCAACATCCTCCCCGTTTTAGATCAGGCTGAAAAAGTCATTCTCCCTTCATAATGAAGTTGACAAGCGGGGAACGGGTTTGGTGTTGCCAGCACTCTCTCTGAGAGAAGCATGGAATTGTGGGAAGGCGTTCATAGACCAGGTTACAAGAACTGCCATAAATATGAGTGTTGGGGAACTGTGAATATCAAGGTCCAGAAGGGGGTGAAAGAATATGTAAGCCTCTTTTAATTAAAGGGGGGGGGGGGGGGGTCAAACTGATTAAAGCTAGCATTAAAGACTGGGCGCAGAAGGGAAAATACATTCACAATAGCTGGCCATGCAAAACTGAGCTCAAAAGATGTGAAATCTCTTTGCCCAGTCAGGGATGAAAATAACCTCAAGAGCAGGTCATTCACATATGCAGGTATTGACCCGCGGAGAATGAGGGGAGCGCTAGCCCGCTATTGTAAAACGAGTTTCGGTAAAACAATCAGGGCCCTTTTGCAGCGCGTGAGTGGGTGAAGTGCTTTGAGTGCAATGGATCACAGAGAGAGAGAGAGAGAGAGAGAGAGAGAGAGAGAGCGGGAGGGCGGGAGAGCAGAAACGTGTTGGTGCGGGGCTCGAGTACGGGGTGAGAGCGCTCGACTCTGGGACCCAAGGTTAAAACGATCGGGTGGGAAATGGCTCAATGGCTCGAGCAGAAGCAATAGCTTAATAGTAGCCCCAGGGAAACATTCGTCCGTAAGAATTGTTTACAGAACGGTTTACGGAACGTAGCCTCACCAGAGGGCGTTTGCTAAACAATCCGGTCGAGTTTTTCCATGCAGCGATCAGGCCGAAGCCGGAATGTTGAATTCCCTGAGGAATGTGAGAAAACCATGGGCTAAATGACAGGAAGCCAAAAGTGTGCGCATCGAGCAAAGCCCCGTCTCCCCTTTTCAATATTATCATATTCATATTCCAGTGCCGCTGTGATGGGTGATTGATGCGCCTCACAGCGATGTTGTCGTGCGGTCAGGCGCGAGGCGTGTGCTGGGGACAGCGGCGAAACAGAGGCCTCTGGGCCTGGTGACAGGTGCGAGAACACAAGGCCATTGGCCGACCTGACACGCTACGTGCTAAGCAGTACCGTGATCCGACGTGTTGGACTGCGGTCAGGTCAGAGTGCACCTGCTTTGAGAAATGAAATCAGGCAGTCTCTGTATACATTACGGCTTTGTGTACTTCGGAGGCAATCCTGCTAGACTTGGAACATTTCTAATAATATTGATGCAAGTTCAAAAGCACAGACAGTAGCTTCAAGAAAAACTACCAATGTCATTCGTCAAGATCCCGGTTTGTGTGCAAAGACTTTTGCATGTCCTAAAACCTTTAGTTAATTTTTCCCTAAACCTGAAATAGTTTGGTGTGCTTTTAAGCACACTTTGATCTTAAGTCGAGTAACCGACAGACCCGGAATAATGTGTCAATTTGGTTAACCTTTCACTTACACTCAGACAGGAACGTGAGAACTGGCAGACCAGTCGTGCGATTGAGGTATTAAAAAAAAAATGTTTCATTTAGTTTTGGGAAATTTTTTGTGCAATTAGAAATATATACAAAAGTCAACAAACAAATTAAAGAAATCTAAATTTAAGAAATGTACATGCTCAAATAATTTTAACCCACTCGGGTTAAAGCGATAAAGCAAATGTCACGTTCCTGTTCGAGAACAAGTAAAAGGTTAACCAAGACGATGTGAAATTCTGCATCTGCCAGGTGCTCTACCCCGCCCCTCCCCCCCCAAGAGTGTTTCATAATACAATCACTTGCGCATTTTTATTCCTGGTACAGAAATGAAAAATGTTTCTTTGAAATGCAGTGAGTATCGCCGCCTAAGACGGTGTGAAACACAGGTACGCTTGACGCTTGAGAGTGTAGATGAAAAACACTTGAGGTGTGATGGTGTAAATTGGACTGAGGCAGAAGCGGGGAGCGAGTCTCATGTTTGAACGATTATTCAAGCGGCAGAACGTTAGTCTTAATTTACTCACCGTCAAACTGAGTACAGAGTATTTCTCATTACGTGCAGACGTGCCATTTCGACCCGTATGCATTATTATACAAAAGCAAATCTATACGATTTCACGTTTTTACACTATACACGATTTTCTGCTACACGGTGTACTTTACACAATTTGCGCTTTTAGTTTAGCAATGCTAACGTTTTCCAATCACATGTAAAGTTGTGCAATTGACATTTATACACTGCCTGGCCAAAGAAAAATTGCACACACTAATATTTCGCTGGACCGTCTTTAGCTTTGATTACGGCGCACATTCGCTGTGGCATTGTTTCGACAACCTTATGCAACGTCACAACATCTTGTCTTGTTGTGATCTTGTATTGATGACGGGAGAGTTGAACCACTCCGTAAAGTCTTCTCCAGCACATCCCAAAGGCTTTCAGTGGAGTTAAGGTCAGGACACTGGTAGCCAATTCATGTGTGAAAATGATTCCTCATGCTCCCTGAACCACTCTTTCACAATTTGAGCCCGATGAATCTTGGCATTGTCGTCCTGGAATATGCCCATTGATGGGATAACCTGGTCATTCAGTACATTCAGGTACTCAGCCAACTTAACTTTATTGCTGCATAATGTTGCTGAGCCTAGACCTGACCAATTGAAGCAACCCCAGATCATAACACTGCCTCCAGAGGCTTGTACAGTGGGCACTATGCATGACGGGTGCAACGGTGACTTTTTTTTTTGGCCAGGCAGTGTAGAACCTCAGTGTCAGTGAGCATAGTCCAAGCCACCCAAGTCCACTCCGCATTTTAGCACGAGCCGAGATGCGTCTTCATAAAGCTCGCTTTCACTTGTCATGCATACAGTGTGCCTGTCTGTCATTTTCCCATATTGTTTCTTTTTCTGGCCAGCGATGTTATATATAGCCCAAAATACTTACTGCTCTAACAACAAACAGATGGACCCGCCACTGCCGCTGGCCAAGCCGAAATATATTGATAATTGATTAATTAGCCAATATGAAGCACTTTCAACTGCATATCCGAGTCATCCAAGAATACGGAAGGGAAGCCAAGTGCCTCTGTTTTTTTAAAGTCTTAACACCAGGGTCATTACCACCCCACCAGAAGGGGAGCGACAGATTGCTACTTTTGCCATGGACCATTCCGGAAGCTCCCTTCTTCCGTTTGCCACAGGAACGCTGCACACGCCATCTTTTCAGGAGTCATCATCACTGGTAATGCTGTCTGGAGGACAGGGTATGGAGCAATAACAGCAGCTGACAGAGCTGGGGGTAGAGCCCTCCCGGATGAACCAATCACCAGCTGGAACAATGGGTTGCTATGGGGAGGAAATAAAACATTAATGTACAACTGAGACCCGCCATATCGTCTGGTAACTCGAGGGGGTAAAAAATATAATTTTAAATTGTGAGTTTGCTGATGTCATTGATACTCTGACTCATCACAGTTCCGAATGCCAGAATGATAATTCGGCTCTGACAAGCGACAATAATCAAAACAGAAAGAAAATGATTGTGAGGCAGAAAGAGAGGAAGCGTTCAGGAGAGGGAACTGGTCAGAAGAACCTCCCTAGCGTTCAGGAGGGGGAACTGGGCAGCAGGAGAGGGAACTCGGCAGACCCTAGCGTTCAGGAGAGGGAACTGGTCAGAAGAACCGCCCTAGTGTTCAGGAGAGGGAACTGGTCAGAAGAACCACCCTAGCGTTCAGGAGAGGGAACTCGGCAGACCCTAGCGTTCAGGAGAGAGAACTGGGCAGAAGAACCTCCCTAGCGTTCAGGAGAGGGAACTGGTCCTCCAGCCTCCAGCAGACTGTCAGGGTTCCATGCCCTTTGACCCTTGTCTACTGTAGCCCTTCCTCCCCATAGCGTGTGCACTCCCACACTATGCTGCTATACAGGATGTAGGCCTTCTCTATTCCTGGGTCATGTTGCCTGTAGCTGCGCTCTGAGCACTGCGCTCTGCAGGGCGTTTGCTGTTTAATTACACGCTGCGTTTGTGGGAATCAGACGACACTCCTCCTGGGTAAAGCCGTGCTTGTACTCCCCTGAGGGCTGATTCAGGGCCGGTTGTGTACCAGGACATGCGTACGCAGCAGAAGCCGTGGCAGCTGGGCTCAGCTGGGCCGGTCCCAGGTGGGCGCGGGTTCAGCTCTTCTCGGTACGCGTGAGTGCACAGCGCAGGCCCGGTTCTGCACCGTTAGCCCCGCTCGGTTTTATCTTTTTTCCCCAGATCACTAAGCATGCATAATGAATTACACGCCTTTCACCCTGCATTTAGAATCAGCACTGGTCTAGGGCTCATTTGGTGGATCTCTGTATAGAACATCTTTATTTTTTATTGATTATGTAAAAAAAAATTTAAAAAACTATCATGCGACTATTGTACAGGGAGAATATTAGGAATGAAACCATTTACATTGAGCATAAACAAGCACTTGCCGCAGATTCTTAATCATTTAAGAAAAGAACGTCATCGGAAATTCCATATTGTTTGTCCAATGAAAACTACAAGGTGCAACAAATGCAGGAAAATAAATACACAAATAAAAACTTATTTAAACTTTATAGTAAATGGGTCCTCTACTGTAAAATGGGCTTAAGACCCCTCCCCAAAAAAGTACTAATAAAGTACTCTCGTGCCAATAATCATGACATGGTTTTTTCTTTCTCATGAAAATATATATATATATATATATATCTTCTAAAATCTGTGTGAGAACATTAGCTGTCTCTCTCGCTATCTCTCTTTCTCGCTCTCAAAACAGCCACATGAAAACGCATCAAACCTGTAAACACTCCATTTACGTCCCGCTGGCTCCCCTGGCAGCCATCTTGGTGGCCACCCTGTGGTGATGCGGATACATTATTGATCAGCGTCGCTCGTCACCTGTTGACGGGACTGACGGCTCCTCTCAGACATTTAACCGGTCGGGTCCTCCTCATCCGGAAGTTTCCATAAAATATTCAGGGGCCTGCGTGGCAATCTTTAAGAAGGGACGAGGCTAATGGTATTCTTCCACCCAACACCGGAAGCTCAGCAGAGTGTGCAGAAACATTGAAGGGCTGTGCATCAGAAATCTGGACCATGAAGCTTCAGGGGACTCCCTCACAAGTCAACAATTTTACTGGAGAGGAAGATCCCAATATCCCTTCCCTGGCAACAGTTAGGCGGGAAGAGACCGATATTCCTCCCCTGGCAACTGTTGGATGGGAAGCCCACACCTTAGCTCCACATTTAGGCGAACAGGAGGTTGTGGATATATTCAGTGCACATATCTTCACAACTTTTATTTGTTTAATTTTGTTTCCGGTAGTTCCTCTCAACCAGTGGGCCAATTTCCTTGGGTCAGGGAACAATTACCCAGTTTTTCCCAGTTGGGTATCTGGGTATTTCAGTTATTTCAGGAAAGTGCACTTTGTGACTTTGCAAGAGATCGTCTGTTACAAGAAAATAGAATACAGGGGATTCCCTGGACTGAGTTTAAGGAACCCCTGAATTACAGAATGACAGTGTCATCTTCCCCACATTTATTCCCATATTTGCTTTACATTTTAACACCTTTTAAACATTTTATTTCAGTGCATTTTAGAGAAAATCATTTATTTGCTTTCTTTAATCTTAATCATATGTAATATGCCAAAAGTCACGATTTAATGAATCATCCTCTGTTAACCATTAATAAAATATTGACTTGAATACATTATACTGCTGAATAAAGTCAGTAAATATTGGTCAATAGCCATGAATACTCCTCTGTGAATTGTGCATAATTAGAAATCATTAGTACCAGTACTAATAATCGGTACTACAATGGTATCATTGCTTAACAGGTGTGAGGAGGTTGTATTGGTATCAATGCTTAACAGGTGTGAGGAGGTTGTATTGGTATCATTGCTTAACAGGTGTGAGGAGGTTGTATTGGTATCATTGCTTAACAGGTGTGAGGAGGTTGTATTGGTATCACTGCTTAACAGGTGTGAGGAGGTTGTAATGGTATCATTGCTTAACAGGTGTGAGGAGGTTGTATTGGTATCATTGCTTAACAGGTGTGAGGAGGTTGTATTGGTATCATTGCTTAACAGGTGTGAGGAGGTTGTATTGGTATCACTGCTTAACAGGTGTGAGGAGGTTGTATTGGTATCATTGCTTAACAGGTGTGAGGAGGTTGTATTGGTATCATTGCTTAACAGGTGTGAGGAGGTTGTATTGGTATCATTGCTTAACAGGTGTGAGGAGGTTGTATTGGTATCATTGCTTAACAGGTGTGAGGAGGTTGTATTGGTATCATTGCTTAACAGGTGTGAGGAGGTTGTATTGGTATCATTGCTTAACAGGTGTGAGGAGGTTGTATTGGTATCATTGCTTAACAGGTGTGAGGAGGTAGTATTGGTATCATTGCTTAACAGGTGTGAGGAGGTTGTATTGGTATCATTGCTTAACAGGTGTGAGGAGGTTGTATTGGTATCACTGCTTAACAGGTGTGAGGAGGTTGTAATGGTATCATTGCTTAACAGGTGTGAGGAGGTTGTATTGGTATCATTGCTTAACAGGTGTGAGGAGGTTGTATTGGTATCATTGCTTAACAGGTGTGAGGAGGTTTTATTGGTATCATTGCTTAACAGGTGTGAGGAAGTTGTATCGGTATCATTGCTTAACAGGTGTGAGGAGGTTGTATTGGTATCACTGCTTAACAGGTGTGAGGAGGTTGTATTGGTATCATTGCTTAACAGGTGTGAGGAGGTTGTATTGGTATCATTGCTTAACAGGTGTGAGGAGGTTGTATTGGTATCATTGCTTAACAGGTGTGAGGAGGTTGTATTGGTATCATTGCTTAACAGGTGTGAGGAGGTTGTATTGGTATCTCACCGCATCTCACCGCTGGAGGACTGAGTTACTTTTTAAAAAGAAGCTAAAGACCCATTTGTTTGGACTTGCATTTGTGTAATTTCTCTTTTTTTCTGTTTTATTGAGTTTTATGTACGTTATATGTTATGTTTTTATTTCCTCTGTAAAGCACTTTGTGACGTCTATGCTCTTGAAAGGTGCTATATGAATAAAAGTTACTTACACATTCTAGGTGGGTCATTGAAGATGCAGGGCCCTAGCAATGGCATATATTATGATTGATTGATTAAAGGGTTCACACATTTCAGGACCATGATGCACCATGATTTCTATGATTTCTGCATACGCTACAGCCACCACATCCAGAACAATCTACGCTCTCCTGGAGTGTTTAAGACCAGATACCTCAAGATAATATCAGCGTTACCACAGCCCTAAATAAAAACCACGTCTCAGATCACAGGCCTATTAGCTGCCCTTTGACTGCATGAGGCTTTCAGTAAGGGAAAATACTCCACTGTTGCTTTCATACACAAATATGTATTACTGTACATACTACCCGTTATTCCTTCTGTGGGCACAATCGGAGGTAATGGGATAATTACATTACATAACGTTTGATGTTTCTCAATGACGTACTGAGAGAAGCTGTGGTTTCCTGGTGAGAGACACCTGCGTGGCTTTTGCGATATGGTGCGCAGGCAACAGATTTGACATATTCCGTGAATAGTATTTAAAATACGGCCGATAAAATCCCGAATGAAAAACTGTGCCGCGTGATTGAATGTGCGTGAGACGCAGCGAGCTGAGGAGCGTAATATTGTTTGACAGCAGTGCGATTAGAGTTATTTGTCTTGCTAAATAGCGGCGTTGGGGACACAGTTTATCGGACGCGCATTGCTGCGCGCTGCACACAGATACGCTCTCCGTGGAGAACAGACGCCACGCTCTACACCATCTCAGACTCCGCATCGCAGGTCTGCTGTGCGCGAGATGTAATTTAGGGTAGCGATGCTGCTCGAGTTTCTAATGTCTAAATACAGAAATGCACATGATTGTAGAACAATTACAAAACATTTAGCCCTACCTCTACATGTCGTATAATCAGGCAAACTGGAAATCATGTGTCATGTTTACCAATGGGTCAGTCCAAAGGACCAGGCTGTGAAAATATTAAGCAGCTCTTAAGAAAATTTTACTTTAAAAAATTTATAAAATGTATAAAAGGGCTGCAATAAGTATTACAAACATGCTGCCTGCCACTGTACCTCTGTTCTCATGGCTCTGTGATGTTTGGGGAGAGATGTTCTCATTCAGGGCTCTGTGATGTTTGGGGAGAGATGTTCTCATGCATGGCTCTGTGATGTTTGGAGAGAGATGTTCTCATTCATGGCTCTGTGATGTTTGGGGAGAGATGTTCTCATGCATGGCTCTGTGATGTTTGGGGAGAGATGTTCTCATGCATGGCTCTGTGATGTTTGGGGAGAGATGTTCTCATGCATGGCTCTGTGATGTTTGGGGAGAGATGTTCTCATTGCTCTGTGATGTTTGGGGAGAGATGTTCTTATTCAGGGCTCTGTGATGTTTGGGGAGAGATGTTCTCATGCATGGCTCTGTGATGTTTGGGGAGAGATGTTCTCATGGCTCTGTGATGTTTGGGGAGAGATGTTCTCATTCAGGGCTCTGTGATGTTTGGGGAGAGATGTTCTCATGCATGGCTCTGTGATGTTTGGGGAGAGATGTTCTCATTCAGGGCTCTGTGATGTTTGGGGAGAGATGTTCTCATGCATGGCTCTGTGATGTTTGGAGAGAGATGTTCTCATTCATGGCTCTGTGATGTTTGGGGAGAGATGTTCTCATGCATGGCTCTGTGATGTTTGGGGAGAGATGTTCTCATGCATGGCTCTGTGATGTTTGGGGAGAGATGTTCTCATGCATGGCTCTGTGATGTTTGGGGAGAGATGTTCTCATGCATGGCTCTGTGATGTTTGGGGAGAGATGTTCTCATGCATGGCTCTGTGATGTTTGGAGAGAGATGTTCTCATTCAGGGCTCTGTGATGTTTGGGAGAGATGTTCTCATTCAGGGCTCTGTGATGTTTGGGAGAGATGTTCTCATTCAGGGCTCTGTGATGTTTGGGGAGAGATGTTCTCATTCAGGGCTCTGTGATGTTTGGGGAGAGATGTTCTCATGGCTCTGTGATGTTTGGGGAGAGATGTTCTCATTCAGGGCTCTGTGATGTTTGGGGAGAGATGTTCTCATGGCTCTGTGATGTTTGGGGAGAGATGTTCTCATGCATGGCTCTGTGATGTTTGGGGAGAGATGTTCTCATGCATGGCTCTGTGATGTTTGGGGAGAGATGTTCTCATGCATGGCTCTGTGATGTTTGGGGAGAGATGTTCTCATGGCTCTGTGATGTTTGGGGAGAGATGTTCGGCGGCGCAATAGAAAGAAAAAAAATGAGGGAGGGACAGGCTCCCCCTTGTAAACCCACATGGTTGCCAGCGCCATCGCACACAGAGCGCCGGGCGGGTCGAGGAACGGTTTGGGAAGTGCCGGTCCATTACTCTCACAGAGGTGTCGTTTTATGACTCGGGCTGCCTGCTGGCCCACCAGATTGAGCGCACTGGGAGCACAGAATTACATTAAAGCAGGCCACTTCATCTTGCTGACTTCCTTCCCCCCCCCCACCCCCTTTCTCAATAGCAGGAAAAAGCGGCCGCACAACGCAGGCACACTGGGGACACCCGTGAAGGGGGCCTCGCAGGCCAACAGTCAGGCAGGCAGGCAGCCTTATTTGAGAATTCTGGGAATGATTTCACAACCCCTGAGAGGCAGAAAGCCTCCTGTATGGGCATCTTTGTTTCATTCCTCTTGTAGACATGATGGGACATGTTTAAAGAACATCGGATGGATGCACTGCCCCAAAAATGAAACTCTCCTTTAAGCGTCCCAGGGCTCTCTGCAGTGTGTAAATACAAAACCACGACCAGAACAAAAACACAGTCAGGCGAGCACCTGAAACGCAAAACTAGAAACACCTAACAATTCACAGAGTGTATCGTAAAACATAAAATCTACTTTGATGCTGTGGCATGACAGGAAAATAAAAAAAATTTTTTTTTTAGGTTGTCTTTTTCCATGGCCAAAGGTGATGTTTTTAGGAATAGAGATGCTTGCATCCACGCAGCAGTGTTTCTAAAATCCCAATACCTCATTTATTTTTCATTCGGTTTGTTACATGTCACTGCGTTCATCTACGACCTTTTATCTCCAATCTCACTGGAAGGTAAAAATAAACAATGCAGGTGCAACAAATATCTTATGTGTTGTTATTTTTTTCTTTTGGATCAATTTACATTCAAATATATTCTTGACACATATATTTTAACTCTTGACACGGATGAATGAATAAAAGACTCAGCCGTGAGCCTTTATGTGGAACCCATCCTTCTACAGGACCTGCAATATTGTTTAGCAGTCAGCAGATGACCATTTGTGGGCCAACACCCCCACAGCCTCATCTCTAGGTCTTTAAAACTTATCCATTTCTTTAAAAAAAAAAAAAATTCAGTTTTATTGGACAGCACAGTGTAGAGAGACAGGAAGAATGGGGAGCAATTGAGAGGGAGGGCGAGCCGGCCGGATTCGAATGGTGGCTGGCAATGAGCACGTGGACAGTGCCTTCCAGGCTACGCCACAGAGACACCCACAACTCATCCATTTCTAATCGGCTGCAACAGACTCCAGTTAGATGTAGGGTCATCGCTGTGGGAGGTCACACGTTAAAAGGGCATGGAATGGCACATACCTCTAGGACCTGCCCTGAGGTCAATTAATTCATAACCGTGAAAAATAGACTGGTCTACCCGAGGCACACCAGACACACCCAGCCCTCTCTCCCCTCATAAAACATAATTCCCCAGTGCTGAACAACCACCAGCATTTTTCTTTTTTTTCTTTATTGTAATTCCACAGCCATTTATGTCGATTTTAAGAGCCGTTCTGTCTGATGTGATTTCGTGGTAGCTCGTTCTTTTTGGGATTAAAGGTTCCTGTGAAACACACCAGGCACTTTACCACTTTGATTGGACTACATGTCTGAAATGTGATTAGTTTTGTCCTGAAGTCTGAGGTTTCTCATGCAGTAAGTGGTCAACTATAATATTTCCCAATTTGTCGTCGGCGGTTTATTCCACCCCTATCAAAGTGGCAGGCCGTTAGACTTTTTTTTTCCGTGACAGAGTTTTAGATTATGGTTGAAACAGCCCAAGGAGTGTAGGGTAGTTATAGCTAAAAGAGAAGTTTTATTTTCTTTGTTTACCCCACTGTTATCCCCACAATAGCCATAGATCCCATAATAGTATTTTCAATCATGAGTAGCTGCGTACTGTCATTTCAGTTTTTCTAAATAGTTCCTCAGGTATAAATTCAGAAGAGCTGTTTAAAAAGTGTTGTTACTGCGCTGTATGAGAGTTTTTAATTAGACTAAAGAATGTATATGGACTCATTAGCCTGGATGTGCTGGGTAGGATCATGTGCACTATAGGCCTGATTTACTAAGACCTTTAGCATGTGCAAAACCTTTTAGCACACGAAAAACGTAATAACACAACCAGTGATTGGTGCAAAACAAATGTCATGACTAATCATTGGTCACGTTATTGGTTTTACGTCTGCTATAAGGTTCTGCGCATGCTAAAGGTCTCAGTAAATCAGGCCCGATGTGTGGCGATCATTATTTGTTGTTTTTGTTGGTTTTAGATTTGGTGATTTCATTCTTTAAATCAGGATTTCAGCTGTGGATGCGTGTCAACCGATCAACCGCTCTAGCCGGGATTACGGGATCCGTCGGCGCGCTTTCAAAGAGCTCTTGCCGTGACCCACGCGCTGTAAATAAACCACAACACAGCACGTCTGGAGAGGGCAGAACCACGGTTTTATTTCCAGAGGTTATAAACACCCATAAGCTCCCTCAGAGCCAGTAAAATGGGACAATCAAAGGGCCGCAACATAAAGAGACTTTTAATAGTGTTTTTTGTGGAGTTCAGAGGAGCACACCCACGGTGACTTGTTTCACATTGTGTGGGTGTGGAATGGAAGGGTTTTTTTTTTAAATAATAAATGCCTTGCATTTCAGGAAATGGTTACAAAGTGCTTTCATCGCTCAGCTGATGAAAGACTCCATAAAACGCGGTTAGAGTTTGACTCTTCCTGTTGTACAGGAAGGGGTTTTATTGGAGGCAAATACTGTAGAATTCTGTCAGTTTCCCCTTTATCTCTCTGTCTGAACTGAAAGGAATGGGCCACAGACTTTGACCGTCCAGTGTATGAAAATAAAATACTCTTAATTGTATACCTTGTATACCCCCTGCAGTATATCATTAAAAAATTTAAGTACACTTATAGGCTGTAGTTGTGTCCACTGAAAATTTTATTTATTTTAAAATAGTTCAAAGATAGTTTTCTATACACATGAATTTAGTAGTATTAAAGAGTGTAATGGCTTGGATTTATTGAGGATACTTTTAAAGATAAGATGTGTCCATATGCGCCCTCAGAAAGGTGTAGTTTTCAAAGGTGTAGTTTGCATTCCTGCAAGCCATCTCTACACTGGCCAATGTCTCCATCAGGCATTCCCTCTTTACGCATCAGTGAATCCTACTTAACCTAATCTTGCAATCCAAGATATTTGATATAGGATTGAGGTTGGGCTTGGGGCTAGACCCGGATCCCTGGATTATACAGTTGATTGGATCTCATATTTTACTGTGTAGATACCATCCAATACTATTACCAATATCAGTTTATCTTTCAAGACTGTGGTAGCATTTAAAAAAAATAAAAAACAATATATATATTTTCTTTGCACAAATGTTGAGAGACAGATGCGATTGTTGAAAAATGATAAAGGTGATGCGTTGAGAAAAGCGGTCTGGGAGCGCTCCAAGTTATCAGATCAGTCTGTTGCCTCCTGTAGGTGCAATTCGCAGTTTTCTCCACAGAAATCCTGTTTCATGTACGGATATCCTTAGTAACAACTCTTGACCCCGCCATATTGTGCCGTTGCGACAGGAGACACAGAGCATTAACGTGACACACGTGTACGTTCATTCTTGTTGAGGTGAGCTAGGCTGGGGGTGTAAACATGCGAGTGTATCATGTCTGTCAAAACAAAGTGGGTGTGTTTGAGGGAGTGGACATGCAGTGGAAATTATATATGTTTGTGCGTACGAGTTTGAAAGGGACTCCTGCACACTGAGATGCTTGCAAAAACACGTTTAATGTGTAAATCCAACGTTTCGGTCACACACACCTTCGTTAGACAGGTCTATGCGGCCGAAACGTTGCACTCATTAAACGTCTTTTTGCAGGTATCTCATAATGAGCAAGAGCCCCTTTAATTTCCTTCAGTTTGTTTCTCCTGCACCTGCGAAGTCATTTTTCAGGTGTGCATTTAGTACTTTTTATAGTGCGTATGCGTTTGTAAATAATCAATTAATGACCCCATCATCGCCTCTCAAAGAAAGTCTCATCAAAAACTGATGGACCAACTTACTAATGACAATTGAAGCTTTCATAAATTAATAGTTACAGGAAAACACTGGTTCAGGAACATGTTATAGGCTTAGATTTGTTGCCATTCATCATTTTATGAATTTTAAAATGAGTATTTTAATCAAATATAGTTCATAGCCATACAGACGTGATGGATGTCTTAGCCGTTTACTAGCTTCTCACTTGCTGTTTAAAGCTGACATGTTTCTCTTACCCGTTATAGTAAAATAGCTATGGCCAGCACGCTGCACATTGCTGGTGCACATATTTCCATGTATGTACCGAAGAGCCCTGGTGAATGTACACGCACATATCCAGCGCAATTGTAGAAAAAGGGATGGTTGCTTTTACCCCCTCTGATTTTAGCATCTTCAGAAGACCGACACAAAAACATTTGCCAGTTCTTTACACTGTGTTTATCACCACTCATAAAACCTGTACACCTCACGGAATACCGTTTTTACACCGTCATTTCACATCGTCTGCATTTCCTGTATTGTTCTCTATATTTATATTAAAAATGTGTTTGTAGAATTATGCCTTTAGATCTTTGTTGCATGAGCTATGGAAAATAGCTGTACATTTAATTTCATAAATAGATACTGTAGTCAGTGGTAAATCTTGGTGAATGGATCTTGCTGTGATCGATGTTTAGCATGTGTTTTCTCTGTGTTTATATTGACTGGGCTAACTGTTGTCCTGTCTAGTGCTTTTTTTACAGCTTCTAGTTCTTGTTTTCTCTCTTCACATGCTTTTTTTTTTTTGTAGTGTCCCAACGATTAAACACACTAACTTATACAAGTTGTGACCACTAACAGACAGCAATCACCTCACAGACTTGTACCGGAAAGAAGAGACCGTCGTAGTGTCGGAAAGCGGCCACATTCAGAGCCCTCGCTACCCCAACAGTTATCCCAGGAACCTGCTGCTCTCCTGGAAGCTCCTGTCTTCGGAGAACACGCGGATACAGCTGGATTTCGACAGTCACTTCGGCCTGGAAGAGCCAGAAAATGACGTCTGCAGGTGAGGAACACGTGAGGAACACGTCATATTTTACGTCATTTATATATTCCTGAGGCAAAGCCGTACAGAGGGAGGGGACGTTAGGAGAAAATATATCCTTGAGGCAACGGTTCAAATTTGATAAGCAGACTCTGAAATCCTGATGTCTGGAGATTGCACCTTTAAAGACGTCCTCCTCTAATCCTTTCCCCTTGACATATTCTTTTTTTACAATAATAAGTGCTTTGTAATGGTGCTTGTGCCTGTGTTTATGTGTGGCTGGAGTTTGGTCATTAGAATACCAAGAGCTTTCATTCACCCTGGGAATAGAGGAAGCAGATTAACCGTTTACCACCCATGACATGACCCTGGTCTCCCATCAGTTTAAGTGTAGGCAGTGAAAAAGACAACATGCCAGAGAAGGAATCAATGATTCAATGATTTTAAGACCCCCCCCCCCCCCCCCAGAGGAGAGAGAGAGAGAGAGAGGGGGGGGGGGGGGGGGGGGGAGAGAGAGAGCGGGGAGAGAGAGAGAGAGGGGGGGGGTGGGGAGAGAAAGAGAGAGAGAGAGGGTGGGGAGAGAAAGAGATAGGGGGGGTGGGGAGAGAGAGAGAGAGAGAGAGGGCGGAGAGAGAGAGAGAGAGGGGGGGTGGGGAGAGAAAGAGAGAGGGGGGTGGGGAGAGAGAGAGAGCGGGGAGAGAGAGAGGGGGGGTGGGGAGAGAAAGAGAGAGAGGGTGGGGAGAGAAAGATAGGGGGGGTGGGGAGAGAGAGAGAGAGAGAGGGCGGGGAGAGAGAGAGAGAGGGGGCGGAGAGAGAGAGAGAGAGGGTGGGGAGAGAGAGAGAGAGAGGGTGGGGAGAGAAAGAGAGAGAGGGGGTGGGGAGAGAGAGGGGGGAGAGAGAGAGAGAGAGTGGAGAGAGGGGGGGTGGGGAGAGAGAGAGGGCGGGGAGAGAGAGAGGGTGGAGAGAGAGTGGAGAGAGAGAGAGAGAGAGAGTGGAGAGAGAGAGAGAGTGGAGAGAGAGAGAGAGTGGAGAGAGAGAGAGATTGATGGCATAATCTCCACACAAACCAAAATCATCTTCACTGATGTACCCCCTGATTCATGACTGAATGACTCACTTTTTTTTGGGGGGGGGGGGGCAGAGGGGTCAGTTGCTGAGAAGGGAAACAGTCCATTCCTATGGTCTTTAATCTCCCACTGAAGGGCTCACAGTGGCTTACAGTAAACACAGGGCCTGTTTCCACACAATTCTGACCCCTGGGCCTCATCCCCTGTTCTCTGGTCCATCCCTTCCCCCTTCCCCCTTCCCCGCTCACAGATACGACTTTGTGGAGGTGGAGGACACGTCTGAGACGAGCACCATCATTTGGGGCAGATGGTGCGGGCACAAAGAAGCTCCTCCCAGATTAACTTCCAAAACCAATACCATCAAGGTCACCTTCAAATCCGATGACTACTTTGTGGCAAAACCTGGATTTAAGTTCTACTTTTCTCTTGTGGTAAGTGATGCTTCAGCCTAGCTAGTAACATGCATTTCAAGTCCATGGCAAATGCATCAGGAGAAGAGGAACACTGGATAATTATGTCATACTTATCATTAAAAACACTATAATGAGACATGTCCTCTTGCATTGAAAGTTAAGTGGACAGAAGCCCTGAAAATAGGTACAACCAAAAATGGCTCCAGTATATGCACTTTGGAAATACTCTGCTGTGAGAGCAAAGCACTCAATTCTAGTATTAAGATTGAGAATTGTTTTTAATACCTGATAATAATCTCTTGTATCCTTATCTTAGGTACTTGACACAAGAGTTGCATCAACTATTCCAAACTGTTATAGAAGCAAAAAAAATGTTGTGAATTTTGCGGTGTCATGGTCTGCCCTTAAATAAAGTAAATAAAGAATAGGATACGTAAGCTGGAGAAACAGGCAAGCACATTACTTAATAAAGAATTAACGATTGTTCTAAAGCACTTTCCTTGAACCCACATTAAACAAATTACTCACTGACATTTTGTCCCTCCCACTCATTTCCAATTTTAGCAAAGCTATTTTAAATAAAGAAAATTTCACTTGGGTTTGTGATATGTTTTGCCCCAAGTGACAGCTATACTGTGGCATAAACAAGTTTAACTGAAGACATAACTTGTAGCTGATTAAAACAGTAAATTAAATAACCTCTCACGAACCAGCAGCGGCACCATGGTTGCTCGCCCTCCTCCAGGAAACAGCCGTGCTCTGGCACTGCTTTTTAAAGGGCCTAATTTGCTCAGAGACTTTGCTGAGATAACAACGCAATGAGCAATGAATGAAAAGCAAAGAGAAGCCGATGCTAGAGATCATATCTGCCCCAACAACTGTTTAAGGGAACAACAGTATGATAGATAATGGCCTGGATGGGCGAAAGCGTACGATGTGTTTATTTGTCGGCTTTCTCAATCACAAGTTATTAGCGAGCTCCTGTACCGGCATACTACGAGTGACATTCAATGTTTTGTGCACCTGCAGTGTGACCTTGCCTTCCTCGTAACCATAATTTGGGTATTTATGAGTGTACGCTTATTTGGAAAACATATAATATCTGTATAATTACAGATAAAAGTGAATTACCGCGTTGTCTTGGCCATAAATCTTCAAGACATTAACACTGGAAATTCATAGGGTTAAACATTTTTTTAAAGTGCATCCAAGGCTATTTTTTTGTAGCTAGTTATATAGCGTAGCACAATTAGCGTCAGCCTCCACAGGTCTCTGGTGACTAAAGGGGCCGTAGTAACAGCGGTCTGCGGTGTGTTATTTAGTGAAGCTTTCAAAGCACTGCAACTCGTGGGGTCTCTGAACTGCAATCTCATCACAAACCGTGAAAAAGAAGAGCTCTCCAGATTCAGCTCTGCTGATGGGGTACACTGCGCGCGCACACAGGGATCGAGGGGTCACTAAAGTCGGGCTCACGCAACCCCATCCCACTGAAAAAGACTTACAGGGTGGCTGTCTGGCGGTTTGGAGCGTTACAAATTAAACTGACAGCTCAAATGTCACCGCAATACAATTCTCATGAGGAAATATAACAAGGGAAATGAATTACTTGTGAAAATAGTGGCCGTCATTTAATTTTTATTTTTGTAGGTTTTTTGAAGAAGAAATAAGTCACATTACTGTGCAGCGCTGCAACAGGAAGGGAAAGAGTTCACCTCGTAAACACATTTGGGTAAACTTTGCTCTTTTAAAGGGTATCTGCAGTAGAGTGGTTATATTAGGGGGGGGGGTTGAGGTATTTGGGTCAGGCTTTGATTTATAAACCAGTCCTGAGGGCCAGTATGCAATTCACAAATGCAAACAAACATTCTTTGTGGAATTCACTTTCGTACTGGTTTGTTCTTGTAAACTTAAAATCACTTTCAAGTTGAAGTGTTGACTTATACTTGTGAAGTCGTCTACTGATTACTTCTGTAGACTGTATTCACCCCCATTTCATCCGAAAGAATGAGGTCTCGATGCAGTCGTGCCTTGTGGGTAATTTGTTACGGGGACAGTGAGCGTATCTCGTCCGCCTCCTTTGCACTGCTGGTCCCACCAGATGACTTTAAAAGAGCAGTGACTCAACTCCAGGCCTCCGAGGGCACTCATTACTCCCAGGTCCAGCTGTTTCGCTGAGGTCATCGGATCCCGTAAACATTCAAACCCAGGCCCGACAGAGAATCCGCGCACCAATGAGAGCTGGACTCAGGGGCGCCTTTGAAGTTTGCGCCCTAATTCAGTTCAGGTTTCACGTCTCGGAGTGATTTAGGAGTTTTAGCCAGCACAAAGGAAAGACCGTAACCTTACACGTAACAGCCCGGTAATGAAGTGCTTCTTAATAATGACGGGAATTTCAGCAGACAGTTTTGGAAACGTGATAGCGTTCGCATCCTTTGTGCTTAACGCAGATCGCCTTAACGCTTCACAGTTTAACGTTCAATACCACTCTCGACAAATCTGACACATCATTTAAACCGCTGATTACATCTGATTCCATTGGAATAATCTCCATGTTTTGTCTGCCTGTCATATTATATAACAATAAGAATTCTGGAAATACTTCTGTTCCATCGCTCGGTAGGAAAATATACACAAAAGCCAGCTTCGTGATTCTTTCCACATTGCCGCAAAAGAAACCTTTTATCTGTAAAAATATGAACAAAATTACATAAACCGTATGTGGTCTCGGAGAGGAATGTGCCTTTTAAGCAATGGGAAAATAATCACGAGAACGGCAGTATCCTTTTTGCCATTACCGCAGTCAGCACCGTAAATACTCTAAATAAAGTGCTGGCTGATGGCTGTTATTTTAGATTCAGTTAGAAAACAAATGGGCTGAACACCAGTTTCTCACTCTCCTCTCTAGTGTTGAAATGAACTTCCTCTCTAGACAAATGAAGACAGACTGGACAGAATAACAGGGAAGGAGAGAGGGGGGGGGAAGGAATGCCTTTTTTATCGTCACGGTAATACCTCTCTCCTCTTTGAAAAGTTGATAAGGTGCTCACCTTTGTTATGGAAAGATGAGAAAAATATCCACTCTGCTGAACTGCTGCTCCACGTCTCGTCAACATGGCCGATGGTCTCAACACTCACAAAACACCAGAGGTGTAAAATCCAGGTTCAGAAAGTAATTTTGTCAGTATTTTGTTCCAGTCACCTGGGTTTGCTAATTAGCTCAATTCTTCAGCCAGGAGGTAGAATTGATTATTGAAATCAGCTGGCTGGAGTTCATGGGTGGAAGAAACACGGCATGATTTGTACTTTCTGCTCCCTGTATTTTACACCCCTGTAAGAGACCATGCAGAAGTAATGCCAGCCAACTTTTTGGAATTGAACTCTAGAAAAATGAAGTTCATGTTTTGCTTTGCTATAAATCCAATCTCCCTGGAGACAGTTTTCTTAATGAATGTGGTTTGTTTATTTTTCTTTCCCGGGCTCTGTGACACTGTAATGCACTGATCTTTAAATATCTCACAGGAACAGAAATGGATGTTTGATACAAACAGGCCTGTGTGCATTGATATGAATTGCATTTTTGAGGGAAGTTGGCCGTGTCTTTTTAATTACAGAAAACCAGTCCTGGCGCGATGCCTGCGTTGTGGTTACACGTTGCCTCTCATGGTCTCTAATGACTTCATCAGAATCACTGAGAGGATGGGAGCCGGAATCACCTGACTCTCCGTGTATTAATTAGCCCTTCTGAACTCAGCCAGAATGTGTCCCATCGGAGACTGAACCTGGCAACCCCCTCATGTGTGGGGCGGTCTTTATTTCTGCTGTAGCGAGTAGCGGAGAGCGGAACATCTCCGCTCACTCTTGCTTGCCATCATTACGGGTTGAGTCTCATGGGTACATATTAGTGCGTCTGATTCTTGAGCTATTTCTTATTTATTTTTGTATTCTACCCCCTTTCCCCCCCAGGATGACTCGCAGCCCCCAGCTTCAGAAACAAATTGGGAAGCAGTCACCATCTCGGTCTCAGTAAGTACTGCACCGTGCAGCCCGTGACAAATGAAGACCCGGGCATGCTTCCTCCCATCCGCAGAGACGCACGCCCTGCGTTTCCCACAATGCATTAGAGAAACCGCAAGCGAGAGAGAGAGGACTGAAGGCATGTCTCACCCCCGTCAGAATTTTTCCAGGCCTTGTAACACCCCCTTTCACCATCCCCTCCTCCCTTTCGAATAAAATCATTACACCATAATGCCTGCCACATTATGAACTGATAAAGGTGTCATTGAACCTTAAGTGAGCTCTTAATGCTGAACGGGGACAAGGCCTGTGATTACAATGGGCTGTCATCCAATGACTGCTTTCATAATAACCAACTGCAGGAGTCAGCCACAGCCTGTCATGCTATTTGAGCAGCATTTAAGGTGACAGGGAGGCTAATTCTAACCATTATACAGAGTGCAAATATGTACAGATATACAGATACAGTTATACACGCATGCAAGATCCCAAGCGTACCTCAGTCACTCAGGACAAGGTTAACTGGCCATATAATTACTGTTTTACAATGGCCCTCTATGTCTCCAGACTTGAGCCTGATTTCCCCTAGTGTTATCCATGCACCGAAAAGGGGCACCAAGTAAAGCAGGGCTGCCAATAATTTGGACACATATCATTTTGGGATTTTTTCCTCTGAGGAATTAGTGTGAAATAATATAATTTTTTCCCATTTTTGAGCACAAAATAAAGCTCGTTACCTGAACTGTTTATTTTGTAAAGCCATGTTTTGCTCATCTTTAACAAGGGTGCCAATAATTATTTACATGTGTGTTTAATGTACTGTTGATTCATTTCGGGAAAAAAAAGAAACCAATCACAAGATGTCAGTCATTCGTCAAATTAATTGCAAAGGACAGCATGCACCAATAATTCATATTTCACGGCACAAATTCTGTATGGGGTATACTATGATAAACTCTTCACCTGCCCTGCACCCCCCCCCCAGGGTCCGGTGGTGTTTCCCCCCTCAGTGACCGACACCCCACTGACCGTCGCGGCGCTGGACCAGACCATCGCATCGTTCGACACGGTGGAGGAGCTCCTCAAGCACCTGAACCCCGATTCCTGGCAGGATGACCTGGACAGCCTGTACAAAGAGACCGGACACTACCGCCCCAGAACCTTCCACCACGACCGCAAGCACAAGAGTAAGCTCCGCCCCTTTATGCTCGCGCCTACGGACTTCCCCCTCGTGAGGCGATCACAGCCGTTTGGAAATTATTTTCCGTTATCTTAAAGTACGTACATGGTGCGAAACTAGCACCCGCCACCAGCCAAAAAGCTAGTAAAATAAAAAACCTTTGGTAGGATTTTCTACTCTAGCAGCCACTTTGGCAGGTAACCAATCAGGTCATGTTATACTGTAAAAGTTAATGTGGCTGTAACATGTTGAAAATGGCTGGTGATTTTTGGAATCCATAAACCACTCTGGCCAGTGGGTACGTATTTATGTGCTACTTTCTGTGAGAACAAAGAGAAAAGTCCTTAATCGCTTTGTGACATCTGGCTCTATTAAGCCAGGAGAGTTTTATTAGTCTATCAAAGAACAATTAGCCTCCCAATAAATATTTGTAAACATAAAATAGCTTGTTGCTGCACAGCACAATGATATAGTGCATTGTTCAACTTCAATTGAACTCTTTGTAAATTTCAGCCATGACTCTGCATATCTCAGCCATTGCACACTGGTAAATATTAACCTTAAATCCATGCTCATTTTGGATGAGTTACCCCTACAATACTGCCAGTTAAGCCACCAAGGGTGGTCACTGTGTTTCCCATGGTCACGGTTCATCTCCTCCGGTTCTCCTGGTTAACTTGGCGAAACCTAGAGTTCGGAGAAAAGTGTAGTTTGTATGCAATTCAGGCTAACCCTAAATGGGCTGGGCTCAGGACATCCTCACCCCAGCCCAAGAGAAGCCTCCAGGGCAGCCACGCCCATCGTTGTTCTTGCCAAAATAAGCAGGTTATCAAGAAGAAAGGAGCAGAGCTAAATATTCACATGAATCAAATGAAGTGTGTGAGGCTTGGCCGGGCCGTTTTCCTGCTCACGCTGTTCCCGCCTGGGCTTTTAATTTGTCACACCGCCCTGCCTTTGATCCCTTTCACAGCCGAGGAAAAACAAAAAAACATCTCCAAAGTTATGTTTAGCGACCCGAAACCTCATATTTCTCGCCGGGCTGACCCCTTTCTGTCCGCGCGCTCGCGCCCGTGTGCCGAGCCAACCGCAGGCCGTGCGGGTTTCAAAGGCCTCCCGCCGGGTAAACTCCCAGAGTAAACACTGCCGACCGGCAGCGTCCTACCCAGAATCCCCCTGTGCGTGATGGAGGAGCTGCCGCAAGCCCTAATGCAGAGTGGACCCTGGGCTCTAATTGGAAATTCAGCCTGAGCAGCCAGCCAGAAATGTTACTGCGGTCAGCGTTTACCTTTATTTTCATTATAGCGAGAGGAGGGAAAAAAAAAACCTTTAATGCCTTCGCAAACTAGATAAACAAGGGATATGAACCCCTGATACCCAATCCCATGTGAAATCCGGCCTCTTGAACCCATTTGACAGACAAGGCGGTTTTTGCAAACGTCCCGCAGCACACATTTTACCCGTTTCCATTTAATTTACATTCCGCTCAACCACTGATCCCCCTCCCCCATCGCAATATCCCCTCTGCAACCACGGTAACAGAACAATTAAGGGAGCTCAGTTAAAATGTAATTTGTCTTAATTTTTCAAGCAAATGAGAAAATTACATCTCAGAACTGGGCGTGGAGCAGACCCGGTCCAATTACGCCGTTTGACGTCACGCGAAACCTCTGGCCCTTTTGTAAATGCAGCGTATGCCCATGGGTAGTGAGGTTCACCGTCTGTGTGCTTTTCATTCCCTCTCCGTCCAGCCGCTTGTCTTGCCCTAAGCAGTGGAACATTTGGCTGATTTTGTTCAGATTTGTTTAACTTGACACACAGGCGGCCATCTTAAAGATGGGAGAGTGAGCCTACATGAACCTATAGACAGTGGAGTTACAGCGTCCATCAACAACGTCCTATGAACCTGTGCAAGACTATTCTTTCCACACAAAACACTATGATTTCAAACCAGTTAATCACTGATTATACATGGTAGCCCCGCCCATTTTGAGAGTGATTGATGCCTCCCTGTTCCGTTACTAATCTGAATGCTCATTGGAGATAAACTGGCCAGCACAGACTGAGCCTCCCAGAAGCTTCTGTTTGAACATCTGTTGAAAGAACGAATTTATGAGGATAAAAAGGATCACTGTATCTCTGCAACATGAGCGCCAAATATGTGGGTCTATCAGCAAATGAAATTAAACTCAAAGCAATATTACTTCAAAAAGTCAATAGATATCCAGTTTCCCCAGAAGAGAAATGACCTTCCGCGCTTACACCAAGGTGCAATGGAGTGTTTTCATTGGCGGTCGGCCCTATGAACGGAGACCTGTGAATTTACACTCAGCGTCTCTCTCTCTCCCCTAGTTGACCTGGACCGGCTGAATGAGGATGTGAAACGATACAGCTGCACCCCCAGGAACTACTCGGTGAACCTGCGGGAGGAGCTGAAGGCCACCAACGCCGTCTTTTTCCCACGCTGCCTCCTGGTGCAGCGCTGCGGGGGAAACTGCGCTTGTGGGACGGAGGACTGGCACTCCTGCTCCTGCAACCCCGGCAAGACCAGCGAAAAGCTGTACGAGGTACTCCCAAACCGTCATCCCCACCTACAACCTGCACACACAACTGAACGACCTTGCCATACCCTCTCTCTGACCTTGCAGCCATGACCCAGCAACGTTAAAGCCAAGCACTTTGTAACACCTCCACCCAAATCAACCCTCAATCAAACCTCTGCCAAAATCCATCCATTATCTAACCCGCTTATTCCTGGTCAGGGTCGCGGGGGGCTGGATCCTATCCCAGCATTCATTGGGCGACCCTGGACAGGACGCCAATCCATCGCAGGGCACACACACACATCATTACTTCTGCCAAAATCAGCCCTTTAAAATACTTACACCCAACAAGAACCTTCAACTGTCCCATAACAACACAACCCTCCACCACACCTCTATCCAGTCCCACGCTCAAACCCATGTCCATCTGTGCTGCACCACCTCATCTCCTGCCAGCACCACTCACAATCCCACTTCTACTACACCACCTCATCTCCTGCCAGCACCACTCACAATCCCACTTCTACTACACCACCTCATCTCCTGCCAGCACCACTCACAATCCCACTTCTACTACACCACCTCATCTCCTGCCAGCACCACTCACAATCCCACTTCTACTACACCACCTCATCTCCTGCCAGCACCACTCACAATCCCACTTCTACTACACCACCTCATCTCCTGCCAGCACCACTCACAATCCCACTTCTACTACACCACCTCATCTCCTGCCAGCACCACTCACAATCCCACTTCTACTACACCACCTCATCTCCTGCCAGCACCACTCACAATCCCACTTCTACTACACGTTCCAACCCTATTTCCACACATGCTGCAATCAACTCGAACCTCCACTCATCGTGAAAATGTCACATTTCTCTAGAATAGCTCAGAGAATCTAAAAAGTGGATACCATAACTGGTTCCATATGGGCAACATTTGGCCTGGATTAAAAGAGATTACTTATGCTATACTGTTACACGTGGCGCTACCTCCAAATTCAGTGCATGGATCAGCGTTATATTATTAACCGTAATATCCTCTGGGCATGGGCACTAGCTAAAAAATGAGTGTCGCCATTTCTTATGCCTATGCATCTTTATATTGTTCTGCCTCACAAAAAATCCCTAAAAGAGGTGTGGCAATCTCCTTGGCTTCATCACATTCTCCTCTTGAAATGAGGCAGGCCACGGTTCCGAGCGGTTGCAGCTCACGGGTAGAAGAAAAGCAGCCCCGGGTTTCCATTTTGTTCTAACATGGCTTTCCTGTGGCGTCTAGGAATGTGTCTGCCAGTTCACTCCCCACGTCTTATCAGAGCGTTCATGTTTCTTATTATAAAACACAGCTGCCCTTCACTCCGTAACTACAATATTATCTCAAAATTCCACAGCAGCAAGAGACACACTCACTCTGCATTACAATAAGTCAGGCCCTGGCCTCTCCACTCCCCTATCAATTTTTCCAGACCAGAGACAAGATTTGTCCAATATCTGAAATCGTCCGCATTTTTTTTGAATGCCGGTAAATAACGAATTAATTCTTCAGCGGATAAGCTTATGAGAGGCCTACCTTTGAAGCCCAACATTAATCTCAAAAGTCCACCTCCAGGCGTTGACAGCTACGATGGAAGATGAAATATTTCTGGATACTCAGAGAGGGGTCACTGGTCTGATAAAATGTGTAATTTCATGAAGCTCAGATTCATATCATGTCAGATTAGTGGTTTCCATTTCTTGGATTAGGCGTTTCCCATTGCATTTGTAGAAGATTGAATTTTACAGACTTATAACATATAAAGAACATTTCCCTTATCATAAATGAGGGTGAACAGACAAAATGATATCATGGTGGAGACAAGGTTTGGAAATAATGAGTAGTGTACCTCATAGTTGTCCATAACAAGCACTTCTGTTTGAAACTTGATACTAAGTAAATTTTCTCAGAAAAGATAAAAAAGACAAATTTGACGGTGGAAATCAGGGAAAGTATTTTGTTGGTTGCAACAAGTACCACATTATTATGTTGACTTATACTTCATGTCCAATCAAACATCCTCTCTTAGTTTCATGTTCTCATAGTTCCACTATTGTCATGGTTCGTGGGTTTTTATTTTATTTTCCGTTGCGGTTTCCCGTTTGAGAATCTATCTGATTTTTTTCCACGTTCCGTTCCCGGGGTTTGCTTTCCCTCATCATTGTTTTCACCTGTGCCTTTAAGTTCCTCACTTCCACTTCCCCGGTGCTTCTTTGTCATTCGACATTGCATTGAGCCAGGTATAGCCAGGTACTAGCGACCTTGTGATATTAAACGCTGTTTATGTTAACGGGGGACTTGCTATTCGCTTTTAGTTCAGGTATAGGTATTATTCCTCTTGTTAACATTCTGTGCTATTTATTTTATTCTTTGCTGTTCTCTCTGAGACAGTTTGTTTAGTTTGTTTTACACTCTTCCGGCCGTCTGAACTTATGTGCTGAAGGTGTTCTTTTCTTTGCTAAGTTTTCCCGTTTTGGCTCCAGTATTGGGCTTGGGAGATTTAGTTTGTGTTTCACTCGTTATTCGAGTTCGCCCTATTTTAGTGGGTTGATTTTCGTTTGACCGTTTAGCCACAAGGAATTTGTTTCCTGTCTTTTATTTTTTTGCATTTATTTTGTTAATCCCTTTATTGGTCCTCACTGCGTGAGTGACTTGTTTCTGATCCCCCTACCTTTGCGTTTGATTATCCGCCACGAAAATCCATTACAACTATAGGTCCCTTTTAAATGTGAATATGAAGTAATATAATGCAAATATGAAATAAGAATATACCAATGCAATGCAGCTCCGCGGGGTAATGACTACACAAGCACATGCATTTGGCACAGGAGCAGAAATATGTTCTTAAGCCCCTGAGTTAACCATCAAAAGGTAATCCCTTCCATTTACAGTCCATCTCTGGTTTTCCAGGGCCTGTGTGAGCAAGGCCAAGTCTGTTGGTTTTGTTTTGTTTTGAACAGTTAGAAAATGAATTAATCATAATCTGTTATCGTAGAAGCTGCTCTTGTGGATCTAGAGGCAACTACTCAATTGACAGGCTAGGCGAATACATAAATCAAATGTTGCCGTGGGACACAGTCGGCAAACGCTTGTTGATGCTTTGTTTTGAATATTTCCATAAAACCATCTGACACCTGTCACTCAAGATTTTTGGCAGCCCAGAGGCACCTGCTTTTTGAAAGTAAAGCTTTCATGTGGAAGACTGTCTATAGTTTTGGGCAAAACCTAAGAAATTAAGTATCAGAATCTTCATCAGGAGAATCGTGCTCCCACTGCATACAGTGACTGCGGAACATGCAGCTCGAGGGGTTATTTATTAACTTCAAAGGTTTGCTCCACTGCATGACAACAGTACAGTCGCGATCTTATCCGTCTCAAAGCACTACTGAGAAAAATTCAATTAAGGCTTGGGCAAATAAAACAAATTGCTGTCTGACAGTATTGCCTGAATAGTTGGCAGCACTGTAACTAGATGGCCAGTTTCCACTCCCAAACGGAGCAGCGTGCCCTACATGAAAGCAGGGGGCTGCAGAAGACCGGGGATGTGGTCAGCGATGTGTTTGTAAATGTTTGCTTGCAACTCTTGAGGCAATTCAAATTCGGAACCAGAGGTCTCCTCTTGCCTTCCCTTCCATCTCCCACACTCCTTTTCGCCGCCTCTTTTCTCTCTCTCTCCCCCACTCCTCCCTCTCTTCACTATCTCTGAATCCCATTTCTTTCTTTCTTCTTTCTCAGGTCCTGAAGTTTTCTCCTGAGCCCGGTTACTACAGGAGGAGAAGCCGGGCCCGCTGGGTCCTGGAGGAAATCCAGATCCAACACCACGAGCGCTGCGATTGCATTTGCCACTCCCGACCCCCGCGATGAGAAGAGCATGCTGGGAGATGGCGCCCAGGACCTTTGTTTCGTCTTTTTTTTTTTTTTTTTTCATTTTTTAAGAAGGGCCTCTCCCTCATCTCTTCCAGCAGGAGCCATCGCTCCCTCTCTTCAGCAAAGTGAATTACCGTTCGCCCGGCTTTAGCCACGCCTTTCCGTAAACCCGCGTGGTGAGGGGATGAACATGTCGGTGTGTATTCACCTGTATGTATGTATGTGTGTGTGTGTGTGTGAGAGAAAGTGTGTATGTGTGTTTAACTTTATTCCTTTCTTCAAGAGTAATGCTATATCAGTATATATAAAAAGAGTAACGCAGTCTCAACAAATAATCAAGCAACATGACGGTAAACTACCCTTAGAAAGTGATCCAGGGTCGATTCCACAGTTCTAAGAAAATACAGTATTATTTATTAGATTTTCTTTGCCTTTCTTTTAAAATCTGTAATAATGTGCTTTTGTTTACTGTGTTTTTCCCTCCTGTGCTATAGAATGGGTCACATGGTGTTGTGGGTCACAGGGTCAAACCGAAGTGAAAAGGTTATTTTTTCCCCACAAAGCTCCACATAAATTCCTCTGACGGATTAAACATCAGTTAAGGATAGAGTCCAATACATATCCCCTCATACCCTCTCATTTTGGTTTGTTTTGCCTGGAAGAGACATTTTACCAACCTATTTATTTTCTTTCATTAGTTACTGTATATTGTATAGTGACTGAATCCACTTTACTCCAAAACAATACTTCAGCCACAGCTTGTACTAAAGGTTTTTAATTTAGGAAAACTCAGAGAACAGACTCAGAGAGAATTCTGGGAGTAGGAGAGGACTCATAGCTATTTTTTAGGAATGCTTATGGCATTAGGTGTTACCTCTAGGCTGTCTCTGTGTAACATCAAACCCCGCAAAACATAAGCAGGTACTTAATCATATTCCTCCCATTTGAGAACCACAGTGAGCCGAGCTGCTCAAGAGACAACCGAGTGTTGAGCGCTTAAATGTACCCATATTCCAGACTAATGTCTGGAGGCCTGCCACCCAGAAATGTTGTTTTTACATCTCTGTTCACTTTCCCCCTCTTCTCCGTCCAAAGCAAAAAATATAAATAAAACACACATACACATTTAATGAGAAAAGTCCAATAACCCGTAGAAAAAGGTGTTCGCTGTTAATTGTAAACCTATTAAAAGGATGCCTTGATTAAACTTTATAGGGAGTGAAATTACAGGCGATTTTCTCTCTCCCAAAAGAAGCCCTAATAAGCTCGCCGTCGAGAGGTTCTCTGTAGCTGTGAAATTGAAATTGATTCTCTGTCCAATATTATGGCCGAGCCGCCATACACCCCCTTGTATATGCAGACTAACTCTACTGCTGAAGAAGATCAAACATCAATATCAAACGTCCCATCAGAACCCCTACTTGACTTCTGTGCATATTAGACCTTATAAAACCTTAAAATAGTAAAAACCTACCTACCCGCACCTTTGCCATGTTTCTGTCAATCCTACCCGCAAACAAGCCGAAAATGTAACCTCTTTTGTGTTTGTGTTTAATCCCTCCACTCCACGTGTCACCAAAAAATGTTTAGCAAACAACCAAATACGTAGAAAGGCGCTTTCTTGTTTCAACAAACAGAACAATCAAGTAGTACAGAGGCCTCACTTTCACATGAGGAAACTTAATTCTAGTATTTATTGCTTCAGTAGATCTGAAGGATGTGGGACATTTCCTGACAGGGCTCCTGACATGCTAATTCTGGCCCAAATGTGTAAGACTCCGTTCCTGGACTCCAGGAACTGCTAACAGACTCAAACATTTGCTGCTTTTTGGTAATGCACGTTTGCTAATGCACCCTAACAGTTTGAGAGTTAGCTCTCTGGGCGATGAGCTAATATACTTAACATATGGGCCAACAACCAGGCTAAAACTGGCACAACTTTTCTAGAAAACTGAATTTGTTCCTAGGTTTAATACACATTGTGTCCAGGTAAAACTACGTTTGTAATTGGACACAACAAACTAGAACTAGCTGACCATAGACGCTTAAGAGGGCACAAAGCATGACTCGTGATTTTGAATTCTTACACGTTATGCAGTTCACCGGTCCGGCTTTTCAGATTGACACATTTTTTTGTGGCCTCGTGGTTCATAGCAGTATATTTGCACTTTCGGACCCGGTTCAATGTGGAGACTACATCACACATCCTGAGGTCATGCATCTTGTGGGCAGTAAATGGATAGAATTTGTGAAACCCTGCAAATTTTGAGAGGAGAGGAGAGGGGGGGGCTGTAGCTGTAAGGTGTAATGCGCCCAACCGAAAAAACGTTTTTAAGAACGGCTACCACACCCTCCACAACGCAAGCAAAGCTTTTAGTTTTTTGGGGTGGCACGCACAACAAGTCCCAAAGTCCCAAAAATCTGGGTATCTGGGATGCCCGTCGAGGCAGCGAAATTGTGCACGAAGGTGTTCCTGTCCAGAAATTTGCCATAAATTACCAGACATGGCCGTCCACTTCTCCTAATCAGGAAGATCCACGTCCAGAAATCCCCGATCAGCCAGTGGGCCTAGCCCGGGAGTGTGCAGATGTTTCCGGAATTATGTGTGACGATACAGGGAAACTACCGCTCACAACTTAATTTAACAGGCCGGATACCTTCTAGAAACTCCTCTTTCCATGCAGCGCTCGGTCCGTATTAGCTCCCGTATTAGCATTCTGAGCACATTGAGTGGTGCAGGCGGACGCAGTCGCTCATGTATCAGGGTTCAGAGTCTCAGGCAGCAGGGGTCCGTGTGACGACGCGCGCGGTAATGAAATCAATCAATCAAATTTTTATTTACATAGCACAATTTCCAAAGGGTTTGTCACAATACGCTTCACAGTTTATCCTGGCATAAGCCCCCGCAGAGCAAAGCCAAAGGCAACAGTGCCAAGGAAAAACTCCCTGGAAGACATGTAAAGAGGAAACCTTGGGAGGAACCAGATTCAGTAGGGGTGGGTGGGGGGGGGGGACCCATCCTCCTCAGGCCGGCTCAGGGCGTGGGTCTGGGGGCTCAGGGCGTGGGTTCACAAATACAAAGTCAGTCAGTTTAGGTCAGGTTGTATGAAGCACCCGAAGGTGGCAGTCCTGGAGTGGGGAGTGGGGGGGGGGGGGGGGGGGGGGGGGGGGGGAGGCAGACAGCAGGGGGTGTTTGTCTCACTGGTGAGAGTGGGCAACAAAGAAAAGATTTGGGGAACAGCTATGAGTATAAAACAAAGAAACAAGGTGTAGAGTGGGCAACATCTCACCCTGCCAGGAGTTTACTATGGCAGCATAAGTACGAGGACAGAGACAGAGAAACCACACAGGCATGAGAAAGGCGAGCAACCTACCTACCCCCCCCCCCCTAAGAGCTTGCCTGTGGGAAAAAAGGGTCACGATTCAGAGGGTGACAGTAGGTTCGTAGCCCCAAAACATCATCAGGCATGGCCGCTGGGCCAGTAAAAAGTGAATGGGGATGGGGGCGTGGCCTCCTAAAGAGCCTCTCAACACCGCCATGTTGATCACAGATCACTCTGAGCAAGATGGTGGAGAACAAGGCGGAATTCAGGAAGTCTGCACAAAACTGATACGCCTGAAACCAGACGAGAGAAAAGAGAGAAAAATCCACTCAAGAGTATCGACACAAGTTTGTGACAGGAAACACATTTTAAGACTCGAAGAGAGAGAAAAAAGGGAAAAAAAGCTTAACTTTATGAACTGGCTTTTCAGTGTTCCTAAAATATTGTAAACCCTTCCTATGCAACGAGGATGTGCAGTGTATATATGTATATATATTTACGTGGAGAATCGGTTGCGGATGAGAAAACCTGTCAGTACTGGTTCCCTCCCACAAATTTCCAAAGTGAGATGCCTTTAAAAGAATGTTTTCCTTGTCTGCCGTTCACACAAAGGAAGCATTGCAGATATGTTACCGTGTTTTTGATTTTTTATTTGTATTTTTGTTCTGTATCAAATTTGTGTAAATAAAAATATCTATGCCTTGGTTGTCCAAACAGCTGGTTGTCCAATAGTGTATCTGCGACAGGATGTGCGTGTCATTTGTACGGAAGCTCTCCACCACACTCCTTAACAACTCTGTAACATCACGTCTGTGTCATGCCTCGTTTGATTCCACACCGCACCAAGGTTTACACTTGAAAACAATACCAGCCTTCCTTCCCATCACATCTCCCTTTGCCGTTTGATCGCAGAAGAGGCTTCTCTCTCCACACAGCTGCCTCAGACCTTTCGCTAAAATTGCTCCAATTACAGCTTCCATCTGCATTTCTATTCAAAGCCAGGGGAGCTCCGTGCAGCCTGTGATAGGCTGAGCCTCCTCTTCAATCTCCATGACAAACTCCTTTCAAGGAGAACACATTTGTTTGGATCTCGCCTCCTTCCGAGCTTTTCGGAAAATGACTGCTCCCAATAAATAAAGGCCAGGGAAGGACTCCCAATTCTGGAATGTTATGAATTTAGTCGAATGCTACATTACTGTATGGGGAAAAACGAGTGTGTGTGAGTGTGAGTTTATATATACACACAGTATATGTATATGTATGTGTGTTAGTGTGTATATATATGTGTGTGTGTGTGTGTGGGCGTTTGATTAACTCCTCAGTGTAATAAAATGTTTAATCCATTGTGGAAAGGGGAGGTTTGGCCTGTGGTTTGCCGGAGGGGAAATGAACAGAAGTGACGACGACTCAGAGGCGCTCAGAGGCGCTCACAGCTGCCTGGCACTCGCAGCCATTTCTGATAAGAAAATCCCTCCAGCTCAGCAGAAATAAAGTTTCTCAGATGCACTCTGTGAACATCCTTTGTGTCGCTAAAGTTGGGTAATTGTATTTTGTAAAAGTGACATTTCTGCGTTCATCACTCTGACTGATTCAACTTCACTCTTTATAAAACAATATCTCTTTGAAAAGCAATGTGGGGCAAAACGTTGCCATAAACTAACGCATCATCTGCAGCAGACCCAATATGTAATCCTTAAAAAATAATAAGCTTTAGTACATAATTTATCATGTAGCTCTTGTTTTATTAAAGTAAACCGCTGGTTGTTTTGATAAATAAAATATGCACACATAGATATAAAATGTTTATGCACATGTATACGCAAAATGTAAAATGAAGACAGGCTCTGAACCTCTGCCCTTATTACACGTGTGGATCATCACCATACAAGTAACCTTGGAAACAACTACATACCGTACAGACCCAATTAGGGCCCTTGGTTTTCTTCTAATGTAAAGATTGTTTTTGATGAAAGGGAATAAATAATGGATTTTTTTTTCTCATAAATTTAACATAATAAATCTAACAGGAACACTTTAATGCTTTTCTGGCATCATGATGAAGTATCTAATCCAGTGTCTCAGTTGATTAACACACACACACACACGCACACACAAACACACTCGTCGTAGTAATTCGTAGTAACGGTCAGGGAAGTGGACTCGGAATTGAAGGCCCTCATTGGGTTCGGTCAAACATAGAACCTTCTGAGTTGGAAATGTTTGAAAGGAAAGCGATGTAAGTCACTCTGGACAAGCATATAGATGATAAAAGAGCCCGGCGGAGATAACCTGCTTTAGTGAGCGCACAGTCAGGGAACAGCCTTGACCAAGCAGAGGATTCCTTCCAGTTGTCCAAGCATGATGGCACTTAGCCAGCATGCCATCACCTGACACAAGAGCTTCATCAGTATCCCATCAGGCACTGTGGCTCTCCAGTGCGCTCAGGCTCACATAGCCCATCTGTACAACTTGGTGGGTCAAAGAAATGGCTGACCCCAGGCTGCCAGACCCAGTGTGGCCTCTCTCCAGGACAGTGGGGCATGCAATTCACCTGGAGTGACTTCTATTAAATCCTCCTAGGGCAGGTCATTTTATGAGCTGATCGAGACCAAGCGCTTCACTAAAGGGCACAAGAGCAGTGCTTCGTCTGGGACTTGAACCTGCAAGCCCTAGTGCTGTGCCCCAGCCCTGCTGCTGCACAGAGCAGAAACCCCGAGCGCTGACAGACGTGCCCAGTCTAAGACTCGTAGCCTTCTCTGGCCGTGACTTCTCCGGAGTGCAACTGTTTCAGCTCACCCATCTCAAGCGGCCTAGCCTGCAGAGCCCCATAGACCCACTCGCCTCTGCATATTATGACACTTCACGTCATTTTGGGTGATTCATGGCCTCCGCCATCACACTCCACCCATTGGTGGGTACTGCGCGGGCGCTTCCCCACGGACCGCCGTGAACATAGAATGCCAAGAGCTCGCTAACCACAAATTACTCATGCACCCCCTCGCATTTTCAATTTGGTTATATTCCATTTATTCAAAATAAACAAAATGTAAATTCAATGGCTTTAGCCTGATATGGCCCTTGTTCTAAATTGAATACCAATTCTCCAAACCCCCCCCCGTTCCAATTTACACGCATAAATTTGCTGGGTGACGATGACTCAGCTTACCACAGCTGCCAGGTCATTATATTCTGGATCGGATTGCTTTGAGAAACCTGAATCTCGCTAGACAGGAAATAAACAATGAGAGACTTACATAACTACAGACGACATCACTTCCTCCGGTGACACAATGCTTTGTTTGGGTTGATCCCAAATATGTCCATTTCTGAGGACCTCGCAAAGCCTGGCCCTGTTAAATAACTTTAATGTGTTGCTGAATACAGAAGAGGTGCTTTTACAATGCAGTCAGTGCTCAGAAACATAGCGAATTATATTCAGCTGAAATCATAAAACATGTAATAACACGTGGATCAGTGTGACTCACTATTCTGCTTGTCCTAGAAGTAGGGAGGATGCTTTAAAGCATACATATGATTAGGTGATGATTAGTTACGGTGGCGGCTCTGGTTTGAACCCAAATCCTGCTTATTCCTGGCTCCGAAACAGAAACAAACTGTCAAGCACAAACCAAACGCCACGGTAGTTAAATCACAAAGAAATATACCTGTAAAAGAAACCGCTCAACATAAACGTTGCGCAGTTGTCTTTGAGCTCAGCTGGAGGTGAAATTAATTGGCAAATACTCGGGTCATGTGACTTTTTGCCCTCTGTCCCCCTTTCTTTTGCTTGCCTGTATCGACTCGTTTAGTCGAGTTAATTCTATATTCTCACTGGGAATAAAGGACTCCGCCTTCACTATCAAGCATTCACGGGGTCAGCTATTCCGCTGATTTTTTTCTGGGGCGTACAGAGAAAGACGAGAGGCGAGCGCTATACGATAAAGGGGTGGGAATTTTACAGCCGTGACCGGCTGAGGCGAATCAATGCGCTTCGCTACGTCCACCTCAGATTATGTAGCGAAGTCAAATTATTCTCATGTACTTTTAAGAAGGGGCGAATTAGGTCTTATGCATTTGGTGCTAGATGCACAGGCCAAGTGAAAAAAGGACTGTAAATTATATATACAGTATATATATACATATAAAATTTCCAGTCCCTTTTTCACTTGGCCTGTGCATCTAGCACCAAATACGTAATTATATCATTATAAACATCGAACAAAAAGATTATTTCTCTGTTACGCAATACATTTTATACTGCTGGAAAGCCTGTATATTTCCCTTTTAAATGGTGCCCCATTTGTAAGGAACATGCATTTGTATATAAATACTGCATATAAAAACATGCATTTGTATGTATACTGTATATAAATAACAGCAAGATACACACTATTTCTTGAAAATCACATGCAAATCTTTCTCAGGACATTCAACTTTACTGGAGAAGAAGAAACCAATAAGCACCAATATGGTGCAGAATATAAGGTAACAGAGCTGGTACACACTTCGACAAGATACTTCACCTAAATGACTTCAGTAAAGCCGCATAATTGGCTAATGTGCAAAAATATACACAATGCAAGTCGCCTAATATGAGGCTGATTGACAAGTAAATAAACCAATAGGATTTGAATCGCTCTTTATTAAGCTCTCTTGTTTATTCAAGTGAAATTGGCAGCAGAAATGCAGCAGCCGTTTCCATAGTTTTGGATAGCGCCTACGGCTCAAAAAAATCCACTGGAATCCAAAACCTTCTACCCCTCCCCCCCCCCCCCGCTAGTTTTATTTTGTAAGAGATGCTGGCACGGGGGGAATCTCGCCCCATGTGGGGGTGCAGTGAGACTGTGGGGGTGTCTCCGCTAATGGAGCCGATGCTCCATTTTGTTTTTAATGTCTCCTGAAATGTGGAAAAACAGGAGACAACAGACAAAAAAAGTGGTGTGAGAGAAACTGAACGTGCAAAAACCCTCTCAATGTGGGCTCCAATAACCAATCAGTGTCCAGACACAAGCGCAGGCTGTTGAGAACCAAGCCCGTGGCTATCACAAACACACTTTAAAACTACATTTTTTTAAAAAGTGAACAGTTTCTAATGTGCAGTTTTGCCTGGCAGGTATGTGACATAGACCTCTTCATAAAGGGGGATTTAGGCCTCTGCCTGTGTCAGTCAGTTATATGCCTTGACCCTCCCCTAAAGACAGAAAGCTGCCATTCTGTACCTGAAACCAACCTAATTCTCAGTACATGCACATAAATGTGAATGCCTGTCTGGACTTGGTGTACTTGGTCATATGTGAACTCACTCAGTACTGTAAACATACTCATTTCACAGTATAATTCAACGGGCAACAGAAAAAAGAGACGTGGATGTCTTGCAAATTCATACCTGGTAGAGGTGAGCATAAATGCACAAGTCACTCACCAGAGTACGAATTTCACTAAAAACACTTGATTTGCAGGGATGTCACACTAGAGCGCCCGCTCTAAGAAAGGCACACAACGGCAATACAAACAGAGGGTCACATGAAATGCATAACAGCAGTTATTAAAATAAATTAAAAACCCCGCTCGCCCACCAAGAATTTATAAATAAATTAATGTTGGGTGCGTGTGTGTGTGTCTATTTGCCAAATCATACTACACTTTTCCTGGGGCTAATAGTTCATGACTTTATCAGCGAACAGCACAAAGTATCCAGAGAACAGTCACCCTTTAAGGGAACTATCAACAATGTTATCGCCTGTCATTAACAGATTATTTAACATTTTTCCACATTTGTTATTCTCCAATATTTGGAATCTCTAATAGCCACCCTGGACCTGTCGATATGCCACGCCCACCCTATACAGAAGCTGAAGTCACTGCTTTAATTACCCATGAAACCCACACTCTTTCCTTTACTATAGGCCTGTAGTACGACCATATTTTCCACTATTAAGCCTCGCCAGTATTTTTAAGTTAAAAGTTTAGTAAATGCAACAGAATTGAGTGAATGCATTTCTTCACCCTGCTCCTTTTTTAAAATCAGCCATTCCAGTGAACCTGAATTGCTCACACTCTTTCATTTTTCCAGAAACACAAGTGAGCATTGTGGCTGTAGCACTTGTCTAATCTCTGCCCCCACAAACCTCCAGCACCAGTTTAAAAAAAAAAAAAAAGTAATTTTCCGTGAACCGGACAGATAGAGGAGAAGATTGAGGAAGCGCACACACATCCAATCATTTAGAGAGATACAGGAATGTGTCGAGCACACAGCCAATCAGTTAGAGAGATACAGTAACGTGTCGCAAGTGGCTGGCCAATTACTGTGCCAGAGCCTTAGACAGGCAATCTGTTCCTGTTGTCGTGGAATTGCCTCCCGTTTCTTCCCACCCTGCTTCTCTCCCTGGTGATAACCGCCATTCCCATTCGCTAATGCAGGAAAACTGGGCAGGCAGCGCTGGTCATGCATACAGCACCTCCCTCATAAGCATACCGCTCAAATGAGAATGCAGATGCACCAGGGAAATGGCGGGTCTGGAATATGGTTTTTATTTGACTACAGAGGAATTGACGGATACAATCATGAGTGCAGTTTACCCTATGATCCATTTTCTTTATCGCTTTTGTAACATGTAAAATAAAAAATATATCCGTATTATACGCATGTTTATTTCGTATTGCAAATGCACAGAATTAATGGTCCTCCTCTAATTCAACCCCTCACCCCCACCCTTACCTCCCCAAGAAAATCTTCAAAAACAGGCTGCTCCAGTTCCGTACCGCGATGTGCTAACGTCATAGGCGCCAGAGCTGTTAAGACAGATTAAATTGCAAGTGCACACTTCAAACAAAATGGTGACACTTCCTTGTACTTTTGAAAGTGCAAACTTCCCACCTTTTAAGATTAAAACCAGAGAAAAGGACAAAAGAGCTTGGAGTCCATTGACCTGGAGACATTAATGCAGAGGAAACAGTAGAGAGGAGTAAAGCTGAGATTCCCTAATGCACATCAGTGTTTCAAATGCCACTCGCACACTCAGTAATTCACTCCGCGGCGCAGAAAGCTGAAGCAGGTAACCTTCACGGCAGAGAGAGGTCTGCATTGTGTTCATCTGTCCACTTCCATCTTATCGATCGAGGAGCTAATTGAGTGGTTTTCCGCAAGTGTACCGCCAACCTACCAAGGTCTAAAGCTCTAAATGGTAGCTCCTACAATGACTCGCATTACTTAATATACTTTCCGTTTGGTTTTGTAATTGTTTAAAGGCTGAATGTACATATTTAATTAGTTACAAGTCCTGAAATATGATGTATCGGTCATGCATTGTTAAAATAAATAAAATCATCTGAAGCGCCAATAGAGGAATTTTAAAGTCAAGCATTTTTGTGTTCCATAAGCATTTTCAATCGTTAAAGCTGCAGTAGGCAAGTTTGAACATATACAAGGCAAAAAGACTTCCCCCTTTTGCACTCCTCCCTCCTATCTCTCTCCTAAGCCCCTCCCACCAAATTACGCTCCAGTGCACGTGCGGCGACAGGCAGACAGGGAGGGGTTTATTCTACTGGGAGGATCTTTTGCTTTTAGATACGTGCCCTGATTGGTAGCTACATAGCTAGCCCTGATTGGTTGGTTTCTGAAAGACCGGCTTGAGATTTTTTGAGCCCAGGACACTCACAAAAAGTTTTTTTTCTCAGAACACTTGATAGCTGCTGAAATGTAACGAGCAAATTTAGTAATTTCGCCAAAATTATATTGAAAGAATCTTGCCCACTGCACCTTTAATCTCTGATTCCATTATGCAAGATCCCAACCTCAGTGTTTGTCTGGTGTGGATACACCTCTGAAACTAGGAGGGCATACGCTAATGGTGACTTCATGTAATGAGAACAACAGGAAACTTTTATACTTTATGTGGTGTACTTTGTTTTATTTGTACAGTTTTGTGTAAAGGTGTGTAGGAATCACATTGCAACCAACCTTATAGTAAATGGAAAAGAGATTCATATTCTGGTAGTTGTAGTACTCCTTTTATTGCAATGTAACTCACTTTTATTACATGTGTATTACCTCTTCACTAGCTGTTTACTGCTATAACACAATGTTTAGCTAATGGCTAACAATGTATTTGCCATATGCTTTCTGGCACAATAAATGGGATCATAAAATAAAGTTTAACCTTCATTTTATATGGTCATTTAGTAAATTCTTACACATGCTGAGCGCACCAGAGCTGTGTACAGACGTTTCAGTAGAAACTAGCTTTGGTTCCAGTAACCACGAGAGGACAATAAACGTTGCAGGGAAGACATTTAAACCCAGGTTTTCCATCTGGAAATGTGCAGACTACATCAAGTTAGCTTGCTGAACGGAGAAAAAATATGACTGCGATGCCGTTTCTGTCGAGTGATTACATTTCTCTTGTGTTCCAGGAATACAGCCTTGGAAAGAAATAGTGTACAAAACAACCTGCCGGTTTTTAACCCAATAGGCAAGTAGATTTAGTAATTTGTTAGTAATTAAACTTGACATTTCTCTTACTTCATTTCAATGGTTTTATTCCAGAAATTGTTGACCTCACCAAGTACAGTTGAAAGTAATTAACTTTAGGATTCAATGCAGCAAGAAATTCTTCAGCAGTTATGTTTTGAACAAGTTTATTTACAACTTTATTCCAATTTAGCAGCATGTCTTAATTATCAGCTTGCCAGTTCTAAAAGAAGTGATGCTCCAGGGAACTGTAGCAGAGCAATGACATACAGCAATAATCTGATCATCTACTGACTGATAACCTACTGTTAGTTTGACCAGTTACGGATTACAGAAAACACATTCCTAAACACAAAAAAGTAACCATATGGAACATACATAAACCTCTTATCATTCAAAGCATTATTCAAGGGTAAATTACTTGTATGCCCTTGAGGATGCGTTATGCATTTTTGCCTACGTTGATGCGGTAGCTGAGTGTGTGTGTGTGTGTGTGTGTGTGTGTGTGTGTCTGTCCATTTCAAGTAATAATTGTGGATTTTATAGTAGGAATTTTAGTATGTAAAAAATACAATATAAGGGTTTATGTTGAATTACTTGAATCAAATACTGTGGCACAATGATCATATTGGTTTAGCGAATCGTTTGTAAAACCATGTAAATAAATTATTAGCAGCAATGGTATTCTGTAAGTCAGACACTTGGTTTGGATTGGGCCACGGAACAAAAATATGTAAAATGTCACAAACAGATTTAGATGAAGCATCTTTATTTCACATTGATAATTTCATATCACAGGGGCAGCTATTGCACTCATGGCCTATAAATGTGCTTGTTGCATCCATCTTCTGATTCACCTCATGTTTTTATTATGCATAAGACGTAAAAAAAAAATGCAACTATTCAGAACTTCAGTGTTACCATGGAAACACAGTTTTTCAGAAGCATGTGACTCCGACGACGTTGCGATGCGGGGATTTGACGTTTGTCGGCGTGGAGGCGCCAGGCGACACCGCAATTTACAGCAGCCGTTTTAATCACCGGCGCTCCGTAAATGCGGGCCAGAGATCTGAAGGTTGCCTATAAAAGAAACATGACCTTTTTTATTTATTCATTTGCTCGCACGCTCATTTAGCGTTAGCCTCTGCGCGACGCCCGGCGCGAGGTTCATTGGGTCCGCGGCACGCAACATGATTGTCAGCGGCTATTTACAGCTCTGTAAATATTGAAACACTTTGTCCCAGGTGGTTGCTTTCTTCGGGGCGTTGATTGATTGAACAGAAAATTGCAGTTACCATAATGCTGCCGCTTTTCAGGTTTCTTCTGTAAGCGGCTGTAGGCCTACATTATCTTTCCCTGCCGTGTCCGTTAGCACTTATCTTTTAATGACAAGCTCGCATTCGCAGGCTGAGTGACTTATAGACGTTAAGACGATGCAGGTTTACAGTACGAGACGACAGACTTATGAATGGCATGCATCACAACACACACCTACACGTACTGGAAATTATATTTCTAAAGGGAGGGGGGAAGAACAATTGTAGTCTGACCAGCTTTCAGCCACAGTGGTAGGCTACTTGCTGCTGCATGTGTGTTATAAATGACCATGGGTAACAGCAACCATTTATCAATGGATGTGTTGGAACTCTGGCTCAGATGAGATTAACCAATTCTCAATGAGTTTCTGAAGGCCTAGTATTTCTAAATAAATACTATTTAATCGAACAGCAAAAGAAATGCGAAGCATTGCCTTGCTACTGATTAAAAAAAAAAAAGGCACTTTGTCTTCTCGAAATGCACTGAACAATGTTTGCACATGGCTACTGGAGGCCTTGTACGATGCAGATAAAAGCACTGCATTATGGGGCAGTTTGGAAGATAAACACATTATTTCACAAACTGGAGCATGTTTTTTAATAATCGGGGGGTAAGGACAGAGGAAAATAAAGTGGTGAATGCACAGACTGCAGATGATACAACATGCCCCAGTTCTCATGGCAACGCATGAAATCATCCAATAAGGGCGCGAGGACACAAACGGGATGGACGGAATGTTACGGAGGTGATGGGGTTGTCATAGCAATGGCGCAGGGCAGGGCAAGAAATTAACTTTTTCACCTACTGGTCAGAGTGGCTAGTGGATTTTTAAAAAATCACCAGCCATTTTCAACATTTTACCAGCCATGTTAACTTTCACAATATAACACAACCAGGATGGTTAACTAGAGTAGAAACTCTTACCAGCCACAATGAGAATTTTACCAGGGTTTAGCTGGTGGCGGGTGCTCATTTCACACCCTGACACAAGGCCATGGGAAAACAAACTTGGGTAGTGTGCACAAATGTGTAATTGTGCCTTATGCTACTGGCTGGTCTTCCCAAAGTGTGCCGTCACCCAAGCCCACAGCAGGACAACCTCAGAGGTATGAACTGTACCAACAGTTGGTCATAAAATGTTTATAACTATGACAATGAAGTCCAAAATCCAAATGGTTCTTTTATTCTTAATTGGAACGGTTACCGGCATTACTCTAGACTTTTTTTTTTTTTTAACAGGCTCTCATGTTTAGATTTTATGAGCTAATTACAAATGATCAAACAAGCAGTAAGCAGGATCTAATTTTTTTAACATCAGTTTTTCGAATAGCGCACCATAATAAGATCCAGCACAATAATAGCCTGGAACAATGCTCAAAAATGACACTAACAAACAGCAGGCTATGTCAAAAAAAGAATGTAGTCAAAATGTGTTGATTACAAAGAAGTTGAAAATCATTAACAATAAAAAGTCCTAGAAGTGTTGGTTACACGGGGCGAACGGAGAGTTCACAGCGAGCTGAGGAAGGCGTCGGCGAGGGGAACTGAGGCTAGTGGCACTCTGCGGACGCGAGAGGCAGCTTTTCATAACGCCAGCTCTTAAAATGCTGCTAGCACTCTTAACTAATGAACGCATCCGTCAATGTGTCGAGAAGTGCATTAAAACGCATGTTTTATTGCGCACGGAGAGTTACCATCGTTTTGATTTCATTATGCCATTCCGTGAGAGCTAGCTGACTTTAGGTGGACTGAGCATACTGAGTTACTGAGTTACTGAGCATACTGAGTTACTGAGCATACTGAGTTACTGAGTTACTGAGTTACTGAGCATACTGAGTTACTGAGCATACTGAGTTACTGAGCATACTGAGTTACTGAGCATACTGAGTTACTGAGTTACTGAGCATACTGAGTTACTGAGTTACTGAGTTACTGAGCATACAGAGTTACTGAGTTACTGAGTTACTGAGCATACAGAGTTACTGAGTTACTGAGCATACTGAGTTACTGAGTTACTGAGTTACTGAGCATACTGAGTTACTGAGCATACTGAGTTACTGAGTTACTGAGCATACTGAGTTACTGAGTTACTGAGCATACTAAGTTACTGAGCGAGATGTGCACTTCCTTGGTAGGAACAAATTAAAGCCTATAGTTGTGGAAATCTTTAAAACAAGCCTCACAAATCACATCTTATGTATTTTGTTTTTTCTGACAAGTCAATCTCAGGTCGTGATGAGTTCACATCTCTGCTTAATATACTTGGATGGAGTGGCTCCATGGTCTGGGCTGTGTCCAAATCAGAACACCATCGACTGTGTCCTGTTTACTAGCATACTGTTTAGTATGCGACATGCAGTATGCTAAAAAAATATCCTCCATACCATCATCAGCGTGAATCCAGAAATATGTATATCATCCAGGGATTTTAAGTACACTTCTCATCTAGTGTACTCAACAAGCATACTCAATAGCATGGAAGGGCAATGATTCAGACACAGCCCTCCTGTTATCTGCTGTGTAGGGGCTGGTTTCAAACATCCCCAGAACAGTGGGTCAGGCCCTTTCTTTTCTGTGAGAACGTTTGTGTGACTCAGTTCTGCCGTGAAACCGCAGGACAGAGGTTGAAATCTCTTACGAGGCCAGAGAACACTTAAACACAAAATATTTGAATGGAAGTTTAATTAAAACAGACCAAGATGAAATGTATCCGGTTGTGGATTACGCACCGCTGAGCATCAGAGAACGGAGAGATGATTCGCCTTCAGACAAGACATGCCATGCAATATGAGTTCAGAGGTCAGTTAAGCGATCAAAGGAGTAAACCTGCCACACACACGAGCACACACACCAACATACACACACACACACACACACACACACAGAGACACACACACACACACACTCGGACGCAGACAGACACAGAGACACACACACACAAACACAGACCGAACGAGATAGTGACACGCAGACACAAACATACAGACACACACACCACGCCACGCACGCACGCCACGCCACGCACGCACAATAACATAATCTCTATTCACCAATTGTCTGTACTCAAAACCCCTCTACACCTACTTCCTTTTTCTCGTATCTCCGGGCTGAATTCTTCATTGGCGAAAGATCCTTTTCCACAGCAGTCTCTTGGTATGCAAGCCACTGCCTTCTGTAGTCAGCTTCACACTTAATGAACGCTGAGTGCTTTGAAATTCTGTTAAACACACTTTATTCTGTTCACCCATGGATTGGTTTAGAAAAAACACATGGGAACGGTTCCTTTACGGCTCAGGTGTTTTGTGTTTATTGCATTTTTTTTGTGTGAAATGTTCTTTCGTAGTCTTGTTAGAAGTCATCATTCTGACTAGGGGTCGACACCCAAAGGGCAAACCCATCATAGCCCATGAGTTTATAATCCTGTGTTTCCTGAGAGCATTTCCTGTCTGTCTTCAGTGTTGCATCAGGTCCTGTGTTTAAGTCTCATCATCAGGTGCTCCACTCAACATGGGCGTGGCTGATGTTGACGGTATCAGGGGGAAAGGGGAGTGTGCAGTGATAAGGTTAACCTGGGATGTAAACGACAAAGCTGGAGGACCAAGCTAGCTGGATAACGACGCTGAGTAAAACCCGGAACGGCTCTTTTTACTTCAGTCCATGTTCCAGATTTGGGGGGGGGGTTCCGGGTTTTACTCAGTGCAGTTATCCAGCTAACTCAGTAGTCCTGTCCCCCCTCCCCCCTCCTGTACTAAAACCCATTTATTTGTATTTCCAGCCAATGGCTGCCCAGGTCATCCCCACACACTCCCTGGTCCGTGTAGAACAGTAGGTCACATGTGCGCCCCTCTCCCAAGCACACTGCTGTATACTCAGAGCCGTTAACTCAGTGCCATTGCACAGAGTACGCCGCCCTTTCAGGACGGCTCTGGAACTTCATTAAGAGACACTCCGGAGCGCACGGCTGATCCGACTCGACATTTCTGAAGGACGGAGCCAAACCCGAGGATCGTGCCCGTCCCCATCGCCTTGTTGTTTAGGCCGGATAAATGGGCCGCTTTAGACACTACCACGCGTCATTAGAAGCCACTGAGCGGCTGATGTGGATGGAGGGCGCTTGCTCAGGGAGCCGTCTGCTCTTTGGCACCGGGTGTATTTCTCTCTGTTCTGGCCCAGTCAGGCCCGGAGATGCACAGCGCCGCCGAACGTCCCAGCACATGGGTTTTTAAACACGTCCTTTGGGCCGCCAGAGCGGATTTGTCCCGGCCAACTTGTTTATTAAAAAGCATCACTACCACAAGAGACAGGACTTGAAAAAGTACAGGCCGACCACTACTCTGTGTACTTTCTTTTTTTTGCCTTTTGGTTATGATATCAGAATTGTGCGTGTGTATCTGTGAGCTGTATGTGTGTTATGCGTATGCGTGCACGCATGAGTAGTGTTTGTTTGAAGTTCAAACACAGCGTCTACCTCACATAGAAATTTCTTTCAGTGCAGTGTGTGCGAAGGAAGTTATGTTTTTTTTGTAGCTTGTAAGAGAAGAATCGGCCCCCACTAAGTGGCCTGTTAAATTTGTGTGCACAGCCCGCATGAGATTGGAATCTGTAACAACAGTAAAAGTTTAACAGGCCCGTAGCAGAGATGGTGAAACTAAAACACTGTTTGGACAGCCTTCCCACCTGCTTAGAAATATATTTTCCAGATTTAGTTTGGAATAAAAAATGAAGAGCGCTCACAGTTCCTCAAGGGAAAAACCCTCGATTGTGTTAAAAACTGGTTTCAATGAGGGCATCCCTCTGCACATTTTCTTAAAAGGCACACCATAAAGTAAGTTGGAAAAGTTCCATCAAGATGATTTAGGAATAAACGCCTGAGCCCTGTCTGGAGACTGCACGCGTACCAAGGCACATAGAGCAGTGACTTAACAATAAAACTTTTATAGAAAATTCCAGTGTAGTGGGTAGAAACTATAGCCCACAAACAGAACATTCCCATCACAACTTTATAGAAAGAATATTTGAAGTAAAACAGAAATTGCATTAGATGTGGGCCTTGCTAAGCATAGATATAGAACCATAGATATGACATATCATGTAATGTAATAGTCATTTGGAATTCTGAAATGAAACAATTTGGCAGCCATCTTACCTGGGTAATAATAGAAACCTATGGCAGTGTACTTTCTAACCCACTGTGATGTCATAATCTGGTTTCAGAAGCCAGATAGCTGATGATTGGCTCATAGATATAAAACCATGGTTACTGGCCGCCATCTTACCTGGGTATTGTGCCATTAACTGTGACATAAGTCACATCTATGGTTCTATATCTATGTTGCTAAGTATGTACAAAAACAAGTAGTCTGATGATATTGAATAATATCCCCTCTCCCCCACTGGTTCACTGCTGGTTCAGCTTGATCTATTTTCAAGAAAGTAAGCAGGTGCAGTGGTTGCACATCGTCCTAAAACACACAACCTATCCTCCCCACCTGGTGCAGCACATTAGTTTGCGTTGGTGAGAAAGAATCAGTCCCCTTTCCGTTTTGAAATAATATAACAAATTATAGCAAAAAAAGAACGAGGAACAATTTTTTTTGTACCAGGTTTACGGTTGTTCCTGGGGGAGGGGGTGCAAACTATTAAAGAGTATTGTTAGCAGTTTAATTGTCTTAATTGTGAGATTTGGCCCAGCCAGTTTTTCAACAAGCAAGCACTGACAAATGCGCTTTGTAACCCAGTTGCGTCAATTAATTTGGTGCAACAAAAACCACGGTTGTTGTGAAAAGCAAACTCAACCCCAAAGCACCCCGACATTGCTTTGCGACCTTCTAGTACTCCCCGCATACATTCTGCTGTGGTCCATCCCAATGCAGAGATAAGAATGCCCGGTAGCCTATCTTGCGCTCTCTCAAACTCCGAGGCGAATCTGAAAGCCTAATTAAACAAACTTTGATTCGGGTACTCTGCTCTACTATCTAACATCCAGGGACAAAATGGAGCAAAACCCAAGAAAGAAATAGGGGCGCAAAGGGGAAAAAAATAGGAGATGGCAATATATTATTAAGAAGGCCTACTCACCAGATCCCGACTGAATCCCTCATCTCCATCCCGAGCAGCGAGCACGGATGACATCCTATTGACTACAGCCTTCTCCAATCGGGCGGGTGACCTTCACCTTCCCGAAAATGTGGGCCTCCAGTCCAAGCGCTCAACGGAATAAATGAAATTCAACATGATCGGTTTAAGCAAATGGTCCTAGGAGATGATGTCCTCCACATTGGCATCCAACACGGGCAGCTCGAACTACGTCGTATTTTGCTGCGCACCTGACCGACACGGTATGACTTACATTACAGTTATTTGGCAGACGCTTTTATCCAAACACAACTCTGCAGAAAACAACGAGCCACGGACAACACCAAGCAACTACGGATTACCGGATTGGACAATTAAAGCACCGTAAAGTAACCTACAAACTCGTTTGTGGGACTTTAATGAATCTTAATCATATAAGAATAGCAATAGAAAACGCTGTTTTTTCTTGACGGCCAACCGCGCAAAAATAACCTAAAGGTGTCTCTGAAGAACAATTGAACATTCGCAGTGTATCATCTTCTATTTTTACAGCGATTTAAAAAATGTGCTTAAAACGTGGGATCTTCATATTGATCTATATGATCATGGCAATTTCTATATTAAAAACCTGTTAGATAAAAAACAATGCAACAAGTTTTTAAATTATGAAAGAGATTATTACAACACGGGTCACCAGGAATGATCAGTCCCTCGTCGCTAATTAGGTCTGGCTAGGCCTACTAACATATCAGAATACGTGACCAAAACCTAAAACTTTTTACAGAGTTATCAGATCACAGATTGACATTATTTTCAGACAAACTAACGAAAAAAAAAGCCTTTCTGTGAATGTCAGAGTGTCGGTGTCAATCAAAAGTATCCCTAACGTAACGGGGTGCAACTTGAATCTGCATTTTATAGCACATAGACGAAGACCTAACGACTTTAATAGCTTAACTCTTGTATCAGTTTCAAGATGGAACTGTTGATTTGTAATTATTTATAATTAAAGACACCTGCACATGAAATATAAGTATGAAAACCAAAACCCAGGAAAAAAACGAGATATAGATTTTGGGAAATATTTCCAAATATAAAACCTTTTTTTAAATATAACCCTTTTAATTTATGACGGGGGTCCCCTGGATGCCTTTGAGCCTGGGTGGGTGGTCCATGAATCAGAAAAGGTTTAAAACGGTTTTAGATGTACACACGTAAAAAGCATTGGATCCTGCCATTGCATTAGTGTCTTAATGTTGTCTGTGCTTGTCCCTTTCAAATAAACCAATAAATTAATAAAATAAAATCCCTCCCTCTGCAAAATGGCTGCCATGCACTTACGCAGATGCGACATGGAAATTAGGATATGCAAATCTCTAATATGCAAATAAGGGTGGATGTATGTCGTTAAACCCCAGCAACAATTCCTAGGGCAAATGTATTGTCTGAAACTCATCTGATTCTTATAGCATACATTCAGAGGAACCCATTTGACCCTACTTTTACTGAGTTAGAACCATTTACCTTCACAGAGTAAGATTTGTGATCCCTACTATGTAATGTAGGGTAGATGTGCAGGGGTTAAACCCCTAGCAACAATTCCTAGGGAAAATTAGTTGTCTGAAATTCATCTGATTCATATAGTAGATGTTTTGTCGAACCCATTTCACTTTTCTCTTACTGAGTTAGAATTATTTGCCTTTGCAGAAGAAAAAAGATTCACATGGGAGATTTGTATTACAAAAATGACCCCAATTTTGGCTCTCCGTGTAATAGTTATGTAATAGTCTGTGTAATAGTTATACCCCAGCAACAATATGTATCACAACAGACTGATGTGAAACTCACCTGATTTAGAACGATCAGATTCACCACACATCAGTTTATAATTTTTTCTGTGTTTTGTAATCCCCTTGGCTATGGGAATTACATATTTCTTTGTTCAAAGTACATCATTTAACGATTTACTATCGCTGTTTTATTGCACGGCAGCTCCGTAAACATCTATATATTTGTAGTAATAATTAATACCGCAGGTTTATTAATATCATTGGTTTGCTCCTGCCTTTGAAACAATGTGTAAACAATTCATATTTTATTTAAAAAATATATTAATAATAAAATTTTATATAAATAAAACATGAATTCATCATATTCATGAAGTTTTTTTATTTTATTTTTTTACTTTTTTTCAAAATAGGTTTAATAAGTCATAGATTTTCATTGGCTGTAGCACAATTAAGTTTTATTTTTACAGTGTACAGGTTTACAAAAACAGTTTGTAAGTCACGTCAGAATTTAAGTGGATTCACTCAGAATTCTAAATTCTGTAAATGTAACCAGAGGCAGCAGCTGTGGACATAATTCTCTCAAACAGCACAACGAGAACTAACTTTTATTTTGATGGAAAAAGTTCTCAAATACAAACCAGCAGCCTAAAACCGGAAGTCTTATTGCGCATTCTGAGATCATGAGATGACGGTCGTTATATAAACACGATGTATTAGAATTGTAAAATAGATGGAAATGACATGCAGTCAGGGTGAACATATTTTTAAATAAATAAATAAAAAAGATGTAAGTTAAATAATAAATAAGAAGGAATGTGGTGAATCCATGTGACGCGCGACTGCTTCCTCCGCTCTCGACAGCTGTGCGAGGAGCTCTCGGCGCCAGGGCAGGTAAGTGGGAGGAGCAGATGGCGGTGAGCTGGAGGTCCCTAAACGGGGTCATTTCTCAAGTACTCCTCCTCAGTCCACAGAAGCGAGGGATTACATCACGCCGGGGAGGTAAGAAGATGGTGACTCATCATCTTGTGACAGTTTCATTCCGTTGGGGTCACTTTTTCCCGCCTCTCATGCTGAGGAAGCTCCGCCCCCAAACAACAGTTGCCGGGAGGCAGCGGAATTCACAACCGAGAGACTCTGCCAATGGCAACAGCTTCTTATTTACATTTTAATTCTGTCACCTTTGCTCTGCCGCCATTTGCTTTCCGACCTCGCTGTTGGTAAGAGCAGAATGGCAAAGAGCACCCATAAAGCACGTCTAAAAAGGGGACAGGTCCTTTTGTGTAAGGGCGGGGGTTGGGAGTCACTGCCACTAATGGATGCTTGAGAGGCACTTTGTGAAAGAAAGAGAGGTCTTGCCACAAAGTGAAATAATACTGAGGACCTGGTGTAAAGCATTCAGCCCAACACTTGAGTCTGCGCTAAAGTGAATTACTCCGACACTGCCACCGGCTTGTCTTCAGTCTAAAACCTATACACTAGGTCAAGAATTGGATCTTTTTTATCACACTAGCAACCTATTCTGAGTTTCAAAAAAGACAAAAATATAAACATTAACATATTTTTGTCTTATTTTGTCTAACCCGCGTACGCAGGGGTTCTTAATGTAAGTTGTGTACGTACTTCAGTCCATTCATTTTGTTATGGTTGAATGGGTAAGCCCTCAGTTTGTAATCGTACGCAACGTTTTCAAAGCGTGACGTCACGTGGCGCTGTAATGGCGACATGTAGTCCAGCTGTCTCTCCTGTTCGTTTGTTAATTTTAATGTGTTTTGTTGCGTCTGGCTTTTGTCTTTGTTCTCATTGCCTATTCAACAACATCTGTCATCCGCTAATATCAGTAACCATAGAGTTATGAATTTACAGTCAATTTTTTGTTGTTTGGATGTCTCAGTTACACCACATGGCATTTTTGCATTATAAAATAATATCCCTGAATTTATGAAGACCCATTGTAAACACTCTTATGGTTCAATAGAGGAGAAAGAATACAGGTACACAGCAGAATATGAGTATGTATTAATTTTTTTATTATTATTAATTTGATTGCAATAGAGTGCAGTTCTGTTGCCTTTAAGTAGTTTTGTTACTGGTGTCTCAAAATTGCTCACGGCTCAAAGCCAGCGTAGCCGTCAGTCTCTTGCTACAGCCGAATCCTATACGTTATAGTTCTAGTGATTATTTCATAGTCTCACACGCTTTATATGACGTGTGTACTTGGACTACTGTTCTGTCCGTGAGACTATTTCTGTTCACTCATTAGCCGTTGTTGTTGGCAACCAGGAAGACTTGGAGCAGCTGAGAGCCGAACGGGCAGCCGATAGTCGATCACTCACAAAGAGCTCATAAAGATCGCGGTCGCATCTGAATTCTGTGTTTTGCAAGCAAGCATCAATGTCCCTTCTGTCGCTATATTTTACATCTTTCTTTGGAGGGAGAGATATATATATCTGCTATAATCACAAACACATTCTTCATCTACTCATCATGCTACTCTCATCCCTGCTCCTTCATGAACCTGCGATGCAGTGTACATCTCCTCATACGAGCTAACCCATTAACACCTTCTCTACTGCCTTTTCACACCGACAACCTTTCTACTTCTCTCTCTCTCTCTCACTCACTCTTTCACACACATAAGGCCTGATTCACTAAGACCTTTAGCATGTTCCAAACCTTTTAGCGCATGCAAAATCAATAACATGAACAATGATTGGTCGTTGTATTTTATTTGAACCAATCATTGGTTGTGTTATTAGTTCTGCACACGCTTAGTAAATCCAGTTCTCTCTCTCACCCCCTTTGCAGTCCTCTCTGCTTACAGATAATTTAAATACTTTTTGTCAAACAATAACTACACAACTTTTTTTCTTCAGTTGTGTTATTAGGTTACTTCAGGTTTATTAGGTGACCGGGAATGAGCTGCCTTCTCAAATATCACCAGAACTTTGCGCGGAGCGTGAAAAATCAAACAAAACCTCCTTCCAGGCAAACCAAGCGCCAGGAAGAGCTGGCTGAGAATATGGCTCCGTGGATCATGAATTTCTTTGAGGGAATATTTGAGGTTCTGATTTTCCATTACATTCGCATCGATTCAGCTCGGAACTGAAGTCGCCTTCTGAGGAACAGGATTGGGGAAATAAAAGCATTCATCATCATTTGGGGGCTGTGACAGCAGTCTGGTGGCTGTAGTGGGAATCGCCTGTGTCAGCAATCTGTCAGCACTCTCACACTCTCACCCTACACACATTATTCTACCCGCTAATGGCTGCATCTTTCATCTATTGCCATTACAAAGTCCTTGTTGCGGGTGGCGTGGCATGTTTAATGTCTTTAGTTGTTAAGGACAATCCCCCCCCCCCCCACCCCTCCTTTCCATTTAGTGATTTATGGCTGTATTTGTGTTTGAACCATCTAAAGAAAAATGTAGGCAACTTTGAAATGGCAGCAGAATCATCTTTAGAGAGGTTCAAACGGATCATTTATGCACCCCCCTCTCTCTCTCTTTTTTCCTCGCTCACACACAAAACACGGGTCATGGCTTTCAAAATGGCCTCTTCCTCTGTCTCTTTCCTGTTTTGCCCATGGTTCTCTTTTAATTGCCCATGCCAAGCAGAGGAGAGGGCAACTGACCACTTACTTATTTGTTAATTTTGTTTAGCGAGCCAAGCTCAGTCTAAGTGTGAATAATTTCTCTCTTTTATATGAAAAGCATGATTATGATTTGCCATTTCCAATTCAAGAATTACTGGAACAATATTTCAAGCCTCAGCCTGTCGGGAGAATAATTATAATAATAGCTATATTTACTCAGTCCATTTTTGCAGCTGCACAAAATGTTTTACTGCCTTTTAAAATGTGAGAGTACATCTAAAAACCACAATGTGCGTCATACAAACAAGGAAAACATCTAAATATTGGATGAACATCTTTTGTAAAATAAGATACAAATAAGGGCATCTCTGCACGCATCTCTAAATAGCATTTTATAGTAAAAAAAAAGAAAGAAGAGTAATGGCACTTCAAATTTTACTTTAATAGCATGCGTAATTCAGTCAAACAAGACATGCCGTTATGGGTTCAATCCCACCACCTTTGTGCTTAGAGATCAGCTATATGCTCAAAAGCAGTGAAAATCCAGGAAACAGGATTAGGCCTGGCCTGAAATCCTCAGTGCTTGATTCTTTGTACATAAGCAGGTTTATGTATAAAGAATCTGTTTGCCAGTATTCAATTTAACAATCCAGTTTTCATAAAGTGAACAAAATGTAACATGCTCCCAAAAAAAAAGTCTAATTAAGGAATGGCATATTCTTTTTTTGCGATTGAGCAATGCAACACACTGGTAATTCAGTGTTCAGAGTACAGAGTCATTTCAAGTCCTAACAGTGAAACTTATCATTAAAATAAAAATAGAATATATTATGGGTTAAGCAGTGTTTCTCAACCCTGGTCCTGGGGACCCACTGTGCATGCAACGCCTCAGCCAGCATCCTTACGATACAGAACTCCGCTTGATTTAAGTTTGGCCCATCAAACAAGACGTCTGACATTGTCGGTTCTGTAGGTACCCTCACGGCTGCATTATGTACGATGTGGAGACGTTTCAGGGCTGAATTGGAGACGTTTCAGGGCTGAATTGGTGCAAACAGATGATAATGCGTTGCAGTAATTCAGCCGAGAGGTCACAAAGGCAGGATCCATTTTGTCTAGCATCCCGCAGGGACAACATCTTCCTTCATTTAGATGTATTCCAACCTGGGCCTGAAAGAAGAGATCTCCTTTGTAGACAAGAAACGCCATCATGCCATGGAGCCAATCGACAGCAGGTACACCCACAGGCAACCCCCCCCCCCCCCCCCCCCCAACACACACACGCACGCACACTCACATACACACTCCAACATGCACACAAACACGCACACTCACCTGCTGCAACACGCACACAAACACACACACACACCCGCTCGCACACACACATGTACACACACACATACACATGCGTGCACGCACACATACACGCACTCACATGCACATCATGCCAGGGGGCCAATCGACACACAGAAAGTGGAGCACTAGGCATCGTCACTCAGTCGAGAAAAACAGAATCAGTAGAGAAAAACAGAATCAGTAGAGAAAAACAGATATAACAATAAAAAAAACTCATAATGTGGCAAACAAACAACCTGGAGGCATCAGCAGATGTAGAAGACGCTGACGGCAACAATTCTTCACTCTTCTCTTCATTGCTTTATTAGGCACCAAGCAACTACTTACCCACAGGGCCATCACAATATGGCCACATATGCCCATTATATACCCACTGTATGCAAATATCGCTGTGAGAAGCACACATCCCATTGGCTGCCTAAACTGGGTACGTGGTCAATAACGTCAAAGCAAACTCAATTCAAACATTTGAACAGCACAACAGTGCTAAACCCACGCCCCCCAGAGCACAGAACACAGTTGGCACATTGGGACGTGACAATATTAAGATTCAAGATTCAAAAAACTTTATTGCCTATCATAGAATGACAGAACATCTTCTTTGGTTGGCTCATAAAAATACATTAAAAAGATATAAGTTTGTAATATCTTCTTTGTAGAAGAGAAGCATATATGGAAATATCCACCCAAACCCCCCCCCCCTTTTTTTAAATAAAAGTTGTTTCAGCAGTGATTTCAATTTTATTTTTGTAATAGTAAAACAAAATGAATTTATAAAAGACAGGTAAATCTACCTTTAATCTTACCAGTCTATACATTATTTAACTGCATTCACCTGATTTGTCTCAAATAATATATTTATTATTCATTAACCCCCAAGCTAATCATTGATACACATCAAGTGTTTCTATTAATTAATCATGAATAGGATCCCCCCAATAGACCTTATTAATCCATACCTAATGGCTTATTACTAATTAATGACCTAGAAAACTATTAAACTAGTTTTCCTACATAAGTTTTTAAATAGCATATAAAGAGTCTATTAAAAGTAGGAACCAGGATTATACTCTGTCCCAATGGTGCTGCAAAAAACTAAGAATGAAATGAGGATGTTTGTCAAGGGTATATTTTGTATACTGTTATGGCGATCCTTTACAGCTAATAAGAAACTAAGCTTTCTTTTTTAAAGCGTTTATATTAAAGCATGCCTAGTCAAACAGATGATTTTAGCATGAAAAGCTGAGTGTGTCCACAGATGAGAAATGTGGTACATTCTTTCTGGCTATGGATTTTGTGTATCGGTTTTAAAACAAGACATGAGTTGAAGAAGATATTGCTATTGATAATCTACCAACATCAATATTTGAATCCGCCGCTGACATCAGCTTACTGTATTAATTTAGTTCGCCAGCAATCCATGTGCCATGAAGCAATCCAGTTATAGCCGTATACACATAAAAATGCTCGGTGTTCATTTAACTCTAACAGCGTTAAAGATCCAAGATGGATGTATTTTCAGAGCGTGTTTAACAGTGAACATTTTACTTTATATCTGTGGTTCAGCTCGTTCTTAAACCCAGAAGACGATTGGATGCTTTGGTCAGGAGTGTACGGAGGCTAAATTGTGATCGTGGTCAGAAACTTCAGATTCAGCATGCTGAACAAAGGGTTATAAGGTCAGGCTCACACCCGGGGTCAAATATTTCTACTCTGGTGAATTCTTGCGGTTTTAAAACAAACATCTATATTCATTAAGCACAATTCATATGATAGATAGTATGTTGTGGTATTTCAGTAAACATTCTAAGGTACGTGCAGAAGTTCTTTCGTTAATAAAGCAAAGGTATGACAAATATGACCAAAAGTTAAAGTATGTCAAATATGTGTTTGACCCAGGCCTGACCAAGCTCAGTACTGATTAATTATTAACTATTATCAGCAAATACTTATTATTATTATTATTATTATTATTATTATTACATATGGAAAAATTGATCACTGCAGGGTCTCCTCACCTTCATGTGCTTACACTCAGAACTGTAACATTCTCTATCTGGGCTGAGCAGTGCTAACCTGGTTTCTACTGTAACATTCTCTATCTGGGCTTAGCAGTGCTAACCTGGTTTCTACTGTAACATGCTCTATCTGGGCTGAGCAGTGCTAACCTGGTTTCTACTGTAACATGCTCTATCTGGGCTGAGCAGTGCTAACCTGGTTTCTACTGTAACATTCTCTATCTGGGCTGAGCAGTGCTAACCTGGTTTCTACTGTAACATTCTCTATCTGGGTTTAGCAGTGCTAACCTGGTTTCTACTGTAACATGCTCAATCTGGGCTGAGCAGTGCTAACCTGGTTTCTACTGTAACACTCTCTATCTGGGTTTAGCAGTGCTAACCTGGTTTCTACTGTAACATTCTCTATCTGGGTTTAGCAGTGCTAACCTGGTTTCTACTGTAACATGCTCAATCTGGGCTGAGCAGTGCTAACCTGGTTTCTACTGTAACACTCTCTATCTGGGTTTAGCAGTGCTAACCTGGTTTATACTGTAACATTCTCTATCTGGGCTTAGCAGTGCTAACCTGGTTTATACTGTAACATTCTCTATCTGGGCTTAGCAGTGCTAACCTGGTTTATACTGTAACATTCTCTATCTGGGTTTAGCAGTGCTAACCTGGTTTATACTGTAACATTCTCTATCTGGGCTGAGCAGTGCTAACCTGGTTTCTACTGTAACATTCTCTATCTGGGCTGAGCAGTGCTAACCTGGTTTCTACTGTAACATTCTCTATCTGGGCTGAGCAGTGCTAACCTGGTTTCTACTGTAACATTCTCTATCTGGGCTGAGCAGTGCTAACCTGGTTTCTACTGTAACATTCTCTATCTGGGCTTAGCAGTGCTAACCTGGTTTCTACTGTAACACTCTCTATCTGGGCTTAGCAGTGCTAACCTGGTTTCTACTGTAACATGCTCAATCTGGGCTGAGCAGTGCTAACCTGGTTTCTACTGTAACATTCTCTATCTGGGCATAGCAGTGCTAACCTGGTTTCTACTGTAACACTCTCTATCTGGGTTTAGCAGTGCTAACCTGGTTTCTACTGTAACATGCTCAATCTGGGCTGAGCAGTGCTAACCTGGTTTCTACTGTAACACTCTCAATCTGAGCTGAGCAGTGCTTCTGAAGGCACGACATCTCCATCGGGACGGGAGCACTGTAACAGGGGCACGGCTTTTTTCCCTTCTGTGTATTTGAAGGCACAGTGTGAGACACAGACGAAGCACTCCTTTACCCCCGGGCCGTGTTTTAACCTCCAGCTCTGATTAAATTTCAGCTTGTCGCCCGAACCCCGCGCTGCGCTACGCCGGCCTGAGTGCAGTCAGATAGCGTTCTCTCAGGACGGCGCAGGGCACACAGCGTGTCCCCCTCTTTCGGGGCGGCGCTTGTCCCCGTACGGCCACGCTCGACGCTTTTAGACGGCCTCTGAGGTCGTCATCGCAGCGTCATTGCGCGCGACTCCGTTTCTGAGGTAAAGGACAGCGTTTTCGTACGTTCTGTTTTCTGTTTTCATCATTTCTGATTTCGCCATACCTCAGAAGAAGGGTGTGAAATTAACACCCCACCAGTCAAATGCTGGTAAACTTTTGATTGTGGCTGGTAAGATTTTCTACTCTAGCAGCCACTTGGCAGGTAACCAACCGGGTTGTGTTATATTGTAAAAGGTAATGTAAATGAAAATGGCTGGTATAAGCCACTGGCCAGCGGTTAATTTCATGCCCTGCTCATAAGCTTTGACAACATACCAAGCTATGTATGGTTATTATCATTAATTAATAAACAAAAACAGTACATTTTCTTTTTTAAATGAATAGATATAACCTAGCTTGCCCTGTGACATAAAGCAGTGAAGTAGAAGCAACACAAGGAGATATGACAGACAGGGTTTCTTGCACCACCATTTCCTGCAGCCGTTTGATTGACGTGTAATTTTCTCAGAGCTCAGCAGGGAACACGGATAGCAAAAACACCCAGAGCACCTCGTTTATTAAAATTCTAATATGATTACACTTATATTGATGCACAATTATAGAGAATGCATCCACAATGTTAGGAATAGCTATAGATATACCTGTAGGCAGATAGAACTTTTTTATATCTTCTGAAATGTGCCAAACCAAGCTTGGTTTTTGGGCAGCCTTTGCTACTAAAAACGGCTGTGGAGAGCATCGTGAGGCATATTATTGGACTGAAAACGGCTGTGGAGAATAACATCGTGAGGCATATTATTGGACTGCATGTTACAGATATTTATGTGGAACGCAACCGTGGCTGCTCGTTATTTCTTACAGCTACCTTCACCTCCAAAGTACAGACAGGTGAGCAAATAATTCCATATGAGACAGTAAGCCAAGCAAGGGACCTACACATGGTCCGACAGACACTAAATATTCCTGAGCAAAGAAAGAGGAGGAGGAGGAGGAGGAGGATTAGGTCTTGAACAGAATTTATTACCCTCAGCTGAGACATATTCACACAGACATCATCTGTGTAGCGCTTGCTTTCCAGCAGTGATAGGGGAGGTTGTCTATTCTCCCACAATGCAGTGCGTGCACTCTCAAACACACACACACACACAGACACAGTAGGGCGTGCAGAGATCTTATTTGTATCTGTATTTGTTCAACTGATAAAAGTATTTGTGTTTGGATAGAAACCGGAAGGGTGGTTGTGTTGCTCTCCTGCTAATGAGGAGGAACCATTGCACTTAAGCTCCAAGTAGGCAATTACTGAATATAAAATACATACAGAATATGAAGGACAGAAGTTTTTAAATCTCAATCTAAAGTAGATTCCTGCAGACCCGTTGTTATTGAGATTTTTAACCTGAGGTGTTTTTAGGTGAAGTTTAACGATCGACAATTATGTAAGTTGATGTGATAAGAAAAACAAAATCCATTAAACCATACGTTTAAATTTTTACAGGACTACGAACTTTGGTAAATTTCAAAGATAGATTAACATAGGCATATTGTGTCTCTATCTTCATGCCGCTCTTAGCAGATTAGTTAGGGGCTGCTTGAAGCTTCGATGCCCAATTCTGTGTTTGGACAAATGTATGAATCTCACACATATAAATTTTACTAGTTTTTGTTCATCAGGCATTGGGAGGAATTGACCAAAGCCTTCAGTTGTGATTCAGTTATAATGTATAATTCATACTGTGCTTTATTTCTATCCATAGCAATGTGAGATGATTCTTTAGTACAGCCTGAGGATTTTACCAGTCAATTTCTTGTCTGATTGACAGATTCTATGGAGGCAAGGCCCATCATGTTTTTAAAAAGTGGTACAAAATCACTTCTGAACTGGACTTACACCTGGCCTACTTTGGGCCAGCTAGCTCATCCTATTGCAATATGAGGGGACGTAATAACACTGAGAAAATAGAAAAACTCATCATTCAATTTCATAAGTCTACTTTTGATATGACAGAAAGGTACACTCACTCTCGTTTTATCTCTCTAGGTGAGAGAGAAATAGCATTGGGAGAAGATGGACAGAAATATCTCTGCACAGAACAGGATGAAGACTGAGATGTAGTGGTCACACAATATTTAATCTCCGATGTTATAAGCTGTAAAAAAAAAAGTAATGGTAGATCATGTGTAGACTCAAGATAGATCCTCTCATATATACATTATATGTACTCTACTTATATACTATATACACTCATGTGAAAAAGTAAGTACACCCTCAAATGGTAGTTAGTTTTTTGACACATCTGGACACAAGTTTATTTTATTTTAATTTCAACCATATTGATTGATGAAGGTAAAATAATTCAACAAATGATGCTAAAAACATAGATTTGGAATCACTTAAGCAATTGAAATGAACAGAAGTTTAGAAAACTCTTGATATTTTATTTTCAGGTACTCTAACAAGGGATACTACAACCTCTCTGTATTTGAATGGATCTCGATGGGAATTTGGGGTGGGACTAGATTAAGCTGTAAATTACATGGGAATATTATGGAACCCATGGTTGGCTAAATGGCAGTAAGTCACCAATGGTCTGAGGTATGAAACGAGCCTCAAACCATCACTCTGCCAGATATGCAGTAGATATGGATGAATCACTTTAAGGGTCGTTTCTCCCATCTTATTTTTCCATAGAGTTCAATAGGAAAATGAGTCAGGAGAAACGACCCTTAAAGTGATCCATCCATATCTACTGCATATCTGTCAGCAGTGATGGTTTGAGGCTCGTTTGATACCTCAGACTTTTGATGACTTACAGCCATTGAACCAATCGTGGGTTCCATACTGCTCCAGTGTAATTTACAGCTTAATCTAGTCCCACCCCCCAATTCCCATAGAGATCCATTCAAATGCAGAGAGGTTATAGTATAATTTGTTAGAGTATCTAAAAATAAGATTGTATTATCTCATTTACACCCGTTTTGTGCACCAGACATACATTTGAATCAATATATTTGATAGTAAAGGTAGGGGTGTACTTACTTTTTCCTCATGAGAAATTTGCATTTATGTTCATTTCAATTTTAAGTGATTCCAAAGTCTACGTTTTTAGCATCATTTGTTGAATTAGTTTACCTTAATCAATCAATATGGTTTAAATTAAAATAAAATAAACTTGTGTCCAGATGTGTCAAAAAAACTGACTATCATTTGAGGGTGTACTTACGTTTTCATATGACTGTATATATATTCACTCACCCAATTACAAGCATTCACTTCTAATTGTTGGCAGAAGAAGATATCAGTGGAATCAATCATAGATTCTGTGGGAATGTGTGGGAAAAGATATCAGGGTTTATCAGCTCCCACATTAATCAATACTAGATTATTTTAAAGTGGATCTGTCCTCTCATTGGTGGATATTGTTCCTGCGCAGTGGATCTGTCCTCTCATTGGTCCAGATTGTTCCTGCAGAGTGGATCTGTCCTCTCATTGGTGGAGATTTCTCCTGCGCTGTCCATTGTTCTGAATACCACTTGGGAAGCAACTGCAGAACTTGTGTTCTACATCAGCGGTCCCCAACCTTTTTTGGACCACGGACCGGTTTCACGTAAGACAATATTTTCACGGACCGGCCTTCAAGGTGTGGGGGGATAAATATGACGAAATAATATGATACGACTGGCATAAAAACAAATACAGTAATACCTTGACATACGAGTTTAATTCGTTCCGTGACCGAGCTCGTAACTCGGTTTACTCGTATATCAAATCAATTTTCCCCATTGAAATGAATTGAAATATCATTAATCCGTTCCAGCCCCCCAAAAAACACCCTAATTTCTTTGTTACGTAGTTATAAAAATGAGAAATGTATTTATAAATAATTAATACAAAACATAATACTGTCATGGTTTTCCCTTCCTTTCCTCTAATTCGACGCCTCGTCCTTTTTTCGGTCTATCAGATTTTTCTCCGCATTCCCTTGCGGGATTTTCCTTTCGCCCAGGTGATTATCTAGTTCACCTGTCGCCCGTGTCAGGAGGTATTTAAACCCCTGAGTTCCGCTTCCTGGCGCTTCTTTATCATTTCGTGCCTTCACGTATGTATGGTTGTTGTTTGTTTCCTCTGCTCGCACTTAAAAGATTGTTATTCTTTATTCGCGTAGTAGAGCTATACCCAGATAACTACTAGAAGCTCAGGGAATATAGTTTAGGTTTTTCCCTCTTTTCACTTCTCCGTTTCCACTCCCGCTCTCTTTGTTGTTAGAGGGCGTGAGCGTTATTTTATTTTCATTTGTTTCACCAGTTATCGGGCGTTATAGTCACGTTCCGAGGGTGCCTTTGTTTTTGCTGTTCTTCTGGCTATCGGTATTAGTGTCGCCCGTGTTTACGTGGCTATCCCGGTTTTACAAGGGTGTTTTTGGTTTCGGCTACGGCTGGGAGGTTTTTTCATTCTTTCTTTTCTTTCATCGCGTTTGGCTCATCGTTGTACCCCTACAACGCCCTTACAAATACAAAGATAATAAAATAGAATATAAAGAAATAAATTGGTTTTATAAAGTGTATTTACCTTGGAGATCAGACGACTAGGGCTAACGGAAGATGCTGGTGGAGGTGGTGGAGGAGATAGGCGGAGGAGATTTGAAGGGCTCATCACACTTTATCCCTAAACTTAATTGATACAAATTTGTTTTTAGTTTTTTTTTTTTTTCATGCGGGTGTTCGCTTGCTTAACTGCGCCAACTAGCGGAGGCGTCTCTAAGCTCGCTCCACTTGCTCGGCTCGTAACTCGGGTCTAGGCTCGTAAGGCGAAGCAAGAAATTGTCCGAGCAACGGCTCGTAACTCGGAATACTCGTAAATTAGTGCACTCGTATGTCAAGGTTTGACTGTATAAAGTGCATAAAAAATACAACTCACCATCTCAAGAGACGCAGATGCATTTTTCAAAATAAAACATCTTTCAGATTCTGAATACAAAAATATTTTATTGATTATCAGTCTTTCTGTGCGGCCCGGTACCAAATGACCCACGGACCGGTACCGGTCCGCGGACCGGTGGTTGGGGACCGCTGTTCTACATGACATGTACAAACAGAATTTTAATTGTCATTTTCATCAGCGGTGTACTTATTACTTAGAGAAAAACTTTATTTTTCATGGCATTTAAAGTTATGTTCCTGGGGATTATTCTGCATCTGTTGGGAGCCGTTTTGCTCAGCGCCGCACATGACAGGGTGGAATGGGTTTGTTTGTGCCGCTTAACAAGGTTGAGCATAGATATAAAGCGTGGTCCAATGGCCTCAGGTACTTGCCGATTTGATTGCCGGTCCATTTTCAATAATTAAAACAGCAGTCTTAAGTGCTGTTTTGCCTACAACTACTGCAGCCAAAATATTAATTTCCCTAATTGTCATCCTACTGGGAGTCCTCATTTGGATAATACAGTCAAAGATTAAATCATACATTTTGGCAATGGTAAGCTAGTTGTTTTTTAGACAGCCACAGCCAGTGTGTTGCATATGCTATGTTTTTCGATTGTGAACAAACACACAGCACTACGATTAACAAAACACTGACCTTTCTTTCTGCAGAATTGAATTTATCTTTGAAGTAGGATGTTTTGACTGCTTGCCAGGGTAGAACTTAGCATGCGACGTGACGCGGCATTGTTGAGTCAAATTCATCAGGCGAGCTAATCATAACGTAATTAAAGCATTATCGAAATGTAATTGTTCAGTTCTCGTGTGCATTACTCAAAAAGACAGGAAGCTGAACCTACTGCAACACCCCACGTTCAGTTGTGAAAGGGATTTCTATGAAAGAGTCGAACTATGAGCTGGATACGTGACAGTGGTAGGCACTGTTGTTCGAGTGTGTATTATGCACAGACATCCAAGAAGAAGAATGACAGTTGCCAGGTTTGCAAGTGGTTCTGGGTAATTGTAAGAGAGCTATGGATTGTATCTCTCCGTTTCTCTCTCCGCACAGCCAAGTGATAGAGCAGGAGCCTCCAGGCAAACGCCACCATATGTTTCCTGTTTTTGTTTTTTTGTTTTATTTTTACCTTCTTCCACCATTTTTTGGAGAGGATTCCTAGAAGAGAAATCACACATCGTCCTCATTAATGTAGATAACATTTAATAAATAATACCCTGGTTTAAGACACTGCTCTGGAAAAAGGAGGTGGTGTTGGGGAGAGGGTGGGAGGGGTGTGTCCAGTGAATCACATGATCACATTCCTGGAGCTCTGATTCAAGCAGACAGCTGCTCGAATGCTGACTATTTAGCTCACATTATATTATCGGTTTGCTTAGCAGGTGTCCTTCTGCAGGGTGAATTACATCGGCCCTCATCATCCATTTATACATCTGGAGATAACTAAAGCAATGCAGGCTATTGCTTTAGGAAACTACAGCAGTGCGCCACCTGGGATTTCAATCTTAAGACTACGTGATCACTTTTCTAATCACTAGACCACACTTCATCCCATTATCCTCAACCTACCCCACCCAAACTCTTCTCAACAGCCGAAGACCACCACTAGACCCATTGGCTTTTACGATTGGCCACCATCTGCCTTACATCATCCAGGTGGGTGTGTCGTTTTGGTCCCTGAATGAGTGCAACCAATTGTGATTTTAATGATGAAATCATGTAGAAGTGTGGCTCTACACTCTAAAAACAGAAGTGCGAAAAACAACACATTTACGTGTCATTTTTTAACACACCTCTGTGTCTAGTTAAGGTTTAAAGGACACATTTTCTGTTACTGTCAGTGTTAAAAAGTCTGTCCTTTTTTAACACATACTGTAAATTGTGTAATGTGACTCAAAATGTGTTGAAAGTAACTCAAGTAGTAACACAAAAAGTACGTTGGATATCCGCACATCCTTTTTGAGAGTGTATGGGTGCCAAGTTTACGCGTCTGCTCTTCAGCCACTTCATACCTTGCTGGGATATGAACAGCACGAGGATGATGTCATGGTAAATTAATTAAGCAGATGCAAAAATGGCTATGTTGTCACGGCCGAAAGGATTGACACTGACAAGTTCTCTTGAGAAAAAAAAAGGCCTCAGTTTCTACACTAAAGGTTAGTTATGTGTTGTAGCCTCCCTTGGCCCGACTTCATGCTCAACTCAAACTGTGCTGGACTTTTGCCCGAACTATAACAGATAAATAAGATAACTTAATTTTTTAGGATACCAAGAGGCTGAAATTGGAGCCCATGTGGCAATTTTCTTTATTGGCACATAGCAGAATACTTACCATGGATGTGCTTCCAACAGAAGAACTTGTTGAACATTATATGCATTTCAGTATGCTAGCAACAGTGCTGAGGTGACCTACATCACATTTATTCATCCGCCAATGTTTTGTTTTTTGTGACAAGTTTGGGAGATCACTGTACCATTTACAAGTTTCTATATTTTGAGAGGCAAGTGTGATGTTCCGTTTCACAAGAAAACATTCACAAACATAAATCAATCAATGTGGCGAGAGAGCAATGTGTCACTGGAGAATAAATAAAAATCCAAGATTCTTTTCTTCACATCCACTGAGAAACAGTAGGATCTGTGAAATGTGAAGTAGCATGTTCTAAGATAATGTCCGGAAGTGTTCCTGAATAATATAATTCACACTGAACCAAATTTTCCAGAGTAAAAAAAATTAATAAATACCTTGGAGTGTGAGAACATGAGTCTTGTGTGAATTGCACTCTATGGAATGTCATAACAGTCTATAGCAGGGACCACCACCCAGACTAAAAAAACCCCCCAGGTTAAAATAGTTATATTTTAAGGACCCCCCCTGTTGAAAACCCTATAGGTCTATAGGACGGACAGTAATATGACAGATACTTCAGCAGTAGCAATGACTAATTTAAATATTTGGAAACAATTTTCCACCCCAAAAACATCCAAATCCAAAAAAAAGACCTTACCCAATAATGTTCCCTTTTACCAATGACTATAGTCCTTTGAAACTCGGGACAAATCAGAGATCAGATAAATCCATGCAGTCCCGTGAAATATGTTCCCCAAATTCCTGCTTCAGTGACTTTTTAAAGCACGAGCAGGTGGATACTGTTGTTAATGCTCGCCAGTGTGGTGTCATTCACGGGAGGATGACAGTGATATGCTCCCACTCACCGACACAAGCCCCTCTCAACGCAGTCCCTCCTGGTGATAAAATGTTCATCTCTTTAAATGCATCGCATTAGGTAATTGAATAATCCCCTCTCCCTGACGCCATTCAATTAGTTCCCTCCACGGATTCAAAGGTAGCGACCGCATCCGACAACCACCGATGTCAAAGAGCGCGCCGAGATTCGGGAACAATTTCGATCATTTTGAAGTGGACCGCAACCGAGATAATTTCATGGTTGCGCACGTTTTAAATTAAATTGTCTGTGTCAATCAGGCTTCAGGCCCTTTCTTCTTCCGATTTGGACTTTTTGTCAACCATAAGATTCGCTTTGATATACATTATGGATGAATCAAGGGAATTCGGATTGTCTATTTAATTTATATAAGATGGCCTCCGTTATTCAGCAGCTAATTTAATATTCACATCGGGATGAAAATTTACCTAACAAAAGAAATTGCCTTCAGTGTACTGCAGGAATCACTACTCGGTGTGGAAAGGGTTTCTGACGTTTGCATTTTTGAAAAATCGTGAGGATATTCCTGCTGTAAGCCCTCTCCTGCATACAACCTCTCCTGGCGTGTTCAAATTACTTTTTACTCCCTGCATATCTCTCCCTGCCTATCTCTCCCTGCCTATCTCTCCCTGCCCATCTCTCCCTGCCTATCTCTCCCTGCCCATCTCTGCCTGCCTATCGCTCCCTGCCTATCTCTCCCTGCCCATCTCTCCCTGCCTATCTCTCCCTGCCTATCTCTCTCTGCCTTTCTCTCCCTGCCTTTCTCTGCCTGCCTATCTCTCCCTGCCTATCTGTCCCTGCCTATCTCTCCCTGCCTATCTCTACCTGCCTATCTCTGCCTGCCCATCTCTCCCTGCCTATCTCTCCCTGCCTATCTCTGCCTGCCTATCTCTGCCTGCCTATCTCTCCCTGCCCATCTCTCCCTGCCCATCTCTCCCTGCCCATCTCTCCCTGCCTATCTCTCCCTGCCTATCTCTCTCTGCCTTTCTCTCCCTGCCTATCTCTGCCTGCCTATCTCTCCCTGCCCATCTCTCCCTGCCCATCTCTCCCTGCCCATCTCTCCCTGCCTATCTCTCCCTGCCTATCTCTCCCTGCCTATCTCTCCCTGCCCATCTCTCCCTGCCCATCTCTCCCTGCCTATCTCTCCCTGCCTATCTCTGCCTGCCTATCTCTCCCTGCCCATCTCTCCCTGCCCATCTCTCCCTGCCCATCTCTCCCTGCCTATCTCTCCCTGCCTATCTCTCTCTGCCTTTCTCTCCCTGCCTATCTCTGCCTGCCTATCTCTCCCTGCCCATCTCTCCCTGCCCATCTCTCCCTGCCCATCTCTCCCTGCCTATCTCTCCCTGCCTATCTCTGCCTGCCTATCTCTCCCTGCCCATCTCTCCCTGCCCATCTCTCCCTGCCTATCTCTCCCTGCCTATCTCTCCCTGCCTATCTCTCCCTGCCCATCTCTCCCTGCCCATCTCTCCCTGCCCATCTCTCCCTGCCTATCTCTCCCTGCCTATCTCTCTCTGCCTATCTCTCCCTGCCTATCTCTCCCTGCCTATCTCTGCCTGCCTATCTCTCCCTGCCCATCTCTCCCTGCCCATCTCTCCCTGCCCATCTCTCCCTGCCCATCTCTCCCTGCCTATCTCTCCCTGCCTATCTCTCCCTGCCCATCTCTCCCTGCCCATCTCTCCCTGCCCATCTCTCCCTGCCTATCTCTCCCTGCCTATCTCTCCCTGCCTATCTCTCCCTGCCTATCTCTCCCTGCCTATCTCTGCCTGCCTATCTCTCCCTGCCTATCTCTGCCTGCCTATCTCTGCCTGCCTATCTCTGCCTGCCTATCTCTCCCTGCCTATCTCTCCCTGCCTATCTCTCCCTGCCTTTCTCTCCCTGCCTATCTCTGCCTGCCTATCTCTCCCTGCCTATCTCTGCCTGCCTATCTCTGCCTGCCTATCTCTCCCTGCCTATCTCTCCCTGCCTATCTCTCCCTGCCTATCTCTCCCTGCCTATCCCACAGCCTGCGTCCTTCTGACATTAGTGTCCGTTATCTCCCCCATTCACTTCTTCATGCTAAACCGCAATTAGCATTCCCCACTGCCCTAGCTGTCCAATATTAGCATTACTTTAAAAGAGCCCTTTCATCAGGCTGAAAAGTACAGCTCGTGTATTGAGCTTGACCGTTTGCTGGGATGCGGGCGGAGACAGGGGTGAGATTATTCTTTCTTACCTTGTCCACTTCTACCTCTGCAATGTTCTGTCAATGTCAGGTCCCGTTCTGTTCCTGACAGCTCTTCCTCTGGATGAATTATGCCTCTTCTTCCTTGATCTGAAATGAGATTCATCTTCCATCCCCAGTAATGAGAGTATGTTTTTTCTAAAGAAGTAAGCGAGTCAAATGCTTTATTCTTTTTTTTTCCCCCCTCTCCAACTGTAGCAGCTAGTGGACTAACTCAACAGAGAGACCTCTGGGGGATCATTTTGTAGGGGGATTATGTTAATGTTGTCAGCTGAAAGCTGGGATCCAGTGAATAGCCTCAAAACTTTCCCTTTGAAGAGATTACTTGTCTTTGTCAATCGCTGACACCGGAAATTATTCAGTGAATAACCTCGCCCCAAATTTAATACGTAGATACAGATCTTTCTCCCACGTGGATTGTCTATCCATCAAGAATAAAGCACATATGGCGGTTCTGGGTAGCTGCTATGGTGGCAGTGTAGTATAATGCGTAGGGAACTGGGCCCAAAGTAAAAAAGTAAAACAAAAAAAATACTGAAATATAAAAATGGAAAATTTATTCGAGGTAATAACGTTTTAGTCAACAGGTAACGACATGATTACTGATAGCTAAACTTTAAAAAAAAGTTTATACAAACTTACATTTACACCAGATCGATGCTCTTGTCCGCCATTTTCCATATCGACTCTTTCAGGCAAACTGCGCTAAGAATTGTGGGATATCTAAGGCTGTGAAGGATACAGCGATGTATTCTTCAAAATGGGCCAAAAGTAGGCTGCATTTCCAGGCCGCATTTCAACGAGTCTTCATAATGGGACAGTACTTCTGACGTATGCAGTCCTGAAATGCCTTCATAGGTCGCAGCCTCGCAATTGAGACACAGCCTATGTCTTTGTTGTTGTTGCTGGTGGTTACCACTGAAGTTCCCTATCGGGAAAATAAAAGTTATAGAATAACAAAAAGCCACCAGCAACAACAAAAAAGACAGACAGTGGGGCAGACCCACAACACACAAACAAACATCAAATAAAGACATTCAATAGAATCATTGCATTAATCAAACTAAGTGAATTAAAGTGGAATACAGCCATGATTAAAAATAGCCCCCGCTGTCCAGATGTCCAGTGTCATTAAGCAGTCCAACACACAAACTCCGCCTCCACAACATTCCTCCATACACACAGTGTTGCGGTCTCTGTACACTGTCGAAACGGAGCACTGAACTGCGTCAACCTTCCCAGTTGTCACCTCACTCCTCAGCATTATCTTCTCCTTCTCTTTCCTAGTTGCCTTTTAAAGATTGCCTGCACTCCCGACATCTTCAACTCCGGTGAAGAGCGATGGTAAACTTTGTTGCTGCAGATCCAACGGACATTCCCGAGCATATCTTGCGAATGCGTCTCCATGGTGACGACCACAAACAAAATTATCCCAACTAGACAATTCGTTAATATTATCAAAACGAGCAGCAGGAGTGCCCTGAAAAATCTCCAGCCCGCTTGCCCGTCCCACAACAGACACACAGCGCATGAAATAAACAAGACAAAAGCCAGACACAACAAAACCCATTTAAATTAACAAACATGAACACAAGAGACAGCTGGACAACATGTCGCCACTACAGAGCTATGTGACATCATATAAAAATGATATGCTAAAAGGTCAATTATCTGAAAAAGTGTATATGGTATAAAGGTAAAAATTAATAGCAACCTGGAGGATGTATAAAGGTATAATATGAGGTATGAATGGTGTTGATGATGTGAATGGTGTAGGAGGATATAGGTTCTCAAAAAGTGGCGGAATAATATGCAGTATGGAGAGTAAAAAAAGGTGTGGTTTCACAACATGAAATAAGAACTCTGGCGATAAAGGCTGTCCTTGGAGGTTTACATTATGTTTCATTCAGTGTTTCCGTGACAACAGCATGAGACAAGAGCTTGGTTTATTGTTGTAATTACATAAACAGCACCTTGGCTCCAACCTTCTAGACACAAAGCACCTGTTCATCAGCTATAGGCATGTGCTTGCACATACTGTACATACTAAGGGAGGTGTGAAAGGATCAAGAGTGTGTGTGTTTGGAGTGAGAGAGGGTGCTAAAAGTATGGATATGCGAGTGTTTTTGTGAGGTCCGTGTGTGTGTGTGTGTGTGTGTTTGCATGCGTGTGTATGAAGCTGCCAATGTCCACTGTTCCTGTAGATAAAAACCATGGAACATGATGGAGCACAAAGACACAAGACATGTGGACAAGTGCTAAAGAAAAGCTAATGACGGTGCACGGTCCCTAGCCAAGAACAACAGAGAGCGGGTTCCCTGAAAACACTTGTTGACAGGGCAAATTATTGAGCCCCGACCAGGTTTCTCCAAATACCTTCCCAGAAAACGTGTGCTGACGGACGCAAAACCGACCAAGGGTGTTCTGGGAAAATGCCTAAATTACTTTTTACTATTTTTTTCCCTTCCCTTCCCCTTTCCCCCCCCCTCTCTCTCTCTCTCTTTCCACCTTTTGATGTACAAAAGGCCAGAGAAAAAGGAAGTGATGAGTGAGAGAGGGAGAGAACGCATCAGCAGGCAAAAAAAAAACAAAGTATATAATAATAACTTACCAACATGACAGGAAGGAGCTGGACAGGAAGCCATAGGAAACAGCAGTGAGTGTGGGCCTTTCTGAAGGAATGTTGTGATGCTATTGGGCCTTGCTAGCGGAACACAGTGCCATAGCGGAACACAGTGCCATCGCGGAACACAGTGCCATCGCGGAACACAGTGCCATCGCGGAACATCATTTTCAGGAACTAAAAAAAATAAAAGAACATTTAGTTCAGAGGGTTCTAAAACTGCTCCACATCCCGCCCTCCTCTGAGAAGTGAACAGCTCAGAGAGGGAAAGCTGTCCTGTTCGATTGCGCGTCATTCCGGTTTTGCAGAATGAATAATCAAACTGTGAAAGTGCTGGATCCTGTCCGGAAAAAATAAAATAACGCAACCCCATCATTTCTGAAATCTTGATATGCAAATGAGGCAGGTTTTTGCTGTAAGCTTTGATGAATGTGTCAAGAGCTGTCAGACGAGGATGGCTTTGATAAAGTGCACAGGTTTCCGGCTCATTCCATAGCTGCAATAAGATTCTCCCATCTCCGGCTTGTCTCAGTCTGGACCGGCGAATCTCTCGTCAGACGATATTATAGTCTGCAGCCTCAGCCTACCACCTCACCCACCACATTTCTCTTAAGACTCTTAAGACTTTAGAACAGCTGTACCAACACTGTCTCACCCTCCTCCATCCCCACGCTCTACAAGCAGCCGGATCCAAGGTTCTGATGTGTTTTGTTTACAAATTGTCATCCGTTTACAGATTGTCATCTTTTCCATCAATTTTAAAGTGACACTTTTGAGGGTGCTAATTTTTTTACTTCAAATGGAGCAACCTTGAAATTCCCATCAATGGCTGAACTGGAAGAATAGGAAGAGAACCAAGGTTAAAAAAAATTATTACAATTTATTATTTTTTTAATTTTTATTTTTTTAAAACAGCATCCTTGAGAAAGGCCTCCTGCTATTATTTGGGCCCAAGAGTACCCTCGCTTATTACTGAAGGCAAAGTGAATGGTCATTTTGACCATGAATTATTCAAAGGATCAATCAGCCAAACAGCGTTTCTTTCTACAGGCCTGAAAATCTTCCCACATCCCAACCATGTACACTTACCATCAGTATCAATAACTAGGGGGCCACACCTCCTAATTCACATTCAGTCTCTGCATCCAGCAGGCCCAAAAGCCCCAGATACACACAGATGATGCATGGCGTATTAAAGGCCGGGAGACAGTGCTGTAGTCGTAACTCAGTCGGCCGCTGCGTGATTTGCAGTTTCTTGGAAACCATAAAGTGCAGTGTAGTATGACATATCATCCTCCCTCCAGAGCAAATTAAGTGGCAAATGTTTGTATTCAAGTATTCAAGGGCAGGGGCATTCAGCGTAATGGGGAGGTGTGTAATATGAAAACAGAAGCACTGATAAGAAAAGCATTTTGGAGTTCAGCTTAAGTAGTAGTTTATCTTATTTTTTGCTTAACACGTTCCATTAGCTGCAAAGATTAAAGAAAATACATTCATACAGAGCATTGCAGTTAAATGTTACTTGAATATGTAACAACAGGGTCATGCTTATTAAGGTAGAAATTTACGAATTAAGTGATACTGTTCCAACAGTAAGCGAACACTTTCTAACTGTCAAGCAAATACACACAGTAAGAGAATCAACCCAAGACAGTTTAGGGTTGGCTTTGCTGGTCTGTTTAGAGTGGTTGGTTGTGCAGGACTTTAATAGGCAAACACATAATGTTAGCGTTAGCGTTAATGTATATACTATTGATGCAGATACTGATGCATACTCCAAACTTGACCATTGGCAATCAGAACAGTTGATGTGTTGATCTGTATGCACATCTCACGACAGGGCTTGATGTTACGTAATTAAACATGTTTACTAAATTGAAGAAATTGAAGAAGATGAATGGATGGGTGGAGGGAGGGAGGGAGGGAGGGAGGGGCAGGGGCAGGGGGAGTAACTAGCTAGCTGTCAATCAAACAAAAACACACCCTGAAGAGTGAGAAATAGACCGAACCTCCCGTGACAGGCATGGAGCGAGAGACACTGACAGAAGTACATGCTGAGAATAACAAGGCTTCAGTGCATTGAGCCAATATCTTCAGCTTCTCTCTTGACCCTTCAATGTAATTACGACCAACACACTGGCCGAGGCATGTACAAACTCTGAAATCGCTGTGTCTTATCGGCTCATAACCTTCATCTGTTTCCTAGTCTTAACCAGCAGGATCTGGATGGGATGACAGATGCTGCATCACCATTTCGATCGATGCGTAGAATGGATTCCCTTCATGTGGACACGCTTTGCATGTTAACTTGGGTCCTGCCTAATGTAGCCGTTTTTTGTATTAAAAGCACAATCCATTATGGCTTGAAAACTCGTCTAGATCAGGGCGATTACCATGCTCTGAGGAAGCCTGCGAAACACTTCAAAAAAGAAAAAATCCATTAACGAGGACTATGCTCCAGTAATAACGTATAGCACTTTTCTCAAACTCAAAGCACTTTATAGTGATGAGGGGGAAACTCTCTTCAACCACCACCAATGCGCATCTACCTAGGTGACGCACGGCAGCCATTATGTGCCAATACGCTCACCACACATCAGCGGACTGGCGAGGCAGATGGTACAATGGCATTGGAAATTAGCAAACTCATCCGTGTTCCAGCAGACGCCATTTTACACAAACACAAATGGTCCAAATGAATTCAGTGGAATTGTTAATTTTTCCCCTGATCAGCAGGGCAGAAGGCTTAGGTTTTACTGATGTTGTTTTCTGCTTAGCCCAACTCTACTCCGAGAGCGCCGTGCGATCAACCCCTCATCTTCTTCTGCATTTAATCAGAGCCAAGTTTTTTTAATTGCCTCTGTGGGGCTACTCCAGAAGAGAAAGGACAGCAGTGCTGGAGAATGAAGTGCAATTGTCCAAGTAAATGCATTAATGCCTTGAGAAAGCTGCTCTAAATTGTTTCCTTATCACACGCACCCCCCCATCCCCGTAAGCGAGGAAACAAGCGACAGGACATCGATAACAGGCCAGGTAATGTATTCAGTAAACACTAGTTCACTGCGGAGGAATCACAATCTGGAAACCTCACGCTAGCCTCACCAACCACAAGCGAACGTTTCTCCAGACTAAATGACTAAAATTATGAACCACAAACCAAGAGGTATCGCCACGTCAACCTTACGATGCAGGCTTGAATTTGAGATCCACTGTTGTTTTCCTTTCACTAATTCTCTTTGCATTTCTCTCAAACAAAGACTGTTCTACGACACACGGTTGGGCTTTTGTAAGAATTCATTATTTTGCTGCAGGTACAAGCATTTTCTTTCTGTAAATAGTGTGCAAATGCAAAAAAATACTTTCATATTACACAGCTCTATCCGAGAAGCAGGAATACTCCACAAAGCCACAGACGATAAGAGACTATATGGTGGGTATATATCTCAGACCAAGACCAGAAGAAAACAGTAAAAACTAAAGAAAAAGCCAAGTGCAAGGCGTATGTCAACAGATAACTCTGAAAAGTAAAACAGGAAATTAAAAGAACATCCCAAAGGCTGATATCTGGACAAACAACACCCTGTGTTTTCCATGACATCACAGTACTTTAAAGTATTAACACAAAAGAGAACTCGTACGTCTGTGTTTTTTATGTCCTGACTCCTAAGCACAATTAAGATGGTAGTCAGCATGTTCCGTAATGTTATTTACGGCCCACAGTGGGTTTCCGCGGACTTGCACTCTCCCACACTTACCAGACTCCCAGATTCTAAATAAGAGGACACATTATAAGTTAAGTTATACTTTATTGACCCCCGTCAGGTAATTTGTCCTCTGCATTTGACCCATCCTAACTACTTCGGAGCAGTGGGCAGCCATTGTGGAGCAGGGACCAGGGGCCATTGTGGAGCAGGGACCAGGGGCCATTGTGGAGCAGGGACCAGGGGCCATTGTGGAGCAGGGACCAGGGGCCAACTCCATTTCTGAGGCCAGTGCCTTGGTCAAGGGCAATGACAGGGGTTTACTGAACCTGACATGCATGTCTTTGGTGTGGGAGGAAACCGGAGTACCCAGAGGGAACCCACACAAACACGGGGAGAACATGCGAGCTCCGCTCAGTCTGAAACCCGACACCTCTGAGGGGCGACAGCGCTAACCACTGCACCACCTGATGACACTCTCACTTAAAGCTGCAGTCGGCAAGTGTGAACATATACAAGGCAAAAAGACTTCCCCCTTTTGCACTCCTCCCTCCTATCTGTCTCCTAAGCCCCTCCCACCAAATTATGCTCCAGTGCACGCGCGGAGACAGGCAGACTGGGAGGGGTTTATTCTACGGGGAGGATATTTTGCTTTTAGATACTTGCCCTGATTGGTAGCTACATAGCTAGCCCTGATTGGTTGGTTTTTGAAAGACCGGCTGGAGATTTTTTGACAGCCTAGTACAGAGCCCAGGACATTCACAGAAACCAGATTTTTTTTTTTCTTTTTTTTCTTTCTCTAAGAACACTTGATTTATTGATAGCTGCTGGAATGTAACGAGCAAATAATTTAGCCAGAATTATATTTTTAAACTTGCCTACGGCATCAGTTGTGAGAAGCTGAGACACCACTGACAGGCCACTGACGGGGGCTATAGTGACTACAGACTGAACTCAGCCACAATTCTCCTCATTGCAACTTCAGTCCAACTGTCAAAAGCCGCTGGAAATCTTAGCCATCGCTTTCTTTTTGGCCCCAAATTAAGCGGCTGAATTGGGGGTAAAGGAGAGGATTCCCTCTGGTACATGCATATCGAGTCCATTACAGTTTTCATTTAAAATTCTGACCCTGCCACTGACTCTGACAGAGAAACTGCAGATGATCTTTCACGGACCAAAGTTTTTGTCCCAAACCGCAAAGGGACGGCAGAGCGCCGACCGTTCCTGATGAACAGCCCCGGCGATGGCCAATCCACAGAGATGTGCTCGGACACAAAACCACCGAAAGTTCACACCCGGCTTTTGTGATTACTTTTTGTTATTAATGACTCCGGGGAGCTTTCCCAGCACCTGCAGTTCAGCCGATTGTTCCCTTTTCTGCTGTGGGCTGAAAACGAACAGGTCGGCCGTGAGTCCGCTGCTCATTTCTCCCTCTCTCCAATAAATTGTGTTCTGTTGAAATGTAATAGCCTCTACCCCACACACTGTCCAATCTCGCCGCCACTCTGAGAGAACCAATGCGTTTCCCCAACACATCCATCAGTGCTCTGTCCGGCTAATTACTGACCGTTCTCTCGTTCACACATGGGTGGAGAGAGAGAGAGAGAGAGAGAGCCCACGTCCTCAATAGCTCCTGGGCTCACATATTCACGTACACCAGAGAGAAGGAGGGAGGGAGAGAGATGAATGGAGAAAAAGAGGGAGTGAGAGGGAGAGATAGAGATAGCAAGAGGTAGAGAAAGATGGAGGTAGGGAGAGAAAGATAGCGAGAGGGAAAGAGATGGAGGGAAGGAGAGAGAAAGAGGGAGGGGGAGAGAGAGATAGCGAGAGGGAGGGAGATAGTGAGAGGAAGAGAGAGTGAGTGGGAGAGGGAGAGATAGCGAGAGAGGGAAGGAGAGTGAGTGAGTGTGAGAGAGTGAGGGAAGGAGAGATAGAGAGGGAGAGATAGCGAGTGTGTGAGAGGGAAAGAGGGAGAGAGAGAGTGAGTGTGAGAGACAGAGGGAAGGAGACAGATAGAGGGAGAGGGTGGGAGAGAGATTGAGAGATATACAGTACATAGAAAGAGAGAGAGCGGGAGAGAGATAGACAGAGGGAGAGATAGAGGGGGAGAGAGATAGAGTGAGAGAGGTAGAGGGAGAAATAGCGAGTGTGTTAGAGAGGGAAAGAGGGAGAGAGTGAGTGTGAGAGATGGAGGGAAGGACAGAGATAGATGGTGGGAGAGAGAGATATACATAGAAAGAGAGAGAGCGGGAGAGAGATAGACAGAGAGAGATAGAGGGAGAGAGAGAAATAGAGGGAGCGAGAAAGAGAGCGGGGGAGAGAGAGAAAGCGGGAGAGATAGACAGGAGAGCTAGAGAGATATACATAGCGAGAGAGAGAAAGAGAGGGAGAGAGTGAGAGATATACATAGCGAGAGAGAGAAAGATAGACAGGAAGAGATGGGTCAAGGTCTCCGCAGACTAAACTCATCAGCCTTAAGAGAAAACTAGCAAAGAGGTGGTCAATGGGGTTTGCTGCAATAACTGCTCTCTCTCCCTCCATCTCTCTCCCTAGCTGTATTTCTTCCTGTTCTCTTGTCCCAAATTGGGCTTTATTGTGTAAATAATGCTTCAAAACCATAATTATTGGGCACCAAGAGACAACATTCCATCATTCTTTAAAAATGAGCAACAAACAGTCAATCAAAATGCATATTGATGGAAAATAAATGATCCTGGATAGCCTACATACCGATACAATAGTCTACAAACAGATATTATGTATGCAGTTTTTTTCTGTTTGGGGCTTAACCCAGTTTCTGAAGCATAACGCAGGTTACTGAACAGGAAGCCCACCTTTGACAGGATCCCAGAATGCAGCTGTGCTTTACAGATTTACCATCATTTCACATTTAACACCATTTGGCCCACAAACCGTTGAATGGCCACTGTTCAAACTGTTGAAGAGATGTGCAAGTTGGTTTTGAGGACTGCACGCCTTTATATGCGTGAGACACATGTACAGATAATTGAGCATTTCTGTAATGTTCTAACATTACTCAGAAAATGGAGCATTTTGATGTTGTTCATGGCAGGTGAGAACTATTGAGCAGCACAGCTCTGATGGCGATGATGATGATGATGATGTCTATTCCCTTGGGAACCAGCAGATAATCACTATCCTCCAACCCAGAGTGTCTTTAAGTACTGATGCAGTGTGCCACACCCACCTGAGCTGTGTGTGTGAGTGTACAAGTGTGTGTGGGTATGTGTGTGTGTGTGTGCGTGTGTGTACGAGTGTGCGTGTGGGTACATGTGTGTGTATGTGTATGAGTGTGTGTGTGGGTACGTGTGTGTGTACGAGTGTGTGTGTGTGTGTGTACGAGTGTGTGTGGGTATGTGTGTGTGTGTGCGTGTGTACGAGTGTGCATGTGTGTACGAGTGTGTAAGTGTGTGTGTGTGTGTGTGTACGAGTGTGTGTGGGTATGTGTGTGTGTGTGCGTGTGGGTGTGTGTACACGGGTGTGTACGAGTGTGCATGTGTGTACGAGTGTGTAAGTGTGTGTGTGGGTGGGTGTGTGTGTGTGTGTGTGTACACGGGTGTGTACGAGTGTGCGTGTGGGTACACGGTGCGTTACGTGCAGTGCTCCTTGTAAAAAAAATGAAAAAGGTGGCACTAACCCGAGAGCCCAGCCAAGCCCAAACCCATAGAGCCCAGTCCAGAGGCGCAGGTACAGACTGCAGCAGATAGCAGGTCAGAGAGCATGTCAGAGAGCAGGTATAAGGCTGCAGCAGATAGCAGGTCAGAGAGCAGGTATAAGGCTGCAGCAGACTGCAGGTCAGAGAGCAGGTCAGAGAGCAGGTATAAGGCTGCAGCAGACTGCAGGTCAGAGAGCAGGTATAAGACTGCAGCAGACTGCAGGTCAGAGAGCAGGTATAAGGCTGCAGCAGACTGCAGGTCAGAGAGCAGGTCAGAGAGCAGGTATAAGGCTGCAGCAGACTGCAGGTCAGAGAGCAGGTCAGAGAGCAGGTATAAGGCTGCAGCAGATTGCAGGTCAGAGAGCAGGTATAAGACTGCAGCAGACTGCAGGTCAGAGAGCAGGTATAAGGCTGCAGCAGACTGCAGGTCAGAGAGCAGGTCAGAGAGCAGGTATAAGGCTGCAGCAGACTGCAGGTCAGAGAGCAGGTATAAGGCTGCAGCAGATTGCAGGTCAGAGAGCAGGTATAAGGCTGCAGCAGACTGCAGGTCAGAGAGCAGGTATAAGGCTGCAGCAGATAGCAGGTCAGAGAGCAGGTATAAGGCTGCAGCAGATAGCAGGTCAGAGAGCAGGTATAAGGCTGCAGCAGACAGCAGGTCAGAGAGCAGGTATAAGGCTGTGCTTGTGCAGGCTTGTGTCAGTAATCACATCCTGATGGAAGGGAAGGGAAAGGGAAAGAGATGGGGGCGCTCGGAGCCTGCTTTCACACCCCGCTCTGCGCCTTCACTCTAACTCCGCGCCTCACGGCGCAAATAAATCACAAACCCGCCAATCTGCACTCCGCCAGCCGCCACATCCTACACCCCTGGAATAAAACACTCTCCTGCGTCATTCACTATGATATTTATTACTGTATAAAATATACACTTTCATCTGTTTAGCTGCAAAAGATACATACAGATTTCTACTTACATCATTCGTATGGAACTCATCAATTACATTTGATTGATCGATTACAATTGAAAACTCATCAATTACAATGGCTGCGCTGTAGATTTGTTCAAAGGGACATACACACACACATACTGTTATCTTACTGAATTACAACTATATAACAATAACGGTGATAATAATTTAGAAAAATGTAAAAAATGGCCGCTTGGCTCCTCCCTCAGAAACATGGCTGCCTCAGAGCTGTTTAAGGAAGAGCGCGGCTCCACACTGGATCCACTGGTCCGGGCTGCCTCCGCAGGGCACGTCGATGTTGGTCACCACACGCACACGCTCGGCGCTCGTGTACACGGGCAGGGAGATGCAGTCCTCTGGAGGATAACACCCGCAGGCATTCTGTTTCACACACAACACAACACACACACACACACACACACACACACACACAAAAAGAGCAAGATGGCAACCGCCGTGGTCAATTTCATACGGAAAGGCAGAGAAAACATACATTAATGTCCACAAAGAAAAATACATGTAGTTATATCAAGAAAGGGAATTACTGCATGAGATCAGTGAGTTTGTAGGATATTGGGCATGGAAAATTCCACTAAGAGTATAGAAAGAAAAAGAGCATTTTCTGACAGAAGTTAGGAGAAAAGTTTGGCTGTGCTGACTGGAACGATGAAGGTTGGTAGTACGAGTACGGTCGAGAGCAGTTGTGGGTTATAATCTCAGCACTGCACCATGCCCTGGTTGTTAGAGTGAAACCAGGTCCATTGAGTAACATAACTGATAAGGTGTGACATTATAAATGATACACGTTACTATGGATACGAGACCAGAGTCTTAACGATCGATTAATAAATCAATCTTTGCTACCTTTTTATACTCTTGGCAGGTTACCATGGATACGAGCACCTGCCAAGATTATAAATAGTTACAAAAATTAATTTTAATAATCACCTGGCGTGAAAAACACCTGGTGTGTAAAAGCTCAGGCTGATCATTAGAAGAGCGGTTTGGTAGCACATCAAAGCTGATTGGCTGCGCGGCCTCGTTTCCCGCAGGTGCGTCCTGGGTAAAGTTTGGGGAGAGTCTCCATTCGCTCACTGGCCCGGGTTTAGTCATGAGCCACGGGGAGTCTCCGTTCGCTCACAAATTTAGTCAGGAGCCTTGCGGGCTTCTTGTTCACCCTACATCAAACAGAGCTGAGGAAGAAGCAGCACTGTTCACATCAAAAGAGCCGGAGCGAGCACACTGCCACGCGGTTCTGTAAACGGTGAATATATCCAGACATGTCCAGGACTCATTAGAGTACCTGTGTGGAGAGGGGCGGGAGGGGCGGGAGACCCGGAGACGTGGGGGGCGGCGGGGCTGCTAAAGAATGCATGGCTTCATTCTAGAGAAAACGAGTGGAAAGTGAAAGAGCTGAGGGAAGGAATGGACTCCAGTCCAAAACAGAGAGAGAGAGGGGGGGGGGAGAGAGAGAGAGAGAGAGGGGGGGGGGGGAGAGAGGGGGGAAGGGGAAGCTTTCCCACACACTCGTTCCTACACTGTGGTCGTTTTCCCTCCTCTGTTTTTCTCTCTGTGGGACAAAAGGCAATAATGCGTTCCTCTGCCCAAATCTTATTTACTGTTTCCTCTGGCGATCTGAGGGTTGCCCGGCTCAGCGATTCCCGCGCGGTCAGGTGACGGGAGCCGCGGCTCACAGGTCTCCCCGCATCCCTGGGATCGCCGGAAAAGTAAAAAAAAAAAGGAGAAAGAATGCAGGCTCTCTTTGAGCCAAGAGCTTGACAGGAACCCCCCACTTGAAAAACAGGAGACGAGGCGACACGCGAACAATGGGGGAACGGGCTGTCCTGTCCCCCGCTTCGGCCACTCACGGGGGCCAACGGTCTGACCTCCGACCCCATGGACCTGACCCTCCCGAGACAGGCCACGCAAACAACACAGCGGCCTGGCTGGCTATTGAACAACACAGCGGCCTGGCTGGCTATTGCCACTATTTCCACGATTGCCTCTCTATGGTTGATGGAGCTAAGCTTCAGGCCAGAGCTCATTGGCTGTTCGTCACTGAAGAGTGGAGGAGGTGCACTGTACCTCCAGAATGACATTTTGCACCAGCTACAAAAGTGAGAAGCAAACACAGCACAGCTGGTGGAAAGTGGTATTAACCAAACAAAATAAAAAACAAAATAAATAAATCCATTCATCTGAACTTGACATCTTCCGCATTTCTTTAACCAGCGTGTCCTTAAAACTCCTGCTGAACTGAAATAAAGTAGCTCGGTCGATCATTAAGCTGCATTACATATGGGTCCGTCTCAGGTTCAAGGAAACGGTGCACCTTTTGACTTCTTTTTCTTTTAAAGTTAATGATATCACTGTTTAATGAGTCATCATAGCCCAGGTTATACAGAGAGAGCTATAACACCCTAAAACCTGAGTGTGTGACTCCTCTTTAAAAATGACCTGCTGCCATGAATCACCTGGACTTATGTGGTGCATGAAAGGACCAGATCAAAGTATGCCAAGTTTGAATGGAGAGGAGACGGTGTGTGAAGTAGATAAGGTTCTATTGATACCGGTAAGGTCAGATGCTTAGAGTGTGTGTGTGTGTGTGTGAGTGTGTGTGTGCGCGTGTGTATGTGTGTGTGTGTCTCTGAGAGGAGAGCAGCGGGTACCTGTGGAATCCAGGCGATGTAACAGGAAGGCACAGCCGACACACTGGCAGAGGTATGCGTGCGTGTGTGTGTGCGTGTGCGTGTGTGTGTGTGTGTGTGCGTGTGTGTGTGTGCGTGTGTATGTGTGTGTGTGTCTCTGAGAGGAGAGCAGCGGGTACCTGTGGAATCCAGGCGATGTAACAGGAAGGCACAGCCGACACACTGGCAGAGTCGTGCTGGTTCTCAGACAGGCGGTTTCCATCAAAACTGCACCCTTCCAGCTTCAAGCCTCCGATCTGACACACAGAGACGCATCAAATATTTACACCTCCCGGCTGGCAGCAAATGTCACAGTTTACACTAACGAGCTGCTGTCCTGCCTGGAGAAGGGCGCCCCCTGTTGGCCTGATGCCCAGGGGGTGATGGGGCAGGGTAATCTCCACTAACGACACAGAGACATTCAGGAAGTAGCGCCTTATTTTCACCTTTAAGAAAAAAACATGATCCATATCTCTCTATGTCATTTACAGTACCTCCCACCTGGACTTTAGAATTTAAGTAACCTGTGATGATCACTCTGTAATATACTGCACTCTTTCACATTAGCTCTGCTTATTCTACAGCCTGGCTTCTCAACAGGTGGTCTGTGGACCCCTGGGGGTCCTTGAAGGTACTGTAGGGGGGTCCCTGGCCAAATTTCATATGCAATGACTATAAGTTTTGGAGAACATTTCAAAGTAAAAAAATATAACCCTTTGTATGCCTTTGAGCCTGGGCGAGGGGTCCCTGGATCAGAAAAGGTAGAAAACCCCCGTTCTTTAGAAAACGGCAGAAAATGGCCGTTTGCACAGATTTGTTTCTCTATACGACACAATCAATAACTACACACTGCAGTTTGATTGGTCGCTAAGGCACATAAGTAAGAACCTTGATCCAGTGTTCTGTTCACAATCACTAGACTGCACACACCCTTATTCACGTCTGCACTAAAAACAGCGGCATTGCGCTCCGCTGATCGTGGCAGGGGGCTAATTTAGAATGAAGCGGGCCTCCATGTGGGCCTCTCGGTCTGTGGAGATGTGCGGATTCAGTGCCGGGCCGCTCGAACACTCGGTGAAATTCAATTAGCCATGGGAGGCGCAGGTGTGCGGGCTGAACAACAAAGCGCCCCGGCGACAGCCAGAGTTATGAAACAATGAGCAATCATGAGAAACGGGGAAACTAATCCTGCTTGCCTGTCTGGGAGCGGGAGATGCGCGATAAGGAGCAGCCTCCAAACGCTACCGTTATCTTAAATAGAGAGAAATTCCCCTGATTGTCTTCCTGTGCAAAAAAAAAAACGACTTTGCTGACGTAAGTGGATTTGTCACCCTGGAATGGAAAGAGCGCAGTGTCGGAAATGCAGCTGGTGTTCCTGTCCGAGCGTCTGCTTTCGCTTTGTGTTTCCGTGAAGAGGGACGATTCTTCTACACAATAACGGCAAAGTGGAACCCGGGATGGAACACGTTCTTGTGCTCTCACTTCCTGTCCAGACAGTTAAGGCTAATTTAAACCTTCTCAAACAACACTTAAAAAAGAGAAAGAAAGCGTCGCATGACGTTTGGAATTTACGCCTCAGCGAAGGCCGGCTGGGAGGGTTCTTTTGTCTCTATGGTAACGAGGCGCCGAACTCCTGACCATTTGTTTACATTTGTAGACTGTCCAATCACACTGCGCGACAAATTATGATGGTGTCCGCGACATGACATAAAATTACAGAGGTGCGCGACATTCAAAAAGAGTGAGTGCAGCAGATTTTTTCAGTTGAAAATGCGTCGTTTTTGTCGAGCAACACTTGTTGAAAGTGTCATGCGTATAAATAAAGTATAAATTTGGCTTAAAGCAGAGCCCTTATGATTGGTCCTGAGGTACAGTAGCTCACACTGTGTGTGGCCCCACGCTGTGCCGGCTTGCTGCTGTCACCACTGCAATGCGCGGTTTGTTAAACTCACATAAGCGCACACACGGCTGGTTTAAACGCCATCCAGCAGCACCAGAAGCTAACAGGCCCTACCTCGACCTCTACATGGCAGCTGTTTATACACAACTCCCTGTGAATGTACGTGTATATTACCTGTGAATGTACGTGTATATTACCTGTGAATGTACGTGTACATTACCTGTGAATGTACGTGCATATTACCTGTGAATGTACGTGTATATTACCTGTGAATGTACGTGTATATTACGTGTGAATTTATGTCCACATTATTTAGGCTGCCTGAACGCTTGTTTGATAACTAATGACACATGGACAGCTTCATTGACTAGGTGATAGCTTTTGTCCATAAAGATTACCGTTCCCATTTTCTACTATTGGTCTAAATAGCTCCCTCAAAAATGATATGATAAATAGGATTAAACGTTGAGGATAGCATTGGTTTGCAATTAGGTAGTTCCTCAGCTACACTGATATTTAAATCAATGACCATTCCCTGGCTACATACACAGTAACCCAGTTGGAATGAAACAGCAATAAAAGGTTGTGCTACATTTCCCCACTTGAAAACCAGACAGCACACCAGTAGAGAAGATTTTAGGAAAGTAGTTATTTACCCACCATCTCCTATTAGAACTACAGGAGCTCGCTAAACTGTCAAGCCGCTGCAGAAACCTCCCTTATTGCAATATGACTTCGAATCGGAGCAGTTGCTCAAATTCTCTACAGTTCCTTGCTCTGAGAAACACAAGCACAACGAACCGCTTACACTTCTTGTCTGCAGCGATCGTTTAAGCGCGTGCAAATGAAAACCCCCCCAGACTCCTCATTCTAGGCTAAATAAGAAATAAAAATAATTTATTTTTCAGGGCCGATTTGGAACGAAAGCAGAGGCTGACGTAAGCCTTGGAGGTCGTGTAAACCCGGTCATGACAGCCACCGCAGCCATGCCGGGGCGTAGAGGAAGCCGGCCTCGTGTAAAACCGGCCCGAGTGGCTCCTTACTGAAGAATGAGAGGAACGACAGCCCCCATGATAAGGGTTAAAGCAGCGCAGACACGAACGGGGCCAATTTCACTCTTTTTGAGGCACGCTCAGAAATCCCCACGATCGATTAAAAGGAGCTCAATGGAAGAGAAAGGAGCAGGGTGGAGATTAAGGGTGGAGTAAATACACTGTTTGACAGACTGAACAATGACACCTGTGAGATCACTGGGGCTCGCTGCTATATAAACCTCTCTTTCTCTAGTCACCTCTTCCAGGGGAAACTTGGCGCGGTTACTGAGAGTCAATCTTCCTTTCCATTGGCCGCCGCTGTTCGGTGCCGAACAGTTGTGACTGGTCCAGTGGGAAGGGGGCGGGACCACTGGAGTACATGCCCTCTGTTGCACCTCCCCCATCCCCGCCCCTTTCCGCCACCATGCCAACAGAGAGATGTAAGATGTAGTGATAACCCTGAACAATGGTGCAGACTCTTAAACAATGACGTGGGCCTGGGTAAACCCCTGGCTCTCAGCCTGCCGGTGGGGGTTTCGGGCTGTTGTGCGTTAAGTGTCATGACCGTAAACTGGGTCACGTCACGGAGGAAAGGGCGTGGCATGTGGCTTTCCCATGGGAGGTGTGGCCTTCCCAGAGTCCCCAGCGGTGCAGGAGTGCTCGTTACTGGCCAGGCTAGTACCTTCACTTGGAGTTTGGCCTCCGTAATTCTGCTCATCCAGGAGGCCACAAACTTCAGACTGTCCATCGAGCAGCCCATGGTCCTGGAAACGAAGAGGAGTTAGGTGTTTACTGGAAATGCACACTTCCACACACAAACAACATGTAAATAATGACAGCATACGAGTCAAACGCACACTTCCACACACAAACATCATGTAAATAATGACAGCATACGAGTCAAACGCACACTTCCACACACAAACATCATGTAAATAATGACAGCATACGAGTCAAACGCACACTTCCACACACAAACAACATGTAAAGAATGACAGCATACGAGTCAAACGCACACTTCCACACGCAAACAACATGTAAATAATGACAGCATACGAGTCAAACACACACTTCCACACACAAACAACATGTAAATAATGACAGCATACGAGTCAAACGCACACTTCCACACACAAACATCATGTAAATAATGACAGCATACGAGTCAAACGCACACTTCCACACACAAACATCATGTAAATAATGACAGCATACGAGTCAAACGCACACTTCCACACAAACAACATGTAAATAATGACAGCATACGAGTCAAACGCACACTTCCACACGCAAACAACATGTAAATAATGACAGCATACTAGTCAAACACACTTCCACACACAAACATGTAAATAATGACAGCATACGAGTCAAACGCACACTTCCACACGCAAACAACATGTAAATAATGACAGCATACGAGTCAAACGCACACTTCCACACACAAACATCATGTAAATAATGACGTCATACATGAGTCAAACACACACTTCCACACACAAACATGTGCATCACACATCAGTCAAACGGGCGTAGATGTACAGCCATGTGATATATAACTACAGTATATATAATATCTATATATAATATAGTATAATAATGATGCGAATGAGAAAGGGGCGGGTAGTTCGCGGTTATATAAGGAAAGATATGCAGGAGAGCGTGTTGTGACAGTAGCAGGCAGGCCTGTGGAGTTCACCTGGCAGTCTCCTGTCTGAGCGCGTTCAGGAAGGTGTCTGGATGGAAGAGTTCAGACAGGTCCAGCGTGTCCGAGAGCAAGCTCTGTCTCTCCGCCCGCTCCACCCAGCTCTACACAACACAACACACACCATGTAAACACACATGCACATGCACACGTGCGCACACACACACACACACACACTCTCTCTCTAAAGTGCTCTGACATCAACCAAAACCGGACAGCACAAATACACGCCTCTGCTTCTCTAACCCATGCAAACAGCCAGCTGATAAAACTGTTTAATTACGTGAAGGTATGCACTCACGTTGAGTAGCTGCCAGACAGACAGTGGCTGAGTGATGGCCAGGCTGTTCTGGATCAGCTCCTGATTTTAACATCAAATCATACCCTTGAGCCAGTCTGTCCTCATTTAACCTCTGTGTCTCTATGGGCTTAGGCGAAACAGTGTGTGTGAGCACGTTGTGTGTGTGTGTGTGCGTATGTATTTGTGTGTGCGTGTGCGTATGTATTTGTGTGTACGTGTGTGTGTTTATGAGCTTGTGTGTGTATGAGCGCGCGTGTGTATATGAGCGTGTGTGTGAGCGTGTGTGTGTGAGTGCATGTGTGTGTGTGTGCATGTGTATGAGCGTGGGTGTGTGCGTGTATGAGCGTGCGTGTGTGTGTGTGCACGTGTTTGTGTGTGTGTATGAGCGTGTGCGTGTGTGTGTGTGTATGAGCGTGTGTGTGTGTGCGTCTGTGTGTATGCATGTGTGTGTGAGTGTGTATGTGCATGTGTGTGCACGTGTGTGTGTGTGTGTGTGTGCCTTCACCTGCGCCCCAGATTAAGTGCACAGAGCACAGATTGGGCTGTCGGCTGAGGACAGGCCCCCCCCTCTCCCTAGCCCCCCGAACCCACCCCCTCATCATAAATACAGACAATCAACCCAGTCACAAGTTCAACCGCTGCTACTGCTAACGCCTTCAATGCAGGTGGTCACAACCGCTGCTCCCGCTAACGCCTTCAATGCAGGTGGTCACAACCGCTGCTCCCGCTAACGCCTTCAATGCAGGTGGTCACAACCGCTGCTACCGCTAACGCCTTCAATGCAGGTGGTCACAACCGCTGCTACCGCTAACGCCTTCAATGCAGGTGGTCACAACCGCTGCTACCGCTAACGCCTTCAATGCAGGTGGTCACAACCGCTGCTAAACCTGCAGAAAGGCTGCAGGCGGGATAAAGCGATACACGCTACATGCTACACGCGTGTGACGACAACCACGCGTGAGGGGGAGGCTGAAGGTGGACGGATCGTTCTTGGCATCATCCCGCAGAGGCGGAATCTGTCACTTTCCATTCAGGAGCATCTCTTCGTCACTGTCATCATCACCGTCGAGCCCTAATCTGTCTTTCCGCGAACAAGCACCTGCTTAGAAAGCAGAAACAGCCATCAAAGCTGAAACGTCCTTGTCCTTCACTTGCCAACAGCCCCACACTCAGCGAGCTGACCTCTGACCTGTATTATTCAGTCCGCATAACGGCGGGAATGTAGACGCATTCACAAGCAGCCACCCCGGGCAGCACAGAGGGCCTGGGACACGAAGGAATTAAACCGAAGGATCGCGGTTCCAGCGGAATCAGGGCCTAATGGCGGCCTAGAGAGACGGGGCATCTTGTAACGGCAGAGCCGCCAGGTTCGGGATCGGGAAGGTCGCACGGCGGCGGGTCGCGGAGGAGTCAGGCGGCCGCCCTGCTGTGAAATCCATCCGACAGCCGGGGGTAATAAATCCACACCGGCGGCTCATTAAAGAGAGGGAAGGGTGGCCTAATGAGCGGAATTAGCACTGCTTATTTGTGCCACGGCGTGCCCTTGGCACGGAGCGCCGATGATTAGTCGCAGCAGTGACAGACACGGCCCTGCTGATTGGTTTGCTTGGAAGACGTGAGCAGACACGGCACTACTGATTGGTTTGCTCAGTGGACGCAGAAGATACGGCCCTGCTGATTGGCCGGCTCGGTGGACGTGTGCAGACACGGCCCCGCTGACTGGTTTGCTCAATGGACGCCGAAGATATGGCCCTGCTGATTGACCGGTTCGGTGGACGTGTGCAGGCACGGCCCTGCTGATTGACCGGTTCGGTGGACGTGTGCAGACAAGGCCCTGCTGATTGGCCGGTTCGGTGGACGTGTGCAGACACGGCCCCGCTGATTGGTTTGCTCGGTGGACGTGTGCAGACACGGCCCTGCTGATTGGCTGGTTGGGTGGACGTGTGCAGACACGGCCCCGCTGATTGGTTTGCTCGGTGGACACAGCAGACACTTCCTGCCACCTGCAGCCACACGGCCGAAGCAGCAGCGGAAAGGTAAATAGGTAAAAGAGAGGTTCATATTCAATGGCTCCTTTCCAACAGCATAGCTGCTCATCAGGCAAATGGACAGAGACTGAACTAAAGCAGAGCAGAAGCAGAAGGTGCACCCGAATAATGGGATACTTCCCTTACTGACAGCTGGGCTGTTATCCTGTGTGTTATCAACCCATAACCATGCGCTCTCATCCAGTCATTTCAAAGGTGTGCCATTCAGAAATTGGGTCAGTTGTTTTTTTTAAATATTAAGTGTGAAACTATCCACAGGGCATAGCTTGCCTCTGACGTCATAATAAACCCCTCCTTCGGCACTAATAGAGTCGACGAGTCAAGCTCAAGCCGGTGTAATTTCGTGTTTATAAGTGTAATTCGAAGAGCAAAACCACATTAGGTGCCAGATAGATTTGTGAGTTTTCCCTATTTCAGAAAATCCGGTCCTTATCTTTGTTTAAATCCCTGGGGGTGTGGACCAGGCTTGTGACTGGGGAGGGCGGGTGTCGGAGAGGGGGGGGGGGGGGGGGCTGTGGGACGACCTCGGCTACGCCCCCCTCCCTGTGAGATTAGCCGTAATGGGGCTTTTGAGAGCGAGCCTCTGTGACCATGCGCCCCCCCACGCTGCCTCGCCATGGGCTTATTATGCGGATGAAAGAGCCGCTCGCTGTGGAAAAGAGGATAGAAAGCCAGAACTCTAACTGAGTAATATCCCAGAGAAATGGTTTATCTTTAAAGACCTCGGGGGCTTAGTCGCGCTCGCGATCCCGGTGGCGGTATTGGGCACCCTCCTCGCACGGCAGCGATTAAATCGACACACTCCTCATCTCACTCCCACTCAGGGATCAAGAGAACATTAGTCTGGTTGCTAATTAGCCTGAACGTTAGCCTGAACGTTAGCCTGAATGCTAGCCTGGTTGCTAACATAGAACACTGCATCATCCCGTTGTGCTGTTCCCACAAAAGTGCATCAAGATGTGTACTTTTAGTCACATTGGACATTCGAATGTGATTTCTCAGCAGTAACCTTCAGTGAGCGAAACCCTTGCTGTTTTTGCAATAAACTTTGATTTGGCAGCAATGCGACCCTGTAACATTATGCAACCCTGTGGCTGAGATTAAGCAGGGCTCGGCTTGCCTAGGTACCTGGATGACATAATCAAGAGTGTTGCTGAAAAACTGGTACTGGTAGGCAAATGGGGGGGGGGGGGCACCTGGCTCATGCAGAAAACCAAGTTCAGAGGCGGGATACTGTGCAGGAGGAGGTGGCGTCTTTACAATGAGCAACTGCACTGACCACAAAGAGTGGTATTCTTCTTCTTGCCAAATTCACAATCTGACTCAATTAAGCCCTTTATTCACATTTCATTTTTAAAAATACATCCAGCCAGATCTCAGGCATAAAATTGGGCAGCTAGCTCTTCAGCGGGCCCTCTGAATGAGTGCTGGTGGACACAACTCAGCCTCGTCGCACTGTACAGCCATCAGATCCATGGAAGGTGAACCCAAGGATAAATCTTACACAGTGAGTCTATTGGTAATTGTTCAAAGCTAATGGTGCGTTTACTCCATTAGTCTTTTGTGGGCTGAAACTTGGCACAGGCTCTAAAGCTTGCGGTGCACACCAGTGAAAGCAGTCTGTGCATAAGTAACACATCTGTAATGTTGGCTCAGAAAAAGCTGTAAAAATAATTTGCATCCCAAAAAAGTGTCAGCCTTTTCTACATGCAAAAAAAAGTCTATATAAAACTATTGCAGAAGTTTTGTCACATATGAGAATATAACTCGTGAGTAAATTGGGACTTATTTACGTCTGTAGATTTGGTGTAGCTGGGTTTATATAACAAGCTTAATATACTCCTTCTGAAGAGCAGTTAAGACTTGGAAAAAGTCGTGCCTTTCGGTATTAGCAGTGACACCCTTCCCAAGAGATTCAAAACAAATACACAAATAGCGACTGCCTAGAAATCCATTGCTCTTGTTGTGCAACTCAGTTTGATGTGATAGAGGAATGTGATGGGTTCTGTTGGGTTCTGTTGGCTCCTGCTTGGGTTATCCAAGGAAGCCCTGAAATGGTTTGCAGTCATTAAACAACAGAACAAACATCCCCTTCATGGCGGACAGGTGTCCGAGGTGCCCAGGCATGGCAGCAGTCCAGAACACACAGAAAGAATTCCGTCCTGGCTGGAGGCCCAGTTGCCGTGGGAGACGGCACCCGGGCGGCTTGTAAGAGCCTGATCCAGGCTGTCCTGAATGACAAGCCCATCACAGTCTGCCTGCGGAGACGGCCAAGCTTAACCAATCACATTTGATTGGGCTTCACATTGAATACGGATTTGGATTTGACATGACTTGACAGTTAAATTAAAGATAAAATAAACTTCCAGCCCCTGTAGGGACATTTGACTTGAACAAAGGCAACTAGTGTGTTTGAAAAAGGTTTAAGTTTTTAGATTAAGGATATATCTGACTTTGGACTGGGGTATCAGTTTATTACGCTTATTTATTCTCTAGAAATTAATTTAGCAGTCAAATCATTATGATCCTATATTGCTCATCAATAGGCCTCAGATGGACAAAAAAGCACTTGACGTTTTGATCTTAGAAACAGAAACATTTCACTCTGCAAATATTCTTCCACAAAATGAACCTGAATGTAGCAGGTAACTAACAAGAGTTTGAGTTACAACCAAACCAGCAGAAAAGATTTGTAACAGCCAAGGTAGCCATGATGAATACAGTCACCAGGAAGTAAAACCAACACATATGATGGCCCAGTAAAAACCCAGACTGAGAAATACTTCACAGCCAATTAGAGTGAAGCATGTGCAAGAATTACACGAGTAGAATTCTTTATGTGAAAACCATTCTCTTAAATTCATTATGTATTGAAATCACATATACATGTAAATATATAGTTGTAACTAAGATGTATTTTTAGACAGCAGTGCGATTCCCTTTCTCTTTGCCCTTTTGGCATTGGGTGAAAAATGTGCATTGACAGAGAGAAGCGAAAGGGGGCAGCTGGTGGCGGTAACCGGATTAGGGCCGTGACGGGCCCCATCTCTTTCACGGGAAGCATTAAATGCATCAGCAGGGGGGGGCGTCGCCCGCCCCTATGCCCAGTGTAAACACACCTGTTGAGTGCGTTTGTGTCACTAATGTTCTTCCCAAACAGGCCTCGCAGGAACGCCCGCTGACCACCCGACTGCGCTCCTACAGGGGAAACGGAGACGAGGTCAGGGGGAAGTGCTTTCCTTCACTTCCTGTCGCGCCCCGAACTCAGGAAACATAGCGGCGCACCTCAGGAACAGCACTTAAGAGGGTCAGAGGAAAGGTCTTGAGGACAGCCGACCAGACTTGTCACCGGCTGCGAACCGTTTAACACCCTCATGTCATCACGTCCTGTCATCGACACGCAGACAGGACAGATAAGGATAAAGATCTACGGTGACCTAACTTAACTGCGGCCGGACCGAGCCCGCACGTCCCCCCGCACCTCCAGGTCCCGTTTTCAGGGGCGCTGGAACGCACGGCTTTGCCGGGCTCGGAAATGAAGAGGGCAGACATTTAAATCGATGTTGAGTTCCGCTCACGTGTACGAGCAGACCAAGCGCGTGTAATCTGGAGTTTACATCAAAGGACACGAGCTTACGTCGTTCACGAGCACACACACCTCACAGCCGGCAGGAACGCCATGACCTTGGCGTTGCAATCATTCGGCCCACGCAGCCTCCCCTTCTCGATAGCCAATGGCTTCACTGATTAAATAAGAGGGTAATTAAGCAGGGACAGGAGAGTGTGATATGGCCAGGCACACACGCCAACTGTGCATGCAGAGTCCTTCATTGCCGTAATTGTTCATTATGATTATGGCTTGAAAATGTTTTCACAGTCACTACAATGAATTTAAATAAGGTTATGTTTCTTCAGAGAAAAGACGTCATATATAACACGAAACCCTTTCCAAGACCGGTTTTTACTATATGCAATGAGGGATCGTGAAGAAGGAATATTAATATTTAATATATTTAACTTTCAAAAGGTTATTAAATTATGAACATTTGTACCTCAAAATCCCTGTGCTCTGTCAGGTAAATATACTTGTGCTATAAACAGGTCTGCTGCAATCAATGCTAAGTCAGTTAGCACGTTATTCCAACACCGAGAATTAAAGCGTCTTCTCTTCTCTGGCAAAGAAATAATAATGAAAGGATAGATGACTTGTTTATGATTTTGCGGGAAAGCAGAAGTGAGTGTACAGTACGTCCCTGAGGTGATGTTGCCATGAGCGAAAGCCAGAAATGAATCATTCACAGCAGACCGTCAGGGCCTCTTAATATTCAGCCAGCGGCTCTTCATTCAAGGTCGACCTGTTCATTCAATTGGATTCTTGTTTTCCGTTTAATTATTATCATTATTTTTTTAATCTGATGCATCTTTGGGATTTTTTATTAGGACTATTACCTCCTTTTGTAGAATGCTTATGAAAGGTTTAATGGATGGTACTCATTATAAAAGTCTTTTTTCAGTACCGGGAATAAAACACAGACACAAACATTTAGCACAAGGGCCACGAAAAATGACCTTGGGAGGGATTGCGCAATCGACCGGACGTGCACTCAACACAGAGCTGAGCATATCCAATTCCCGCCCCAATTTGGAATGGCCAATCGTCAGCAACCTCCGCCATGTACATTGCGCAAACCCCACTGCCAATTCGGAAGAGTGTAGACATCCACGGCTCACCTCAGAAACACATGGTGTTGCCAGATATAATCTTATATCATCTGTGTACTGTATGTTCCAGTATTCACCACATACATTAATGTTCGCCAGATGCATTCTTATACCGAGTACCAAAACTGAGGTGTGTGTATGATGTGTGTGTGTGTGTGGGGTTTATATGAGAGTGTATGGTGTGCATAAGAAATTAGGTGTATGCCTTACCTGGTAGTGTGTGTGGTGTGCATTTTAAGTGGGCGGCATGTGTTTTAGAAGGATATGTTTGGTGTGTGTTTTAGCTGGTAGTATTTGGTGTGCGGTTTAGCTGGAGGTGGTTGAAGCGCGTTAGCTAGAGGTGTTTGGGTATTTACCTGTATGGCGAGAGCACAAGCCACGACAGTTCTGAGGTACTGCATGGGGTCCTCCGGCCCCTCCCATTTACTCTGCCAGCTCAGAGGACACTACAGGAGAAGAAGAGGAAGGGAGGTTCCGGGTTAAAGGTCATACACAGAGCAGAGATAACTTCTGAAATGAGGATAAAGAGTGAGAGAGTGAGTGAGTGGAGAGAGAGAAAGAGACTAGTCATATTAATCAACCAGCAAATATGTTATGCAGTGTTATGAGGCGAATGATATGTGTACATATAAATCTTATATTTTGTCAGATTTCTGTAAGATATTCTCAAAAAATGAAGATGCACAGTGTGTACTGAATGATGAATTAGTCCAGTGACAGCTAACTGACATGTCTCAACATGTTCTCAAAAACACACACAGAGAAACCCCAGGAGAAAAAAAGACATGTAATGATGGCTTCAAATTCCCTTAAAACAGTGAACAGAGAGGGGGGGGGGGGCAGAGAGAGAGAGAGAGAGAGAAACACACAGATAGGGGAGGGAGTGAGGCAGAGAGAGGGGGAAGAGAGGGAGAGAGATAGGGGAAGAGAGAGGGAGAGAGTGAGGCAGAGTGAGGCAGAGAGAGGGGGAGAGAGAGGGAGGGAGGGACAGAGATAGAGGCAGAAAGAGGGGGAGAAAGAGAAAGAGAGAGAGAGAAAGAGAGAGGGAGAGAGTGAGGCAGAGGGGGGGAAAGAGAGGGAGAGAGAGAGCGGGAGAGAGTGGGAGAGAGAGAGCGGGAGAGAGTGAGACAGAGGGGGAGAGAGAGGGAGGGAGGGACAGAGATAGAGGCAGAGAGAGGGGGAGAAAGAGAGGCAGAGAGAGGGAGAAAAAGAGAGACAGGGAGAGAGGCAGAGAGAGAGAGAGAGAGAGATACAGGGAGAGAGGCAGAGAGAGAGAGAGAGAGAAATACAGAGAGAGACGCAGAGAGAGAGAGAGAGAAATACAGAGAGAGAGGCAGAGAGAGAGAGAGATACAGAGAGAGAGGCAGAGAGAGAGAGAGACAAAGAGAGAAGGCCTGAGGGGATGTCTCCAGTGGTAACGGACACGCGTAGCAGCCCCACAGCTGAAGGGATTAATCTGATATCACTCATGTGAAAAGCCAGAGAATCTGTGGCTCTGTTCATCCGTCATTCTCTCAACAGCGGAGCGTGAGGCCCGGCGCACACAAGATTAATATTCAGCCTGACTCGCGTATTAATCAAAGCTACAATGCGGCCTTTCTTTAAAGAGCGCAGGACGCGTACGCACGCGCGCGGAGTACGCGGCGGCGATGCCGGGTTCCGCGCGATAGCGAACAGATGTGGGGGAAGCAGAGCGGGTCATTAGAGCGCCGTCGTTTAAACGCCGTGTCATCCCCACCTGGCCGTCTGGGTTCTCTCGAGCATCTCCCTGCGCCTCATCCGGGCTTCTCTCGCAGAGAGACCACCTGCCGGGAGGCTGACCCCCCAATGTTTGCACCCTGCGCCCTGCTATCCTCGCCCGCCGTGCCTTGTCCCCCCCACCCCCCCATACCCCATACCAGACACTGTAAAGCAGGCCGGTCATAGGGTCACTTCCATAAACACCTACAATAGTTTCATTAAACACAAAAACTGTCCGGGCCAATTGAAAAACATACATTAAAGAGAAATTATAGTGAAAAAAAACTCCCTTCAAAAGTAAAGTATTGCCATTGTGGGCAGCTCAGTCTTGCAGGTAAGGTGATGTAAGGGCTCACCAAATCACTTCAATGTTGAGAAAGAGCATCTCTGAGTAGAGCTCATTATGGTAATTAACAGGGAAGTAAACAGGATATTACTGAGATTACACTTCCTGAACCATTTTGAAAGATCTGACAGGCTCGTCTCTTGGGTTAGATTGCACACGCCCTAATGTTGCGGGTTTTTTTTGTTTTTGTGCACCGAGAGCTTCCTGATTTGTTGTCCTTGTCATCTGATGAGTTTGAAGCTGAGGGCTGTTTGACAGCTAATCAGGAGGAACGTGTTCATCCTCCACTGGGAGGGGCCTCAAACAGGAAAAGGAAGTAGCATGAAAAAAACATCGGGGAGAAAGGGCCAGTGATGACATGCTCGAGGAGACGGCTCCAATGACTAAGCGGATTAAATTAATCAGGAACGCGATCAAACCGTGAAGCTAAACGCAGGCGATCTCGTTAGATTATTATCAGCCGTCTCAAAGCATAATTGAGAAAAGCAATCGTTTAAAAATGCCTGGGACACGGAAGCTAAGTGCCATGACCACCGCCTATTACTCTTTATACAAAAAGAAGTCTGAATTCAACTTTTAATTCAGATCAAATCAGACCGTAATCTGATGCGACAAGCATTGATGGAAAGTGGTTACAGTTGAACGCATGAACACTATTGACCCCAGCAAATCTGGAGTTTTCACAGTAGGGGGGATGAACATGTACTTCTCCTCGTTCACAAGCGATGTAAACGAGGGCGAGAAACCGACATGAACCCTCCAGAGCCGAGGCCGTAAGGCACAGACAGGGGGCCGTGCGGGTCCACGCTCCAGAGCCGAGGCCGTAAGGCACGGACAGGGGGCCATGCGGGGCCATGCGGGTCCACGCTCCAGAGCCGAGGCCGTAAGGCACGGACAGGGGGCCATGCGGGTCCGTGCGGGTCCGTGCGGGGCCGTGCGGGTCCACGCTCCTGAGCCGGGTGGCGGTACGATCGCACACTCGCCACGGACACGCTCCAGACTAAATTCAGCTGTAAATTACGCTGATACAGTATGGAACACACGACTGGCGAAATGGCTGTAAGTCATCAAGGGTCTAAGGTATCAAACGAGCCCCAAATTTACAGCTGAATTTAGTCTCACCCCCCAATTCACATAGAGATCAATTCAAATGCAGAGAGGTTAGTGTATCGCTTGGAACAGTACCTGAAAATAAGATATCGAGAGTCTTTTGATGTTGATGGGTCACAGACTTCAGGAAGTAACAGCATGCAAAGGATATGCAACCAAATATGAAATATGATACTTTAAAAATACGGTAAAGCAAAGGGTATGAATACTTAAGTAAATGAGAATTTTTTTTTAAATTTCTAAAAACATGTTTTCACTATGTCATTATAGGTTATTGAGTGTAGATTGATGAGGAAAAAAATTCATTTTAAGATGAGTCTGAAACATAACAAAATGTGGAAAACTTGAATGGGTCTGAAAACTTTCCGTATGCACTGTATCACCCAGCCCAAATGCTGAAGCCTGGACTCTCTCACCTCCTGGTTGAGCAGCGCGGTGGCCAGCTTGTGCACGTCGGCGGTCAGCAGGGACGTCCCACGGATGACCTTACTGAGGGCGGCCAGCGATTGGTGGATGGCCTGGACCAGGCGCACGGCGTTCAACTGCTCCAGGACGACGAACGAAAGCACGGGGGAACCATGGCTCTCGCTGGGCGGGGCCACCTTTTGATGGATCAGAGATGAGCCCTAAAACAGAGGGACAGAGAGAGAGAGAGAGAGACAGAAAGAGAGAGAGAGAGAGCGAGAGAGAGAACACCCAGAATGAGAGACTGCATTAGCGTCCGTTGACCGACGCCCTTCCCAGTCACCTCTGCATTGGCCAGACCGCTATGTCACGGCAATAAAGCACCTTGAAATTAAAAAATGAAATGACTAAGAGAGGGAACGGGAGGAGGCGGGAGGAGATGTTAGGCAGGGAGAGGGAACGGGAGGTGAAAGGGAGGAGAGGTGGGAGGAGATGTGAGGCAGGGAGAGGGAACGGGAGGTGAAAGGGAGGAGGTGGGAGGAGATGTGAGGCAGGGAGAGGGAAAGGGAGGTGAAAGGGAGGAGGTGGGAGGAGATGTGAGGCTGGAAACACACAAGCGTACAGAGATGGACAGAAGTAGAGCCGACAGGATACAGGAAGAGCAATCAAACTCTCTTCAGTTTGTAATCAATGAGCGGAGTTGAGTGTTTCATAACTCAAGCTGTTATACATAATAAAAGCACTAAATCTGTGTGGTAAGCAGTATAAGGGTGCGGGGTCAGGGTGCCATTAGATGGGTAGGTACAGATACTGAGGGTTAATTTTAACTGTGTGTATATGTGTGCATGTGTGTGCCTGTGGGTATGCACCTGCGCGTGCGTACGTGTGTTTGTGTGTGCATGTGCGAGCGTGTGTGCGTGCAGTTGTAGTCACAGGGGCCACTATGATTAACTGGACACAGCGGCCCTCACCACGCTCTACGCTCTAGTGGACATCGCTCCGCTGTTTATACAGTGATGTTAAGATGAGAGCTCAAATATGCTTTAGTTCCTTTGGATTCTCAGCCTCCAATCAGCCAGCAAGCTTCCCTGGAGGAGCGCTGCTTAGGGAGGAAATCCACCTCCTAAAACAAGCGGCTTCAGCAGCGGCCTGACCAACAAAATCCACCGAAAGGCATTCTGTCCAAAACAAAAGACGCATCGCCCTGCTCATTCACGCTCACCCAAATACAAATTCAATCAGTAACATACAATGTGTTGCTTCTCCTGCAAACAATGGAATTCAATGGCATAGTTTCAAACGCCAACTACCCCCCACCACACACACACACATCCACTTGTGTAACCTGAATGAGATATGCTAATGTTCTTTGTTACTGAGAAATGAACAAGGACTAGCAATTCATTAAAACCGGTGGAACGCCATAGATTCTCAAACACTGGTAGCTTCATTCACATCCAGTATAAAAAGCCCTATTAACACACTGCATCATTTTTATACTGCAATTAAGTACAACAGAGAGGTTGGCATAGGCCTATGCCCGCCCATCCCTATAGCTAACGAGGTTGCCTTTGCCAGGAATAAACACGGTATTGCACAATGCCAGAGAGACAAGGGGGGGAATATTCCTGTAGACGAATACAGAGAGACACACCTACTCTACATGTCCATGAAGCAAATGTTTTTGTGAAAATGTTCAATGTCTACTCCAGTCAAGTCGCTACAAAGCTTGTGTACGGAACACCGGCAGCAGAACAGCATGGTGCGTAAAGTAATGGGCTTATAACCGGGAGGTTGCAGGTTCAATTCCCAGGTTGGGAACCACTGTCATTCCTTTGGTCCAGGCGTTGGCCTGAACTGCGGCTGTGGGATATCCAGCTGCGCAAACGGATAATGTGTAAAAATGTAAGCTGCGGACGAGATAAGCCTGCCAGACAAATGATTATAATAACAATGGAACTCAGCGTGAGAATAAACTGAGTAAGTTTGTCAGCAAACAGTTGAGAGCCCAGAAACATCTGTTAATGCACCGCGGCAGGGAACGGTGAAATGTCACAGTCACTGCCTCTGGGGGATCCCCGCTGAACCCCCAAATCTCCCATATCCATGTTGGGATGTAAAAGCGTATAAATAAGCAGGAGATTATTTTTACATTACAAATGAGACCGTATCTGAGGCCGATACGTGCCTGGATCACTGCGCAGTGGATAAAATGTTGATGTAAAACGGACCAGTAAGAAAATCAGACGGACACTGTGAGAATTAGAAAACATCTCTGTCATTAAAAAAAGAAAAGGCTGAAATAAAGCAACCATTCTTCAGTAATGAACAAATATCATCCAAACAGAAACATAGTGAATCTTTTTCTTTCCATATTCAATATTATTTGCGTCATAAACATTGATGGGCAGGAAGGTACATCACTGCACGTGCTTGTGCGCGGTGTGCGTGAGAGTTTTTGTGTGTGTGTGTGTGTGTGTGTGTGTGAGTGTGTGTGTGAGTAAGTGTGTGCGCACTTGTGTGTGCGTGTGAGTGTGTGCGTGTGTGTGCGTGTGTGTGAGTACCTGTGTGTGTGTGTGTATACATGTCTTTGCTTGTACAATGATTACCCAGGGTACATCAGAGACCAGATCTATGGACCAGATCCCAGAGAGAAGACAGTGCCTGTGGGCGGTCCTTAATGATCGATTGGGGCGGGGCCATGCAGATTTATTCACTCTTAACTGAAAGGTGTCAAATAACAAGCTGTGACAGCTGCTGGCCCTGGTGAGCGGCACGACTCACGCGGAACAACGAGCGGCCTGCGTTGCCGGGTTCGGAATGCTGACGCTCGGTTTGGCGGCTCTCTCATAACCCGCTCATTATCCCCCGCGCTGCCAGGCGCCAGACTCACGTCTCACACGCTTCTCCCGTGCGCGCTGGGGTATTGTAACTGACAGCCGCAGAGGGACAGGCGGGAGAAAAGCAGGCCGCCGTTATTTTACCGTTTGCACTAAAGCACTCATCCGCCAGCCCACTACCCAAGGAAATTTTCTGGCTCAAATCAATCAAGTGCAGCGGGTACAGATGTCCATAACCTGGGAGAAGGCCTAACTGATAGTCAATGGAAGATTCAGCTATGCCGCTAAAAGCTACTGCTCCTTTTTATGGCTTGTCACCCAACAATCTGGCGTGAAAGATAAAACATGTACTATTTTTTTATGGGGGCTAGCCATCTCCCTTCCTAAAATTGCACCTGCTACCGACAGCAGCCAGCTGGTGATTTCACGGGTCTGGATTTAGTTTTGGTTCTGCTGAGAGAAGCAGAATCCTCAGTGTGTAATTAGATAATATTTCTTCCCAAGCAAATCTACACCTATTTGCTTGCAATAGGCATTTGCAAACAAAGATCCATCATGGATGCACATCGTACAGTGTACATTGTAAAATGTGTTTTATACGTCTAATCACACGCATAGTGTTTCTGCCATCTCCGTGCCGTATATTGTAATGGCTGATGGCGGGTAACTGCCCACTACGGCGACGAGAAACCCAGCTTTTCGGGCACCGTCGCCCTCACTTGCGCACGTGGCTGGACCTGTCCCAGCGCTGATTCTGTTAGGGCCCGCGGGGCTCGTCAGTGCATCAGGGAGCAGCGCTTTAACTGGATAAGCCACCCAGAATCCCCCGGTTTGGATCCCTCCTTCTTTGTTGGGATGAAACCGCTCAGAGTGTAAGACGTGATTTATCAGCTTCTCCAGCCTCTCAGGAGTAATGAGCTCACCACCCACTGGCATTCCTTTTCCGATACGGAGACAGGAAGTGATGCAGGGTGTCCTTATAGGGCGGCTGCGACGCGGCGGCCGGCAGACGTAGCTAGGCGTGTGCGGAGCAAGCAGGGAGACGTGACGGCTTGGCGCTTGGCGTTGAAGGTCTTTACAGAAGCGTGTCCATAGCCGCTGCTGATTGAATGACCGAGCTCCTCTTGAGTTAGACGAGCCAGCGGGAATGGAACAACGCCACAGGATAACAAAACAAACAGCAGAATGAATGTGATGGAGAAGATCTTCCTCAGTCATGATTAATGTCAACCAAAAGCAACTTTAATTACAGTGTTACATCAGAAATCAATTCTGCTCTATTTTCAATATCCTTCACATCATAGTTCTTGATGCACAGGCAGTCAGGGGCATTATTACTCTATTTCACACATAAACTGATCATCTGTGTCTGACTCTGTATTTATCAGGGTTTGTTTCTCTCTCTCTGTAAATATATGTGTGTGTGTGTGTGTGTGTGTGTGTGTGTGTGTGTGTGTGTGTGTGTTTTTTTCCCCATGTCCTTATCTGTACCAGAATTAACTGGTGGGGCACAGCTATGTTACAACCTGTTTTGCATTTCCAAATAATTTGATAAAGAAATGTGATTATTGCGATGTTACAGTGCCCAATTGTGCGGTTTTACATCCTGATTTCTTAGAATGAAGGCAATGCTCAGCATAAGACAAGACTTCTGTTGCTCCCTGCCTGCCTGGAGTAATAAACACACCACCCACTGGTTCCTGTAAGGATTCAAAAGCACACCACGAGGCAGGAAGTGATGCGCGCCGTGAGCATTAACTCTTATTCAGAGACAGGAAGTGACGCGGCAGCGAGCATTAGCCCTTATTCAGAGACAGGAAGTGATGCGCGCCGCGAGCATGAACTCTTATTCAGAGACAGGAAGTGACGCGGGCAGCGAGCATTAACCCTTATTCAGAGACAGGAAGTGACGCGGGCAGCGAGCATTAACCCTCATTCAGAGACAGGAAGTGATGCACGCAGCGAGCATTAACTGTTATTGAGAGACAGAAAGTGATGCACGCAGTAAGCAGTAACTCATATTCAGAGACAGAAAGTGATGCGGGGCATCTTCACGGGAGGGGTGTGAGGCGAGGCATGCGCGGCGTGAGCTCAATACGCGCCACAGCTCACCGCTTCGTTGCCAACGGATCTGTTTTCAGATAATTGTTTTGCGCGCGTCGCCGTCGTTCCCTGACGATGGGCCTGGATGATGATAAACACACAGGGTTTTGCATCACACAGCAGGACGGTCTAATTCCCCCCCCCCCCCACGGCACCCCGGGGCGGAAAATAAACACGGCGCAGGAGGCAGTCAGACTGTCAGCGTCAGCGAGGCACGCACTACGGGTTATTAAGCAAAGTAAAAATAAACTGCCTTTAATCTGAGCAGAGGAGCGGTGGCTGGGGACAGCCCGCACCCTCTGATCCGTTCCCACGTCTCCGTTTGCTCCTATTTACCTGCCAGAAAAGATTCACAGGCACGCGTACGTATAGCTTCATATGAGCTGCTCAGGTTAAATAAATGTAATGCAATGCAATAGAACACACGTTTAAAAAAACAGGGTTTAAATGGTTGAATGATCACAGAAGCTAGTTAATACTTACAGTGCCGGCCACTATTATTGGCACCCCTGGTAAAGATGAGTAAAAAGGGTTATTGTTTGATACGTCAGACCCTTGATGACTTAGAGCCATTTAGCCAACCATGTGTTCCATACTGTTCCAGTGAAATTTACAGCTAAATCTAATCCCACCCACCAATTCCCGAAGAGATCCATTCAAATGCAGACTTTATAGTATCGCTTGTAAGAGTACCAGAAAATAAGATATCAAGAGTCTTTTGATATTGTTGGATCACAGACATCTTGAAGTCATGGCATGCAAAGGATATGCGACCAAATATTAAAAATGATTACTTTATTCTATATATGCAGGGGTGCCAATAATTGTGGCACACGTGGTTTTGTTAAAAATAATTATTTCTTGAGGGATTTTTTTTCTCTCATTTTTTTTCAGTGTGAGATTAAGCTAATTCACCAAACAGTGAATTATTTATAACCCTTTTTACTCATCTTTACCAGGGGTGCCAATAATAGTGGAGGGCACTGTATGTAATTGTCACACTATCTCATGTAACACGTTGTCTTATTTTAGAATCAGGGGTTGTGTGCATACGGGTATGCTGTGTGTTTCAGTAGTATAGTATATACAGGTATAGTATAGTGTGTTGTGTTTCAGTAGTATAGTATATACAGGTATAGTGTGTTTCAGTAGTATAGTATATACAGGTATAGTATAGTGTGTTTCAGTTGTATAGTATATACAGGTATAGTATAGTGTGTTTCAGTTGTATAGTATATACAGGTATAGTATAGTGTGTTTCAGTAGTATAGTATATACAGGTATAGTATAGTGTGTTTCAGTTGTATAGTATATACAGGTATAGTATAGTGTGTTTCAGTAGTATAGTATATACAGGTATAGTATAGTGTGTTTCAGTAGTATAGTATATACAGGTATAGTATAGTGTGTTTCAGTTGTATAGTATAGTGTGTTTCAGTAGATCTTTATGTGTGTTACTGCTGTGTGAAAAGCCTGTTAGCCATCTGTCCCCTGTATCAGCCTTCATGGACTGGTAAAACGGTCACACTACCGAAGTGTGTTAAACTGCAGAAGCAGGAGGGGTATTTCAAAACCATATCTCCCGTGATTGTGTCTGATCACACGGATACAGTCATAATCATATCTCCTGTGATTGATCATAAGGATACAGTCATAATCATATCTCCTGTGATTGTGTCTGATCATAAGGATACAGTCATAATCATATCTCCTGTTATTGATCATAAGGATACAGTCATAATCATATCTCCTGTGATTGATCATAAGGATACAGTCATAATCATATCTCCTGTGATTGTGTCTGATCATAAGGATACAGTCATAATCATATCTCCTGTGATTGTGTCTGATCATAAGGATACAGTCATAATCATATATCCTGTGATTGATCACAAGGATACAGTCATAATCATATCTCCTGTGATTGTGTCTGCTCATAAGGATACAGTCATAATCATATCTCCTGTGATTGATCACAAGGATACAGTCATAATCATATCTCCCGTGAGTGTCTGATCATACATGCATACTATACTAATGAATAATAACCATGAGGCATTTACAAGAATCTATACAGCACATGTGGCAATATTACAGCAGAAATACACACACAGACACAGACAGACACACAGCTTGAAACCATAACAATTTTAAATAGAAATGAACTCCATAAAACCAAAGCAAAAAAGATATAGCCTACAGTGAAAAAATATTTTATCAAAAATAAAAGAACACAGATGTCCTGATTGGACACAGTAAGCATTGAGCCCCTTTCCTCTGGCAAACCTGAATTAGTTCAGGTGCAAAGTATTATTTGTAAATTCACACATAGTGTGAATGGCCTCAGGAGCAATAACACTGGCTCACATCATTTCAGACAGAAGAAAACTAAGTGAAATACACTTGTCTTTGTGAGGTTTATCAGTCAGGTAGTTCATTTCAAGCAAAAAATGAACCATGAAGACCAAAGAGCTTCCACAACTTGGGGATAAGGCTGTGGGAGGCACAGATCAAGACAAGTATAAAATCGAAAGCCACAGAATATCCTTTGAACACAGTGAGGGCAATCAGCTAGTAATAGTTCAGTGTCATTGGTTAGACCTGGCTGTCAATCAAAACCGAGCAGCCTGGTAAGATCGGAACTGGTCAGAGAAACCACCAGGAGGCCAGAGATGATTAAAAGAGCTCATTCAATGGCTGAGATGGGGAAAAATGTCCACGAGTCAAAACTATCCCTGTGCCTTTATGACAGTGAAAAGAAGGCAGCCATTACTGGGAAAATAAAACCCATCTCAAATACCATATGGAGTTTTGACAGCGTGGAGCAGTTTTGTAGATTAGAAATGTTACTTCCCATTTAAAAGTGTCACGATTTTTAAGCTCTGAGGCAAAACCATGTGAAAACTGTGCAAGTGTGGAAATATCAAAGAAAGAGGGAGTCGAAAACATTTCCAACAACTTCAGGGGAGAAAAAAAACAGAAAGAAAAAAAGTGGAAAAAAAAGTGGGAAATGCAACTCATGGCTCCCTGTGGATTTAGAGACAGCAGCAAAAACACTCAAACACGACTGACATTCAATACAACACATCATTACCGAGCCCAACACCGCGGGTCATTGCACAATTTCTACATCATTACCGAGCCCAACACCTCGGGTCATTGCACAATTTCTACATCATTACCGAGCCCAACACCTCGGGTCATTGCACAATTTCTACATCATTACCGAGCTCAACACCGCGGGTCATTGCACAATTTCTACATCATTACCGAGCTCAACACCTCGGGTCATTCCACAAACATCATTACGGAGCTCAACACCTCGGGTCATTCCACAAACATCATTACGGAGCTCAACACCTCGGGTCATTCCACAAACATCATTACCGAGCTCAACACCTCGGGTCATTCCACAAACATCATTACCGAGCTCAACACCTCGGGTCATTGCACAATTTCTACATTTTCTTTTCCATTCCACTGCTCTGGACAAAGATGGCTGGAGAGTGTTTGTGAGACTCTGACAGAACCTGGTTGGCCTGTTAGTGGCTCTGGGATAAAAGACAAGCAACCTATTCTAATGGGGGGGGGGGCATTAACAGGGCATTGCTGTAAAACAGTTAACCAACCATGTATGAATAAAGGTTAAATAGAAATAAAATAAGTACTGCAATTGATCAGTCCTCAAGACTGAATTGAATGCAAATTAGATGAGAAATAAATAGAAATGCACTGTAACTATAGAAAAAGTATCAATCAAATTGCAGTTATAATCAATCAACTTGGCTATTTTCATTCAAAAACTTGATAGTGAACAAAAAACCCTTAATGAGCAACGTCAGTTAGGCTACTATTCAAAACATTCAGGCAAAATAAAAACTAAAATCCAAGCTTCTAGGTTTGCAATTTAATGAAAAAATATACTTCTAGGTAGGACTGGGTGATAAACCATATCTACGATTATGGGATGTTTTTGAAGCGTGATAAGAGTCATTGCCGCCATATGGCCTATCAGCTTTCTTTCATCTTTCTTTCTTTAATCATACCTTGGTTCTCCTTTATGAGTTCCCACAAGCTTCTCTACGTGTCGCTTGCACATTTTTCTTTTTTCTTTATGAAATGGTGCAAGTTTCATTCAAAACAGACAATTCATCTTCAAGTTTATGTTGCAAATTCTTTATACCATTCTGTTGCAGGTTATGGTTAGGGTGCAAATTCTAATATTCATAGGATGAAAAACAACAAAATAGCATCGACGAAGGTATTGCAAAATCACATACCATTGTGTAAGTACCAAATAAGGTATACCAGCAGGCTGAGACTGAAGTACGTATTACACTTGTTGTTCAGTCTTTAAACATTCAAACTCAAAGACACTGTGCACTGCAGAGGCCGGAAACACACCTGTATCTGCCCACTCGTAAAGCTTCAGTTTTACAGGCTGTTCACTTAGAGCTACACATTGACTGAAGAAATTACTTCCTTAATGGTGTAGCAGTCCCTGCGAATCAAATCAGTACGGTTCGGACCAAATCCTGTTCACTGCCACCACCATGAACAGAAGAGTCTAACCTGGTTATGTCACACAGAGAGAAACAACATGGATTCCTGCCCTGTTCATTCTTGCTAAAAAGGGGGATGTGGGGTAGGAGAGAGGCTGCTGTAAACGACAGAGCGATAGAATGAGCAGGATGGAGGGATAATATGAGAGAAGAAAGGAGAGATTAGATTGAGCAGGATGGAGGGATAGTGTGAGAGAAGAGAGGAGAGTGCTGTAAACGACAGAGCGTTAGAATGACCAGGATGAAGGGATAGTATGAGAATAGAAAGAAGAGAGGGGATTGAGGAAGAGATGCATCTCACCTGGTTCAGTTTCTTCCACAGGTTGAGCACTGGGGAGAGCCCATTGGACCAGATCTCCCGGTCAAACTTTGACCCGGCCGCAACCGACCTGCTCAGAATCCTCAGTTGTGAAATCACCTAGGCAACAAAGACAATGGTATGGTAAGGTATTTTTTCCCCATTGCAATAAAATTAGCAGGTATGAAACTATGGAACAGTCAATTTCAAATAAGAACTATGCCAAAATGAGCAATACCCAAATAAATATAGACTACTTTTTCACAAATCTAATCAAAAGGGTTACAAACAATTATTTTCCACATTTCAATTGTAAACAAAAGTGGGGCGATTGTGTGCGTTTGGTATTTACGCTCTCCATTCGTTCCCCAGTCGATTTACACTCTGATTTGTGCTGATTTGTGCTGACTCATGCCCCTGTAAACACTTTGGACAGACAGATTTCTAGTTTGTTTGGTTTGATCAGACGAGCCGCTTTCGGGTTGAACGCTTTTCAGTGTGAGAGTCCAACCCCTGAAACACTTGACCCGCTGACAGGCCAGACGTTTGGAACGTTCTCAAGAGGTACATGCCCTTACAGGGCACCAAATCACACGGCACATGGGTATCAGCTGTTTCTTTCTGTGGATTTTGTTTTCTTGTCCTGAAATTTCCAATTTCTTACATCCACTTCTGCCACAGAAAAAGTTCAGACTCCAAAAAAATTATTTATAACTGAAATATTTATATATTTTTTACTTCAGTTGCATTACGAAAAGTTGTTCTTATGCACGAGATTGTTAAGGCATTTATCTATGTTAATCATACAATAATTACATATTATAAAGTAAACAATTGAATTTGAGCACAATTGAGATTCGTTATTATAGAAATCTGGGTGAGAGCAGAATTGAGTGTGTCCACAAGCTTCATGATTCAAACGTTGCTCTTCCATACAAACTTTCCCCAAGAACGTAATATTTTCCTTTCTATGAACATTCTGATACATGATGTCCAATGAATCATTTGAGACGTATCGTCCTGGAAAATTAGAGAAGAAAAACTTTGCTACCTGAGTAAATGCAGACTTTCCATGTGTCTGAGTATTCACAACTACAAAAACAAAGATGAAAGATGGAGGTCATATGTGATCACTTATGTCTGCTTGAAAAAGCCCTGGATGGATTTCAATGGAACTCGGTGAAGCTGTAGACTGATTTGAATTTGTTTAAACGACTGCCTGACAGACAGGTAGTCTCGGCCTTCACTTCACACGGTATTACTTTGGGCTTTACATTTCCCCCTTCCCTTGAGGAAGTTCATGAGGAAACGTTGAAGTGATGAATTTCAGAGATGCAGAGATGTGGGTCAGTCTCTCCAGATGTGCACTGATGCAGGGGTTTGACCAATGACAAAACTCTTGCACAAAAAAAAAGTGATCCTATGTTGCTTCATTCTCCACTCTGCTGTGATGAATGGGTTTCATTTTCTTTGGCTGGACTTTGTGCGAACATCCGATTACCCGGGCTGGCCGGAGAGAAGAGAGGAGAGAGGAGAGAGCCCGCAGAAGTGGGGCAGGTCTTCTGGTCTGGAGACGACTGTAATTCACATTGAACCACTGGGCAAAAAATAAATAAATAAAAGTTTTTTAAACCCGCCCTGCGATGGTGTCCAGTCACGGGTTTTACAGCCACGGTTTTATAGTAGAGCAGCACAATTACACATAAAAACATCTCTTAACGAACGATCCACAGCGCGGGTCACCGATGGCGAACTTGGCCTTTCACCACCGTCCTCACACGTGACAGCTGAGCATGAGGTGGGGGGATGGGAAGGGGGGGTTGGGCTGACAGTGACAAATGGGACAGAGAGCGGGCCCCCGCCCCCGCACCCGCCCCCCACGTCAGCCGCAAGTCACTGAGCGCTCCACAGGGAGAGAGGTTTCTGCCAGAACTGCTTTCTCACGGCCTTGTTATCCCGTCGTTCCCTAACCACAGCCCGGCGTCGCCCGCGGAGGTCGGCGGCGTGATGGAGCGCTAAGCTGGGGCAGGACGGGAGCTCTATGGGGACTTGTGGCGACCGTCAAGGAACACGACGGGCATCTCATGCGATCAAAGTGGCGGGAATGAAACCGCTGGGGGGGGGGGGGGGGGGGGGGTAATCGGACTATGGTGGGCTTGTTTTGGGGGGGGGGGGGGTCGGACTATGGTGGGCTTGTTTCGGGGTGGGGTGGGTCGGGCTATGGTGGGCTTGGTGAGAGAGAATGACAGCAGCAGAAGTGAACTGTGACTACATTCTATTAACCTTCAATCAGATTAGCTATCGACCACACGCACTGTAAAAGTCAACGCAGGGACCTATCCACCCCCGCCCCCCTCCCCCATGCACCCAAGGGTTGGGTGGTAAAATTTGATATGTCGCCGTTGGCCAATAAAAAAAACACAGAGCTAATAGGCTGGTAATCTGGAGCATGACACTGCACGCGTGAAGAGACCGCTGGAGCAGAGAGGATGATGGGAAATCCCCGGGCTTGGCGTTCCCATGCTGCGGCCACGTGAGCAGTGCATGATGGGACTGAGCCAGGGTTACAGCTTGGCTCTGACGTCTCTCGCGCTCCCCTGCCCGGGATAAGAGGCTTTAGGATAATGAATGAAGCCAGTGAGTGAGGGGGAGCCTGCGCTCTCTTTGGCTGCTGTTCAGACGCACAGCGGCCTGTTTAAACCTGAGATCTCTCCGTGAAATCTGGAACGCGCGGCCATTCTTCTCTCCCCGGCGAAGACCGGAGGGGAGCCAGTGGACCGCTGCTAAACACAAAAGACTGCTTGTTCTTGTCTTAGCGAGAGAAAAAAAAACATTTAAACTGTAATTTCAGCATATATGGGTCCTTGTGTGGGACTCTTATTTAATCGGTTCTATCTTGTTGGTCCTGCATTGTTTACAAATTTAGTATGTACATTTTCGATATTTTGGACTATTGGATCATTATTATTATTTTGCCATTTCTTGAATTTTTTTATAGCTCCATCTTAATTAAGTCATGTGAATTAATTAGGCTTGAGCCAATTACGTCACATGACTACCTGCCATCAAGTCTACATGTTGGCACCTGGAATCATTGTTTGTTCAATGCTCATAAAGTCTGCATAGCCAAAATGTCCCATACTATTTTTGCATGCTGCCAATAACAGAGTAAAATGTATATTCAAGAGTGCTGCTTTTCTATTCTGGCTTGCACATTTCTGAACCGGGCACCAATGAATGTGAGCCGAGTTGTGAGCCGAGTTGTGAGCCGAGCATGCCATATTCTAGTTTGATTTCCATATCATTGGCAGAATATGGAATAAATGTAGATGCTACCAGACTGTTCCATGTCTGTGGTCCTAAGAGAGGGTGAGGCTGAGAGATCTGTTCCTGGGAGGAGGCCGCTGTGCTTTGGTTTGCTCCGTCACTGAAGTGCGTCTTACCCCGTTTCTGGAGCGAGACCAGCCCGTTCCCGGAGTGAGTGAGGCTGCCCTCAGCCCAAATTGAGTTCACCCTGGCTCTGATACAACTGCTCCATTTCAACAATTTCAGTTGCCTTTAGCCATTCGCGCTAACAGAACGGAATCACTCATTTGCTGAACCACACACTGTAGCCTTTATGGTAATAAGTAAAGCTAAAGTTAATATTGGTTTAGTAAATGAAATATTATCCTATGGGCAATTTGTATTGTGTTTCTGCACCTGTGTCTAATAATGATGTCTAAACCAAAATCATTGTGCAATGCACCCCCCCCCCCCCCAAAGATGAGGGCAGCCAGAGAAACGGATACATACATTTTAAAAATCCAATCACATCATAAAGGCAATGAACGGAACACAAACCAGAGGCATCTGCAGCAATCAATACAGCCTCAAGTCCGAGACGTCCGTCACAAGCTAAACGTATGTAAATAACGAAATATATTCCCGGGGATGTGGGGAGGAACGATTTCACCCCGCCGACTCCAGCTGAAAAAAGAAAAAGGTCTGGGGAGGAGACGGGGAGAGTTTTCGGGGCACGGAGGAGACGGGGAGAGTTCTCGGGGCGCGCAGTGCATCATCTCTGACAACCAAATTCTAATTACGTTCCGGCTCACAGATTTAAAGCGCCGGTGCTCCCTCGACCGGCTTTTTTATCGGCCGCCCATTGAATATGCCGCTTGGAGGCAGGAGGGAGATTTAGAAGGGACGGCAGCGAGATTAAACGTCCCCCCCCCCACGACCCGCCCCCTTCAAAACAAATGAAAATAAATAAATATCAGGGTGCAGTTCATTAGCATGTAAGGAAGGAGCGATGTGTGAAGGATGACGCTAGTTCACACACTCTTTATTAGCCTGCTTGATTTAATTGATATTGGGCCTCGATCGTCAACTGAATTTTTCATCCTGTCCCCATGACGCTCACCCCGGTGTCCCCACAGGAAATATCATTCTCTTCTAAAAATAAACGACCTTTCGCAAACCAGGCGCTCGTTTATTTATTTATTCGACTCCTGGCGTGGGCGGCGCTGTGAGGTCAGGTGACATGTATCACACAGCTTGGGCCTTCGCCATCGCGGCTCGGGGGGAACGCTCTCCGCTCCCGCGTTAAAATGGACGGACTCGGGCCGTCCGCTCTCCGTTCCGCCGTGCGCCGAACGTCGCCCTTCCTCGCTCGGGCAGGCAGCGTTTCCTCTCGCGGCGGCGGCGGCGTCTGTGATCGAACTCTCCCCGCCCCGCTGGCTCCACCTGTCCGCCCGGCCGAGGCTTCAGCCGCTCTCTCTTTCGAGGGAGGTTATATTTCAGCGGAATGGCTCCTGCCGTGCGCCTCCCTGTCCCGTGACCCGCGGGAGGTTATTAGAGCAGCGGGAGATCTCTTAGTGCTCAGAGTTCAGGCCGTTACGTGACCTGCTCAACAAGCCCACTTACTCCTCAGAGGTCGCTGGGGCCGACTGTGAGGACATTGTTTATTTCAGGTGTGACCCCCGGCGCCCCTCGCCACGCCCCGCTCGCTGCCCTGCAACCAGCGGACATTCTTCACCTGCCTTAGCGGTAGCAGGCCTCGCCAGCCGCTAACTCTCCCAGTGAAGCATCACAGAAGCTCTCCAGCGGAAAGGAAAGCAGCAGTCTACATTACACTGAACTCTATTACACAACAGTCTACATTAACTGACCTCAGCGATATACAGCAGTCGACATAACTGACCCCAGGGTTATACAGAAGTCTACATTAACTGACCTCAGCGATATACAGTTGCACAGCACTCGACATAACTGACCCCAGGGTTATTCAGTTATACAGCAGTCTACATTAACTGACCTCAGCGTTATAAAGTATTCGCCAATGACCTCAAAGGCTTCACAACGAGGGGCGTGTGCAGTGCCAGAGTTGTGGCGGAGCGACAGGCAGTATTTTTAGCCAGATGAACTGTGGGATTAATAGACCCCCTGCCGGGCAGTCTGATTGGCTATTTGACCAGTTCAACAACTTGGCTCTTTGCCAGGAGGGCGATGGAATGCTTAATAACAGCCCAGGGCCTTGGTCAAGTGGCCACCCAGCGGGCTAGCGTGAGAAATACCCATTTTATTTCAGAGTCACATAAAAGACCACGCCACTGTGTGTTGTTTGCTCAATTTATTTTTCTTTGAAAAAAACCCCTAATTTTCTTTTATGCGACGGCATTTGTGCATATTTCTATGCTCGTCTTTAATCCCTGCGAACTACCCCTCCAGTGGAAAAGCATTTATATTTATAGAGTAATATGTTCTGACATGTTTCTAATGTAATTCAAACAGACACTATTCATTTTGAGCTTAATAAGCCACCCACTTATGGGATATTGCCTTTTACTCGGGATTTAATTGCGGAATTGTCTCGGCTGAATATCGGCGCTGAGGGAGTGAGTCGGACCGCCGTGCCGGAGACCTAGATGAGCTCGGAGGGAGAAACGGGCCTTGGCTGCGCCACAGTGGTCTATTTGAGGATACGCCACAAACACGCACCTCTCTCACAATCGGCCAGGACACAGATCGCTGTGGAAGGGCACACATGCTGAGCTTTTCTTTTTTTTTTCGCTCCGCTCCTTCCTCCACAGTGGGAGACGGGTTAATTCCGGCGTTCCCACTCGCAGCCTTCTGGAAACGCTGCAAAGATGTGGTGGAAGACGGGGCGGGGGGGGAGGCACTGCTGGGGCAGGGGGTGGAGCATCTGGAGGGAAGGGAGACGGCGCCCCGCAGAACAGATCCACGTGGGCGGGTCAAAGGCTTCTCTGAGTCTGCCCCACACACTGGGGAGACCGATGTGTGACAAACTGAGCATGTTATCAGTGTTATCAGTGGTATCAGAGCTGATGTAAAGGGGAAATGCAGCAGCACATTGGCCTTCTGCCCCCGGTGAGAGACAGCACACACACTCCAGTGAGAGACAGCACACACACTCCAGTGAGAGGCAGCACACACACTCGTGAGAGACAGCACACACACTCCAGTGAGAGGCAGCACACACACTCCAGTGAGAGGCAGCACACACACTCCAGTGAGACAGCACACACACTCCAGAGAGAGACAGCACACACACTCCAGTGAGAGGCAGCACACACACTCCAGTGAGAGGCAGCACACACACTCCAGTGAGAGGCAGCACACACACTCCAGTGAGACGGCACACACACTCCAGAGAGAGACAGCACACACACTCCAGAGAGAGACAGCACACACACTCCAGAGAGAGACAGCACACACACTCCAGTGAGAGACGGCACACACACTCCAGAGAGAGACAGCACACACACTCCAGAGAGAGACAGCACACACACTCCAGAGAGAGACAGCACACACACTCCAGAGAGAGACAGCACACACACTCCAGAGAGAGGCAGCACACACACTCCAGAGAGAGACAGCACACACACTCCAGAGAGAGACAGCACACACACTCCAGTGAGAGACAGCACACAGCGGCTCTCTCATTATTCACAAGAACTGTGAACTTTTTTCCACAGCCTAAAGGCCTTTTTACACCGAGTCCGATGTGAATAAATGCGTTTTTAGGCACTCAAACTTTTCACACCAAGTACGATACAAATGTTTTTTTTTCAAATGTTGGGTGACAGCCGAGAAGACGACATCACGCTACAGAGAGAATCAAAACAAACTGACCCGACAAACTAGAAAAAGGGCGATGGACGCAACTAGGAGCAGCGACCAAGAGTTTCTTATATATTCTCAAAGTTTAAATTGTAGGCAACAATGACCGTTTTAAAACGTACTTTAGGATGACCGTTTTAAAACGTACTTCAGGATGACCGTTTTAAAGCGTACTTCAGGATGACCGTTTTAAAGCGTACTTCAGGATGACCGTTTTAAAGCGTACTTCAGGATGACCGTTTTAAAACGTACTTCAGGATGACCGTTTTAAAACGTACTTCAGGATGACCGTTTTAAAACGTACTTCAGGATTACCGTTTTAAAATGTACTTCAGGACGACCATTTTAAAACGTACTTCAGGATGTCCGTTGGCGAGTTTGAGGCACTGCTTCGGCTGGTAGCGCCATACATCAAAAATCTCTGCTTGTATCTACGTTACGTTCAGTTGCTCCGTAAATGAATACATTCAGAAATCTGATTGGACAACAAGCCTTTTCAACAGACATGAATGCCGCAGAAATCGAACTGGATCCGATGAAACAATTAACGTATGACCTGCATGCAAGAGGAAAATCAATATGAATGTGTCCGTGTGTGTGACCTGCTGTGAAAAGGCCTTTACAAAGCAAAGCATTCCCAGAGAGACAGCATGCATACAAGACACACACATACACAGTAACATGCAGAGCCTCAGGTACCCTTATCCTCTGACACGCACACGCGCACGCGCACACACACACACACACACACACACAGTAACATGCAGAGCCTCAGGTACCCTTATCCTCTGACACGCACACGCGCACGCACACGCACACACGCACACACACACACACACACAGTAACATGCAGAGCCTCAGGTACCCTTATCCTCTGACACGCACACGCGCACGCGCACACACACACATACACACACACACACAGTAACATGCAGAGCCTCAGGTACCCTTATCCTCTGACATGCACACGCGCACGCACACACACACACACACACACACACACTCTCTCTCTCTTTGCATTAATAAAGTGTAACGTCCCCTTTTAATCTGGAGATTACCCATCAATACTAATTCCCTAAATGACCTTCTGCTTTCAAATCCACTGCCAAGAAACGGCAGCTCTTCCCGGTGATCAACATAACTGTGCCTCTTTCATTAGGGAGATATGCCTTCCTCTTCACCAGACCACACAGCCTCTTAACTACAACCTCATTCATCACATCACCACCATCCTCTTCATCACATCACCACCATCCTCTTCATCACATCACCACCATCCTCTTCATCTCTATCACCATCACCCTCTTCATTTTCATCATCATCATTATTCTCCACTGCTGCAGTTCAAACAGCAGAACTGATGGGGTTAAAAGGGGCAGAACCGGGTCCAAAATCAGAGCACACACACACAGGGCAGAGAAGGGAAACAGGGTCACTTCCTCTGGACCGCTCAAGGCCTGTTTCTCTCGCTGACGGAGTCCGCTCCTGCACCGCACACCTGCTCTGGTATTCCGCACACGAGATTCCCCGTTTCTATCGCTGACGTACATTTAATAAATGAGGCCTTGAGCTCAGAGTGAGGGGGGGGGAGGGGGAGGAAGGGAGTACCCACACCGCTTTCTGTGCAGTGCGACAGCCCTGGATTCTGACATTACTTCCACTCCACCTACTTCCAGCGTCAATTGCAGGTTCCTGAGTGCTTTGCCCCTGCAAAGAGCCTTCGGCCAATCAGAATCACCAAAGGTCAAGGGTCGAGAAGTCACATACCCACCACAGTCACGTGACCCTGGTGTCAAACTGTCATTGGCTGAGCTGGCTGCTGTGACAGTACTCTTTATTTACTCCTCACACATGCGATGGACTAAAGTGACCTGTTGCGCTGTGTACAACCTCCCTCTGTCTCTATCCCTCTGTCCACCTCCGTCTCTCTATCCCTCTCTACCTCCATCTCTATCCCTCAATCCCTCTCTCCATCTCTCCCTCTCTACGCTACCCCTCAATCCCTATCTCCATCTGTCCTTCTCTCCCTCTCTATCCCTCTCTACGCTATCTCTCTATCCCTCAATCCCTCTCTACCTCCGTCTCTCTATCCCTCAATCCCTCTCTCCATCTGTCCTTCTCTCCCTCTCTACGCTATCTCTCAATCCCTCTCTACGCTATCTCTCAATCCCTCTCTACCGCCATCTCCCTACCCCTCTCTCCCTCCATCTCTCTATCCCTCTCTCCCTCTCTACTGCTATCTCTCCATCTCTCTATCCCTCTCTACTGCTATCTCTCCATCTCTCTATCCCTCTCTCCCTCTCTACTGCCATCTCTCTATCCCTCTCTCCCTCTCTACGGCTATCTCTCCATCTCTCTATCCCTCTCTCCCTCTCTACTGCTATCTCTCTATCCCACAATCCCCATCTACCACTATCTATCTATCCCTCTCTCCCTCTGTCCCTCTCTCTCCCTCTGTCCTTTCCCCCCAGCTCATTACAGCTCCTCCACACATTAGCTAATGAAGCGCTGTGGTGCTTCTTTGCAGGAGACTTTAACAGAAGTGCAGGAACGCTCCTATATCCTGATTAACTACACAGCCACAGACAGAGGGGACATGGCATCATTCTTCTTACTGACTACTTGAGAAATGACAGCTAACAGGCTGGATGCCAGTTACAGCCACTCTCTCTCTCTGCCCTGAAATGTAGCAGCCCTGGTATCCACTTCTGTACAGATACACACACAAATTAAATCAATGGCCTACTCTCAGAGTAGCAAAATAATACACACACACACAAATTAAACCAATGGCCCAGCCAACATCACAAATAGTGAACAAAGTTGAGTCCAAATAACTCACTCACACACTCACACACAATGAGGAACGTACATATACACACAGATATACACAAACAGTTGCAGGGATACACACAGTCACACACAAAAATTAAATCAATGGCCTACTCTCAGAGTAGCAAAATAAAACACACACACAAATGAAATCAATGGCTCAGCCAACATCACAAATAGTGAACAAAGTGAGTCCAAATAACTCGCTTGCTCGCTCGCTCACTCACTCACTCACTCACTCACTCACTCACTCACTCACTCACTCACTCACTCACTCACTCACTCCACTCACAAAATGAAGAACGTACATATACACACAGATATACACGAAAAATTGCAGGGATACACACAGTCGCACACACAAAATGAAATGCACACACATATACACACACACACACACAGACAATGACGCACACAAATATACAAACCGTTGCACAGATACACACAAACACGCAAAAATTTGCACACAGGTGCACTTGTATAAACGCACACGGGCACAACCTAATGTACTGAAATACACACGCGCGCACGCACACACACACACACACACACACACACACACACACTGGCGCGCAACGTACACGAGCGCACATCGGCGTCGGTTTGATGGGGGCCATCGCTCCTGAGAAGTGCCAGCGTACAAATTGCACAATCATCTCCCAAGTGCTCTGCGTTAAGGGAGTTAACGGGCCTGACCTCCTCCGAGCTCTCTCCTGATGGCCCATCGCCATCGGTAACCAGCGCGGTTTTCCTCTCGCAGCGCTGGACACCATCTGCATGCTGGGAATTGTAATCAGTGGCGCCCGCGCCTCCGTGGAGCCAGTCTTCATTTTTATGTCCGGGGAAGAGGACAACAGGGATATTGAGATGGTGAGTAATGGCGGTAATATGCCAAACTTTCAATACGCATGTACATATGTACACACGGGCGCGCAACGTGATGGAGATGACTACTACAAGTCATCGTAAATAAATAAACATCTTCAGCTAAGTAATGTGAACGACCCTCTGAAAAGCGGATAAATTACAAGAGGCATATATAGGAATATATAAGGCAATAACACTTAATAACACTAATCTCATGTTGTTCAGCACAGCTGCCTGTATTCAGAGGAGTTGAGCACAATGTGAGCACTTGACTGGCTCGCTGGGACCCTCGACTGATAACTAAGTCCTCAGCGTCAAAAGTAGGCCAAGGATTTGCCTGAAGGACCCTGTCATTTACCTGCACCTTGGAGACTCAATAACAGGTGAGCTCATGTCCTTCACCGTTAAAACACCGTATGTGTGTGTTTGAGTGTTTGTGTGTGTGTGTGTGTGTGTGTGTGTGTGTGTGTGTGTGTATGTATGTGTGTTTGGAGGGGGGTACGGATGTCCTACTTCATTAATATAAGCACACTTTCAGCATGAGCCTCTGTGAATGAAGGCTATCTAAAACTCCAAATCAAATTTAAAACAGCAGAAAACAAACTGATGTTTATTCATCAGTTCACAGCTCACTCAACAGACAGACCCAAACACACACACACACACACAAACCCTGAAGTGCAGTACAGAGATGCACTCACAAGCATGTACGCACACATGCGCGTGTGCAAACACACATATGCACACAAAAAACACATGTAAACACTGACAGTCAGAGACACAGACATAGAAACACACACACAGTCCTGTATTCATATATTTGTGGGGACGTCCTAAACCTAACCCTAACCTAACCCTAGCCCTAAACCTAACCCTTGTATTCCTATCATTATTGGGACTTCTTAAACCTAACCCTAAACCTAATCATAACCCTAAATCCTAAACATAACCCTTGACCCCTAATCCAAACCGTAACCATAATTGTAACGCTAGCCCAAAACCCAACCCCTAAAACCCTAACCCCCTTTACTTTTCCCTCATGGGGACCATTCTCGAGTCCCCACGAGGGAGCATTTGACAACCAAGTAGGCTGAACACACACACACACACACACACAACACACACACACACAGTCACACAGTCCAGCCGAATATTCTCCTTCTCTTCTTATGAAGAGAGAGCTGCCTAATAATAATGCCTGCCATGCAGATGGTGTAAAAGATGAAGGTGAACTTCATGAATTCAAGTGAAGCTGCTGAATCTGGACTTTATGTGAGTGATAAATATTGTATAAGCTCTGCGTTTAGAGACCTGCTCCTCCTTCGCTGTCAGTAATGACTCCACAAGCTGCACTCTTCAGAAACATGGGCCCATAACCCCCCCGCTAAAATGTGCTCCCTCAAAATGGCGTTATTGGACTTCACCCGTGTGCTTTTATGATGTTTCTGTAATGAAGCACATAAATATATACACTGCCTGGCCTAAAAAAAAAAAATCACGCACTGTAATATTTTGTTGGACCGCCTTTAGCTTTGATTACGGCGCGCATTCGTCGTGGCATTGTTTCAACAACCTTATGCAACGCCACAACATTAATTTCCGTCCAGAGTTGCCTTCATTTTTGGTCGAGATCTTGCACTGACGACGGGAGAGTCGAACCACTCCGTAAACTCTTCTCTAGCACATCCCAAAGACTTTCAAGGGGGTTAAGGTCAGGACTCTGGTGGCCAATTTATGTGTGAAAATGATTCCTCATGCTCCCTGAACCACTCTTTCACAATTTGAGCCCGGTGAATCTTGGCATTGTCGTCTTGGAATATGCCCATTGATGGGAAAACCTGGTCATTCAGTACATTCAGGTACTCAGCTGACTTCATTTTATTGCTGCATAATGTTGCTGAGCCTAGACCTGACCAATTGAAGCAACCCCAGATCATAACACTGCCTCCAGAGGCTTGTACAGTGGGCACTATGCATGACGGGTGCAACGGGCCGGCGACTTCTTTTTTTGGCCAGGCAGTGTATATATATATATATATATATATATATACTGCATGACATACATTTCTGCATGTTTTCTCAGGAGTTGAATAATGCATGTATTTCATACAGGGCCTTGTTACTTTTGCGATTCACCTCAGTGAACATTCAGGCCCTGCCGAGGAACAGCGTCTCACACGACATGCTGCCTCTTAAAGACGACAGCATGTCTCCCCACACCGCTATAGAGCCACAGAAACAATAGCGCTTTTATTTTCTGCTATTTACCAGGCCTTACCTATACAGTATAACACATCACATACCACACACAGCGTAGGCTCCTGACCGTGCTGAACATGGCGGCGTATTTTGCAAGTCGCTGTTTTGAGATGCGAGGGAGATAGGGTGCAGGGATAGTCCGTCTGACCTTTCACCTTTCGTTTCCCCGCCCAGAAAAAAACTTGAGCTGCCGGGCCAACGCGTTTAGGTGCAAACGCGAACACGCCTTTAGGAAGCACTATCGCGTTCGATACGCAGTGATGTCTCGCGTTGTTGGGGGAGTTCTGTGGGAGGTTTAGTATTGACTACCTGCCGGGCTGGCGTCTGATTGACTGCGTGACTGACATCCACCTGTCTTCGAACACATCCGAGTAACGTCAAAACAATGTTACAGAGCGCAAAATAAAAACTAGTTTGTGTCTTAGCTCTGATTTTTGTGGAATTCCCGAAAGGCCATGTGTCCTGCTGAATATTACTACTTAGCAATGTGTGTTAAGCACGAATCCTGTTGGCTTCTGTTTAGCATGCAGCAAGTAATGAGTTTATGGCACTTGTACAGAATGAGAGTTCAAACTCTTCAAGGCCGGTGCCAAAGAGGAACGTAGAAGCAAAAGACACAGTTTGGGGAGGCCGATGCTCAAGAAGCTTAAGCTGACTATGACGGGCAGACAGCAGTGGGACACAACATTACTGGTCAATTTAAGATTACTAGATGTTGCCAATGAGGGGAAATAGCCTGGGGTTGAATGCACCTGCTTCAGCTGTAATGCTGGGATGATACATCAGTGATTTAAGTGCAGAACCACAAGTGGAATTCCATAAAAAGTGGGAAGGCTAAAAAAAGAGGCAAAAAAAAAAAAGAAGACATTTGGATTCAACACGTCCTGCGAAATCCTTTAGCTGAAGGCAGAATTTATTTTTGCACGGCATGTTGCACCAAAACCCGCTCGGTTTCGCTTTTTTTCGTCAGATTAATATACAAATAAATTAATCTACCAGAGCTAAATCTACCATTATAGAATACACGAGGGACTGCCCATATAAATAGCTAGTTTTAATGGCTCAATGCTCTTGAATGGCAGGGAATTAGCAGTGTCTTGGAAAATAAATCTGCAGAGGCAAATGGAGGCGGTCTCATAGACACACTGCAGCATGTGTTCTGTGCGCTCGTTTGATAACAGCATCCATTTGTAAAAATTCTGCTGCGCTCGGCAATCCCCGTTTCTGCTAGAGAGGCTAATTCCGGACCATCTCTGCAAAAAAACCTCAAGGAAACGACCTCTGAACTGATGAAAACATGTATACACAAACACATATGCATTCGTACAACTTCTAAAACATGTATACACAAACACATATGCATTCGTACAACTTCTAAAACATGTATACATAAACACGTATGCATTCGTACAACTTCTAAAACATGTATACATAAACACGTATGCATTCGTACAACTTCTAAAACATGTATACATAAACACGTATGCATTCGTACAACTTCTAAAACATGCATACATAAACACGTGTGCATTCGTACAACTTCTAAAACATGTATACATAAACACGTGTGCATTCGTACAACTTCTAAAACATGTATACATAAACACGTGTGCATTCGTACAACTTCTAAAACATGTATACATAAACACGTGTGCATTCGTACAACTTCTAAAACATGTATACATAAACACGTATGCATTCGTACAACTTCTAAAACATGCATACATAAACACGTGTGCATTCGGACAACTTCTGAATCTGAAATGATCGTCCGAGAGCTGCTAAAAAACAAAAACACAAAAGCCATCCGTTCTTTAACAACCGGTATCTCCTAACAGAATTCCGTTGGGAATTTTCAGGCGCATGCTTCCGTTTTAATCAGCTCCCCGCGGGAAGTTCCGTGGGAGGTCTGAATTCCCGATTCTCATCACGACCTGATCTCAACACATCCTTCTCAGATAAACACATGTAATTATTTTGCGGGGAGAATCCTCGGCGGAGAGCCAGGGCCACTTTGTCTTAGTCAACGCGCTACACAACCGCTAATACATCCCCGCGCGGGCGCGCCATTAATTACTCGCGGGAATGCCTCGCCGAGCGGTCGGTGCAATTCCGTCATCTGTATCGGAGGAGCCCAGCCTTAACCCATTATTATTCTTTATTCACGTTAAACAGCGTGTCTGGGGTGTGCGGGCACGCGAGCGCTTTTTACAGGAGCGGTTTAAGGGGCTTAAATCTCACAGGGAACACTTTGAATGAAAGTGGCGAAGTCGACAGGACCCAAATGGCGCACTCCCCCGGGAGGGAGATGAGGAAGTAATGGAGTTAATGTTGCTTTTCTTGTGAAGGCATTGACACGCGGCCGCACTTTGGGGCTCGCAATTTACGGGAACGCTTAACCCCCAAAGCAATCGCGCACGCCTACAGGGACGCCCCTAAAACGGCACGTCCCCCCCCCCCTTCTTTCCGCAGAAATGACTCACCGTAGCCTTACTTGCCTCACAATGCACAGTCTCCAATACTGAAAGCTTTTTCATTTTCAAACAAGAAATCTAAGTGCACTAAATCTGGTGTTGGAAATATATTTTAGTCGACTCTTCAGAAGAAAAAGAGTATGTTGAAGAAATTAGACAATGTGAATAAAAGTTGTATACATTAGTAATTACTGTTGAATTCAAGGTAGCAGTCCTGAGATGAATATGGACAAAATGCACAGTAATGCTTGGTAGTGATGCAAATGTTAAGTGTAGAGTCTGATCACAATGTATTGTGTATATTTACAGACCTCATCTCTACTGGTGAGATCGAACAGAGAGGACTGGAAAAACTAGATAAATAAATGAAATGCACACACTTAACAAAATGTGCCTGAATGGCTTTAAAATAGGCCCCAACCCCCAAAAGGCCTAAATCACAGTAATAAAATGAGACAATGCAAAGAACAGCCACTGTATCAGCCCCCTGTAATTGGAGTGAATTAAAACACAAGGCTGTAAAGGCTCTAATTAAAGTCACAAATCCTCAAGAAAAACGGCACGTTTTTTTTTTAATGGAGAAAGTGTGGGGCCTTCAAATGCACATCAACAACCGAATGGATATGGTACACAACATAACACAATATAACACAGCATAACACATGCACAGAACTATGGAGGCAATGCAGATCGGGAACAGCCAGGCAGGGAGAAAACTGTGTGCGCGTGTTTGTGTGTGTGTGCGCATGTGTATATGTATGCGCACTTGTGCAAGAGCAATAGTAGTGAATTTATGCTGCACAGAGAGGCAGTATAGCGGTAAGCATTAACTCTCTTTGACGCTACATCTTTCTGGCCACGCATTACTGCTGGCGTTTAATAAATGTGTACAATTATATCTGCAACATCCAGTCAAATCGCGTGCGTCAGAAGATTCTCCGAGATATCCCGATATTTTAAAAGTGTTTTTTTTTTAACGTTTCAAACGCTGCCGTTTCTTTCCTCGCCTGCCAGCCAGGTCCATTTGAGAGAGAAAAGCTTGTGCGTCCAACGTGTGCTGGGTGTGCATGTGCATGATACCACACACTTGGAGTGTTTAACCTCCAATCACCGAAGTTAACCAAACCTAACCCCAACCCGAACCTTTTCTGGACGCCTACATTCCTATACGCATTCTATTTCTTTAGCTCCAAAAGTTTCTCCCTTGTCTGTGGCCTCTTTCGTACTTTATTTCAGCAATAGAAAAAGCTCTGTGTTCAGCCTAAAAGGATTGGCACTCAGAAGAGTGCTGAATTCAGCCTCCAACGTCAGTGCAGCGCTGACAGCTAATTCTATTGCTATAAGCAATACTGTTTCTTTAGTTCCCCGAGTCGTTCCCCAATTCAATACAGCACAACACCAACAAAACAATCTCCCTCTCTCTCTCTCCCTCCCTCTCTCTCTCTCTCTCTCCCTCTCCCTCTCCCTCTCACGCACGCACGCAGATTCAAACACATGCGCACAAACACACACAAAGACACTCACTCTCCCTCACACGCACGAACGCACGTACACAAACACACATACCACACACACACACTAGAGTGCGGATCGGGCCGCATATTTCTGTCCGAACCCGACCGAGCCCGAGATAGTAGTAACCTAGCCCGACCCGAACCCGACAGGAATTCTGCTTTTTATGTCCGAACCCGACCCGAGCCCGACGCAGTTAATGTAAGGCACTGAAGCGCTGACATTGTGTTTCCCTGTCACGCAGTTGTTGTTACCATGGTTACAGCTTCTCTGTTTAGTGGTCACTGGGCACCTAAATGACCGTCAAAAGGCATTGTTTTATTGGTAGATAACAGACACACACACAATATTCGGTATCATTTTTATTTATTTCACACTATATTTTCACCAAAAACAACTTGAAGCACCATGTGAAGTAAGCTAACCCATCCTAATTAGTACAGTAATACCTTGACATACAAGTTTAATTCGTTCCGTGACCGAGCTCGTAACTCGGTTTACTCGTATATCAAATCAATTTTCCCCATTGAAATTAATTTAAATACCATTAATCCGTTCCAGCCCCCCAAAAAACACCCTAATTTCTTTGTTACGTAGTTATAAAAATGAGAAATGTATTTATAAATAATAAATAATTAATACAAAACATAATACAAAGATAATAAAATAGAATATAAAGAAATAAACTGGTTCTAAACTTAATTGCTACATTATTATTCTTCACTTACACTTAATCTTCATCAGTGACGTTTGCATCTTTTTCATTGATTTTTGGCTTTTTCGTCACGCTTTTCTGACTCTGATCTGCAGGGCGTTTCGATAAAAACCTATCCATGGTGGTTTGTTTCTTCCTTCCCTTCAGAATTTTTCGGAAATGCGAATGCATTCGCAATGCTCCGCTTGCTCGGCTCGTAACTCGGGTCTAGGCTCGTAAGGCGAAGCAAGAAATTGTCCGAGCAACGGCTCGTAACTCGGAATACTCGTAAGTCAAGGTTTTACTGTAGTTCAAAAGTAAAATGTTCGCTAGTTGTTCGGCCGCCGTGACCGAGCCCGACCCGAGCCCGAACATCATTTTAAAAGTTTAGTCCGAGCCCGGCCCGACCCGTCGGGTCCCGTCGGGTTCGGGTATCCACCCTCTAACACACACACACACACACACACACACACACACACACACACACACACACACACCTTGTCGCTTGTATGCGATTCTTGCTGTTAAAAGTAAAGGACCCAGTCAAATGAACAGGACAAACTTCCAGTCAAACAGTGAGTCTGATAAACTCCCTGGGTTTATGATCCAGAGCACAGGCCCTGTTCATTTACAGGCAGCTTCCCGCTACGGCAAAATGCGCCAAGCTATGGGGCGCTCCAGAGCATGGCCTTCTGTATGCAAAGCTTCCAATCTAACACTTTGCCTCATTGTGTATCTACTCAATGGTTAAAACCATAAGAATCTGGCCCTGCACTGTGAGGTCTCTCTACAGTCAAAACCTTAAGAGTCTGCCCCTGCACTGTGAGGTCTCTCTGCAGTTAAAACGCTAAGAGTCTGGCCCTGCACTGTGAGGTCTCTCTGCAGTTAAAACACTAAGAGTCTGGCCCTGCACTGTGAGGTCTCTCTGCAGTTAAAACACTAAGAGTCTGCCCCTGCACTGTGAGGTCTCTCTGCAGTTAAAACGCTAAGAGTCTGCCCCTGCACTGTGTGGTCTCTCTGCAGTTAAAACACTAAAAGTCTGGCCCTGCACTGTGAGGTCTCTCTGCAGTTAAAATGCTAAGAGTCTGCCCCTGCACTGTGTCTCTCAGCAATGCCCTGAGAAGAGAGTGGTTTGCTGCACATAAACGGCCGAGGTGTGAATGCAGTGAGCGCGCTGCTCCCGTGATCCGTGCGTCTCCGGAAGCGGAGCGCACCGTCCCTGTCAACGCGGAGCTGCTCCCCGTCTCCTGAGGGCCGACCCTTCGGCGGCTCCCGTTTTCCACAGGAAACCTCTGTTTTCCAGCCCTGCAGATTCCATCGGCGGCCCGGTGGAGGGCCATCGCCCATCTCCGATCCGCGTCGCTCCGCGCGTTTGATCCCGCGGAATGTCGCGGCTCAGCACATATTTTCCCAGAACCTTCTGCCTCCTCGGGCCTCGGCGGGAACGCTAGCGCTGAGCGATTTACCTGCACGCACGTACATCCACCCTCAAACGCCCACAGGAGGACGAGGACGAGGAAGAGGAGGAGGGAGGCCCACACATCCCGAACCAGCCCCTGGGGGTGGGGGCTCCCCTTATCTATCCCAGCCTGCTTTTGGTTTATCTGGCTCGGCGATCTCACACCTGCGGCCTGGGTTTTAATCTTTCACCGGTCTCTAAGCCTCTCTGAAAGTTTGGATAGAACCCTGCCCTCTGAATGTCCTGCTCTGTAACTCTGGCAACAGGGCTGAGGGGAGGGGCCTGGAGGAGCCACACCTGGGAGCTGATGATGTGCTCAGGGAGGGGGAGGGGCCTGGAAGAGGGGGAGGAGCAATACCTGGGTGCTGATGATACACTGGGTGAGGGGGGAGGGGATTGGAGAAGGGGGAGGAGCCATACCCGGGTGCTGATAATGCGCTGGGAGGACCGCTCAATGTTGGCTGGAAGGCCGAAGAATCCCGGCCTGTCGTCCTCGGGCAGGTTCTCGATCACGCTGCGGTAATCCTGAAACACATTACCGCCATCAGAGCCCGTTCCAGCATGGCCGACACGACACCTTTACCTCTCCAGTCACCTCACAGGGACGAACCTCGTTCCCGTGCAGGACAGACGGACTGTACGCGGCTCACGTCCCGAGGCAACTCTCAGGCTTCTGTGTGCAATTGGCTTTCACCTCACTGCCTCCATGCTTCCTAATCAATGTACACTGACTGCTTCATTTACCCAGAGGACTAACTGAACCACAAACACATGGCACTGAACTTAAAGGCCTGTAAAAACTGCTCTCTGAAAAAGACAGTATCTGAACAACCGTACAAACAGCTGTCTGGCGCTTCAAATATATCCTGTTGTGTTTCATTGGACATTCTAGTTGGCTATGACTGACATAATTGTGCACGGTTAATCATGGTAATTATCCAGCAACACTAACCAAGATGTTGCAGGAGTTCGGCAGGCTCATCTGGGAGGGGAAGGCCACGCCCTTCTTGCCCCGCCCCTGCACCCCGGTGATGAGGCGGGAGTTGAAGTACTGCTGTAGGTAGGAGCGGAGGATGCGCAGGTCGCTCAGGCTGTCGATACGGCCGCCGTAGATAGCGTTCTCCAGCAGCCCGTGCACAAACTCCCACTGCAGGTCTTTTGCCCCTGCAATTAACACACCATTCACCTTATACTACAACACTCACCTTATACTACATCCTTCACCTTACACTTCAAAACTCATCTTACACTACAACACTCACCTTATACTACATCATTCACCTTACACTTCAAAACTCATCTTACACTACAACACTCACCTTACACTACATCATTCACCTTACACTTCAAAACTCATCTTACACTACAACACTCACCTTATACTACATCATTCACCTTACACTTCAAAACTCATCTTACACTACATCATTCACCTTATACTACATCATTCACCTTACACTTCAAAACTCATCTTACGCTACAACACTCACCTTACGCTACAACACTCACCTTACACTTCAAAACTCATCTTACACTACAACACTCACCTTATACTACATCATTCACCTTACACTTCAAAACTCATCTTACACTACATCATTCACCTTATACTACATCATTCACCTTACACTTCAAAACTCATCTTACACTACAACACTCACCTTATACTACATCATTCACCTTACACTTCAAAACTCATCTTACACTACAACACTCACCTTACACTACATCATTCACCTTACACTTCAAAACTCATCTTACACTACAACACTCACCTTACACTACATCATTCACCTTACACTTCAAAACTCATCTTACACTACAACACTCACGTTATACTACATCATTCACCTTACACTTCAAAACTCATCTTACACTACATCATTCACCTTACGCTTCAACACTCACCTTACGCTACAACACTCACCTTACGCTACAACACTCACCTTACGCTACAACACTCACCTTACGCTACAACACTCACCTTACGCTACAACACTCACCTTACGCTACAACACTCACCTTACGCTACAACACTCACCTTACGCTACATCATTCACCTTATACTACATCATTCACCTTACGCTTCAAAACTCATCTTACGCTACAACACTCACCTTACGCTACAACACTCACCTTACACTTCAAAACTCATCTTACACTACAACACTCACCTTATACTACATCATTCACCTTACACTTCAAAACTCATCTTACACTACATCATTCACCTTATACTACATCATTCACCTTACACTTCAAAACTCATCTTACACTACAACACTCACCTTATACTACATCATTCACCTTACACTTCAAAACTCATCTTACACTACAACACTCACCTTACACTACATCATTCACCTTACACTTCAAAACTCATCTTACACTACAACACTCACCTTATACTACATCATTCACCTTACACTTCAAAACTCATCTTACACTACATCATTCACCTTATACTACATCATTCACCTTACACTTCAAAACTCATCTTACACTACATCATTCACCTTACACTTCAAAACTCATCTTACACTACAACACTCACGTTATACTACATCATTCACCTTACACTTCAAAACTCATCTTACACTACATCATTCACCTTATACTACATCATTCACCTTACGCTTCAACACTCACCTTACGCTACAACACTCACCTTACGCTACAACACTCACCTTACGCTACAACACTCACCTTACGCTACAACACTCACCTTACGCTACAACACTCAGCTTACGCTACAACACTCACCTTACGCTACAACACTCACCTTACGCTACAACACTCACCTTACGCTACAACACTCACCTTACGCTACAACACTCACCTTACGCTACAACACTCACCTTACGCTACAACACTCACCTTACGCTACAACACTCACCTTACGCTACAACACTCACCTTACGCTACAACACTCACCTTACGCTACAACACTCACCTTACGCTACAACACTCACCTTACGCTACAACACACACCTTAAGCTACAACACTCACCTTACGCTACAACACTCACCTTAAGCTACAACACTCACCTTAAGCTACAACACTCACCTTACGCTACAACACTCACCTTACGCTACAACACTCACCTTACGCTACAACACTCACCTTACGCTACAACACTCACCTTACGCTACAACACTCACCTTACGCTACAACACTCACCTTACGCTACAACACTCACCTTACGCTACAACACTCACCTTAAGCTACAACACTCACCTTACGCTACAACACTCACCTTACGCTACAACACTCACCGTACGCTACAACACTCACCTTACGCTACAACACTCACCTTACGCTACAACACTCACCTTACGCTACAACACTCACCTTACGCTACAACACTCAGCTTACGCTACAACACTCACCTTACGCTACAACACTCAGCTTACGCTACAACACTCACCTTACGCTACAACACTCAGCTTACACTTTCATTCACCTAACACTTAGTGAATAGTGCTCCCCATCTTATAAATGCTTAATAAATTACTGATCCTTACATATACATTTTTTTACTACAGTTTGTTAATGAGGATGAGGTCAGAGTGAGAAAATGTACAAATGGTTATAATATTCACTAGCAATATAACATTCACATTCAACAGCATGTGAGACTATATGTAGAACACAGCAACAGGGAAGACTGGAATCGTAGACACCTTCTTTTCAAATGTTAATTAAAGTTGATGAAAAACCAACATGTTTTTCAATAGATATCATTTATCTACTGTTAACTCATTAAACATAAATCACTGCACATGTTACCCATGTTTTTATTTCAGCACGTTATGAATGCACTACTTTTTGTGCACAATTGCGTTAAAGCTGATATGAAAGTGTGATAAAGCTGACTGAACTCATACATCCAAGAAAACACCCGACTCCCCTTGATATGATTTGCAAAACTGTATTAAAAAAAAATGTATATTCCGTTCAACATAATTTAATTTTGGTGACATTTGCAATGGAACAGACCTGGCAATATCCATGCACCCTCCTCCACTAAAGCTATATTTTTCTGGCTACAGTTGCTTTGGCGACAAAGTCATTCATCTGATTCTTTTTCTTTTTTGCATTAACAATGCGCAGAATTACAATAACCAATATAACTCTTCACATACTAAGGTTTCTTTGTCTTCCGTGTCCATTAGAACAAAGAGGAGAGAAGCCACTTTGACTGATGGGGGGGAATAATGGCTTTTGATAGAGTGTAGTGTGAGAGAGAAGCGTCCCTTTAAGAAGAGTAGATCTGAGCGCCGGTGACTATAGTAACACAAGATCAAAGCTCACGATGACAACGAAATGGAAACGGTTTTGACTTTATAATGTTTACTCTGCCATGCGTTGGAGACGGTGGCGGTTCCAGTCTCCTTCACTAACCGTCAAAAAGCCTGTCGATGATCTCAAACCCGGCTCGCAGATCAGAGAGGGAAAATTCATAGAACTTTGTCCAGCCCTGGAAAGAGAATAAAAAATGCGATTAAAACAGAAAGCCAAACCCGCATAAAGATGATGGAATCTGGGTGAGTAACTGTTCAAACCTACATGTATCAAACTAAATATGGCTGTATAAAAACTGGGTATATGGGCCCCACTGCAACCACGGTATGTATAAAAAAGGACATTTTTAAAGTAAACAGGATAGAAATTCCAGTACATGAAGGGTGAATGAGACTGGAGAAATGTCAGATGAAGAGATGGAACTGAATCCTGACAGACTGTACAGCCGTTTCTCCCTGGGAGCCTTGCCCCCTTGCTGCTCCTAAACTGGCAACTCATTTATGATGCAAATCCTGGCTGAAAATTAATTTCTGAATTATTACAATAATGAATTCCAAATTAATCCTCCTCGGCCTTATTTACGGTTTGGCACTTTGTTATCAATCAGGTGCAAATCCGATGGCGGATTTGTAATTGAAATGACCTTAAGGTTAATTTACTTCTGGCCTGGCAAGATGAGACCTCACGTACAATATCTTTAAAAAAAATAAAATTTTAATAGAGAAGATGGTTATTAAAAGTGTTTGGAGGCTTTTAATAAACCGACTTCCTGTGATACGCTCCGGCATCTCGACTGCAGCGCCAGTGTTGCACTGAAGGGGGCAACAGACTGAGCTCTCACCCTTGGGTCAGCTACTCAATGCCCTCCTCAGCCTCTCTGACCAGCAGAGCACATACTAATATTTCAAACAGCTAAGCATCGTCAGGACAACAGACAGGTTTGAGGTGGCGACTACTGTAGATGAGGACAGATGGGATGGGACCATGTTCCTCTGGGGGGGGGGCAGGAGTAGAGGGTACTGGGACAATCTAATTTAATTTGAATGACGCCCCGGGATCGCCCGTGGCTTCTGCAGGCAACAGGCTTGCTATGCTGAATGTAATGGTGCTTCTCACTGGCATGACCGGATGCTTTTGGGAGAGATGAGCGATGGTGTGTGTGTGTGTGTGGGGGGGGGGGGGGGGGGGCTGGCCCACCCGCTTGCTGTTAAGTAGGACAACATCAGAAACCACAGGCCTTTTGGACCCCATGTCACCCCCCGCCAATTTTACCCCCCCCCCCCCCCCCGGCATTCCCACAGAGGTAATCAACATCCAAGGATCCTTAGAGGTGAAAGCGGGAAGCTGAGCAGAACGACGACCCGGATTACGTTTAAGGTAGAAAAAAAAAAGAAAAAAAACATTTAGTGTAAGATCTATAATATGTTCGGCCATTAAGGTACGATCATGTCTCCGTAAAAAGGTGTGTAATTAACCTTTGCTAAATAAACGCTGGTGCCGTGCCAGCACAAATTTAACCAAGGAAGAGAACGCCGTTTAATTACAACCACAGAACCATCGGAGCCGTTTCATCTCAAAACGCTTAATTGGTGACTTAATCATTTAATTGCGTGGCTGTGTGTTTGTGAGGGCTAAAGGGCTAAAGATAAACACAGTCTATGTATTTAATTACTTCACACTGTCGCTGGGGAGACGGCCACCATGTGATCTGGAACAGAAAGGGGGTCCTCCGGGGGCGGCAGTACACTCCGGAACCCCGCTGCGACCTCCGACCTTCACGGGATTATTCTGCTTCCGATGGATCTCCCCCACGCTCCCCGCTTCACCAGGCACTGTTTGCTCTCTCACTGTCTCCCGGCTCCAATCCATTGTGAATTCAAGGGAAGCGCAACGCAACGTGCCGCTTATCCGTGATGAAGCCGTCCAGGGCCAGACGCGCTAAGGCTAATGCGCAAAACTCTTTATTTAGCCGTCACTGATTTGGAACGGAAGAAAACTTCGGCTCTGCAGAACCAGCAGTGTGTCTTCATTAATCACGCAGGCTTTTCTCTCTTCTCATATGTTTTACAGATGATACAGCTGGAATATTCTTTTTTTAAACGTTCTTAGAGCTAATAGGAAGTTTGTAGATCATTACATGCACTTGTTTTTTTTACGTGTAGAGAGACAGGAAGAACGGGAGCGAGAGAGAGGGAGGGACATTCGACAAAGGTCGTGCGGTCGGATTCAAATCGCCAACGTGGTGGCAGTCGAGACACCCCATTACATACAATTCTTAAATGCTTAGAGGCATTACTGAAAAAATTCATTTTTTCAATAATTAGTGTACATTTAAAAAACAAAAAAAGGCACTTTATTGGCTGGGTGACCAATAATAATGGCAATGTATTTATTAAATCATCAGTTCAAAGGAGGGCTACTTGAGAGTTGTAGTCCACAGCAAAAGGGCTACCTGGGGGATGTAGTTCCGACGCTCCTGGCACACTGCGTGGAACCAGGCGAGACAGAACAGAGACTGGGCCCGGGACAGCAGACCTCCCTTGCTGATCAGTTCAGGGGTCCACGATTCGTATGTCCTCATCAAGTTCTTCTTCAGCCCTGGAGGTGCCTGTAGAAAGAATTATAATAATTACGTTTACTTGTCATGTCATTCAGGGAGCGCTCTGGCTTTAATCTCCAATTGGCTGCGGTAAAATCATTCCAGCTTTTATATCGGCCAATGAATAAATCTCAGGCTATGTCATTAATCTGTCTGTGTGTCTCTTAATATCCGTTCTCATACCGAGGCCCTTCTCCCATCTGCTATCCGCCAATCCGCGTTTCCATTTACGGATCTGTGAGTGCCATCGCTGGGGCACTTCACAATAAATGAATCGGAAGGATGGCTTCAAACAACTGCCCTTTTTGCTTACCGATGGCAATTATTTATATTATAGAAATGCTTAACGAAGAGCATCGCTTTTACATGCTACAATTAATTTGTCGTGGTATCGCTGGCTTTTTTTGGTTTTTATAACCAGTACAGGCTTTAAAAATTGCTTTCAGGAATTCTGACTAGCTGTCAGAAATAATAAAAAGCGCAGACTTCACACGACTGAAATAACTCCACGTAAGAAATTATGTATGGGTCTCGCACTCTTGGCAAGAAAACATCCCCCTCTAAAGGCCTGTCAAGCAATGAGCGGGGTCAAGAAGCAGCCTTTATACTATAGGGACAACCGCGCTACAGAGCACAGTCCCCATGTACAGTAAAACTCACCATGCACAGCTCCACAGAGCACAGTCCTCATACACAGTAAGACTCACTATGCACAGCTACACAGAGCACAGTCCCCATGTACAGTAAGATTCACTATGCACAGCTACACAGAGCACAGTCCCCATGTACAGTAAGATTCACTATGCACAGCTACACAGAGCACAGTCCCCATGCACAGTAAGACTCACTATGCACAGCTACACAGAGCAGTCCCTATGTACAGTAAGATTCACTATGCACAGCTACACAGAGCACAGTCCCCATGCACAGTAAGACTCACTATGCACAGCTACACAGAGCACAGTCCCCATGCACAGTAAGACTCACTATGCACAGCTACACAGAGCACAGTCCCCATGTATAGTAAGATTCACTATGCACAGCTACACAGAGCACAGTCCCCATGCACAGTAAGACTCACTATGCACAGCTACACAGAGCACAGTCCCCATGCATAGTAAGATTCACTATGCACAGCTACACAGAGCACAGTCCCCATGTATAGTAAGATTCACTATGCACAGCTACACAGAGCACAGTCCCCATGCACAGTAAGACTCACTATGCACAGCTACACAGAGCACAGTCCCCATGTATAGTAAGATTCACTATGCACAGCTACACAGAGCACAGTCCCCATGTATAGTAAGATTCACTATGCACAGCTACACAGAGCACAGTCCCCATGTACAGTAAGACTCACTATGCACAGCTACACAGAGCACAGTCCCCATGCACAGTAAGATTCACTATGCACAGCTACACAGAGCACAGTCCCCATGCACAGTAAGATTCACTATGCACAGCTACACAGAGCACAGTCCCCATGTACAGTAAGATTCACTATGCACAGCTACACAGAGCACAGTCCCCATGTACAGTAAGATTCACTATGCACAGCTACACAGAGCACAGTCCCCATGTACAGTAAGATTCACTATGCACAGCTACACAGAGCACAGTCCCCATGTACAGTAAGATTCACTATGCACAGCTACAGAGAGCACAGTCCCCATGTATAGTAAGATTCACTATGCACAGCTACACAGAGCCCATTCCCCATGCACAGTAAGATTCACTATGCACAGCTACAGAGCACAGTCCCCATGCACAGTAAGACTCACTATGCACAGCTCCACAGAGCACAGTCCCCATGCACAGTAAGATTCACTATGCACAGCTACACAGAGCACAGTCCCCATGCACAGTAAGACTCACTATGCACAGCTACACAGAGCACAGTCCCCATGTACAGTAATATTCACTATGCACAGCTACACACAGCACAGTCCCCATGTACAGTAAGATTCACTATGCACAGCTACACACAGCACAGTCCTCATGTACAGTAATATTCACTATGCACAGCTACACAGAGCACAGTCCCCATGTATAGTAAGATTCACTATGCACAGCTACACAGAGCCCACTCCCCATGCACAGTAAGACTCACTATGCACAGCTACAGAGCACAGTCCCCATGTACAGTAATATTCACTATGCACAGCTACACAGAGCACAGTCCCCATGTATAGTAAGATTCACTATGCACAGCTACACAGAGCACAGTCCCCATGTACAGTAAGATTCACTATGCACAGCTACAGAGAGCACAGTCCCCATGTATAGTAAGATTCACTATGCACAGCTACACAGAGCCCATTCCCCATGTACAGTAATATTCACTATGCACAGCTACACAGAGCACAGTCCCCATGTATAGTAAGATTCACTATGCACAGCTACACAGAGCCCATTCCCCATGCACAGTAAGATTCACTATGCACAGCTACAGAGCACAGTCCCCATGCACAGTAAGACTCACTATGCACAGCTACAGAGCACAGTCCCCATGCACAGTAAGACTCACTATGCACAGCTCCACAGAGCACAGTCCCCATGCACAGTAAGATTCACTATGCACAGCTACACAGAGCCCATTCCCCATGCACAGTAAGACTCACTATGCACAGCTACACAGAGCACAGTCCCCATGTACAGTAATATTCACTATGCACAGCTACACACAGCACAGTCCCCATGTACAGTAAGATTCACTATGCACAGCTACACACAGCACAGTCCTCATGTACAGTAATATTCACTATGCACAGCTACACACAGCACAGTCCCCATGTACAGTAAGATTCACTATGCACAGCTACACACAGCACAGTCCCCATGTACAGTAAGATTCACTATGCACAGCTACAGAGCACAGTCCCCATGTACAGTAAGATTCACTATGCATAGCTACACAGAGCACAGTCCCCATGTACAGTAAGATTCACTATGCATAGCTACACAGAGCACAGTCCCCATGTACAGTAAGATTCACTATGCACAGCTACACACAGCACAGTCCTCATGCACAGTAAGATTCACTATGCACAGCTACACAGAGCACAGTCCCCATGTATAGTAAGATTCACTATGCACAGCTACACAGAGCCCATTCCCCATGCACAGTAAGATTCACTATGCACAGCTACACAGAGCACAGTCCCCATGTACAGTAAGATTCACTATGCACAGCTACACAGAGCACAGTCCCCATGTACAGTAAGATTCACTATGCACAGCTACACAGAGCACAGTCCCCATGTACAGTTAGATTTATTATGCATGGGGGCTAGATCACCATGTAGCTTTATTGATAAAAGAAACACCCCTGGTTTTTATCCATGACCCCATGCACTGGGGATAACAGGCTTGGCATTACAACATAAGAACATGCTCATATAAGAACATGCTCATATAAGAACATGCTCATATAAGAACATGCTCATATAAGAACATGCTCATATAAGAACATGCTCATATAAGCTACATTTCCTGTGACAGTGAGACTGCAATGTAGAGAGAATAGGGGGCTGGATTCTTACCTCATAGGTAATCTTCAGACTGGACTGGAGAAGAATGGGGGTGAATTTTGGGTGCACCTCTGCAGTGAGCCACAGACGGAACCCCGCTTTGGGCTGCAGGACGTTCAGTTCCTGTGTGGCCGGGAAAGAAAATTAAAAATTCAGAAAATTCAGAGCGGTTTATTTTTTTAAAGATCGATTTTATGGCCTGTATAGTACGTGTCAGAGAGTACAGCTTACAGAGCCAGCAGTCTCCTTGGACTGACTGACAGGGTGAAGGTGTTCCTGATACACAGTATGAGTTGACAGTTGCGCGACAACCTCACTTTGCAGCCGAAGCTTTTCACGACGTGAGCCCCTTTCCCAGAACTGCGTGGTGCTTTAGCTTTAACCTTACCCCATGACCTCTGTCGGATAGCAGTCTGAAGAAAACGCACGTTTAAATGCACTGCCTGCTTTGCTCGAGCAGCCATCGCAAATTTTCTCTGACTCAGTCAAGGTTCTACTGAGCAGCTTCAAATAGTTTGTTCTAACCTCAGTGAGTCAACGCAAACAAACAAAAAAAAACATTTGTTTGCATGCTGTACGTGGCTGTTCTCCGTTCGTATTGCATTTGTATCACCCTGTGGACCGTCTTTTTCCTCAACATCAGGAAACAGTAGTTTCCCCTTATGTCTAACATGCTCACTTATGCACACACATTATATCCCAGTAACAGGCAGAGAGAGAGAGAGAGAGAGAGAGACAGAGACAGAGACAGAGACAGAGAGAGAGAGAGAGTATGACATTGGTGAGAAACTGACCTTGCTTCTGCCCAATCGGTTTGCTTTAGTTGATTATTTAAGCGTGAGAGAGCGTCACGCACTTCCTGCGTAATGGCTTTAATGGCGCTGAAGGAGCCAGGCGAGAGTCAGTTCACAAAGCGGCGGTCAAATGAGGGCACTGCGATCGCTGAGACCGTCTCTCCTCTCCCTCTCTCTCTCTCTCTCTCTCTCTCTGAGGTAAAAACGGAAAGCCTCGGAGCTCTGTGTCCTCCGACTCACTTTTCATCACCGCCATTTAGAGTTTTTTATATTCATAAAATCACCGGCAGTTTTCAAAGACACAATTTTTTAAAATGCTCTTGCACTCACGCGTGCCCTTGCAAGGCCACCATTTTTCTTCTACTGCATTTGAAGCTGCGTCCAAATGTCACAGTGAGCGTTTCATCACGTGTCATCTATTCAACTTAAAAATCTTACTCTCCAGACGCAGAGGAAAGCACGAATCATAAACTCTTTTGCTTTTTGGCCCGAGGGCAGAATCGGGTTGTTCTGCAAAGAAACCGTGGATTGTGACAGAATGACAGTCTAACGTTCTGCCAGTCTGGGTGCGTCTCTCTGGTCACTGAGCTCACCGGCTGCGTCAACAAACCGTCAACGTGTGACGGCTCGAAAGAAGCTCTGCTGGAGAACGCCAAACCGGAGAAGCAGATTGCGCAGATGTACAAACAAAACCAAGACAACACAAAACAAAATTTGAATTAAATTGATTAAACATCAAATTCTAAACCCTACACTTGATTGAACAAACAACATTACCATTTTTCAAAACATTCTGCATGTGTTGTAATTAGTAATAAATTAACATGTAAACTAGCACTGTGTCTGGATGATTGTTCCAAGATGGTGTTACTTGCTCCATTCAAGGGTGCGTGGTTGATCTTGCTCGACACCATCATTTCTTCGGAGAGGAAAAACAGGATGATATGTGCACTACAGCTTTCCTGAGGTAAAAGTTTACCCAACGATGACCGCAACAATAGCACTGTCCTGAGGTAAAAGTTTAACCCAACGGTGACCCCAACAATAAATCTGAAAATAAGACAAAACACAGCTGATGTCGAGAGAGGTTCCTGTGTGATGTCACTTCCTGTTAGAGGGTGGTTATTAAACAGAAGTGAAGGGTATAGTCTAGCAGAGAAACCCCACCATCAGACATCCTTTATAAAGCCAATCAATCTCACCCTTTATTCAGAGTAATCATAGAATCGACAGATGGATGCGAGTGTTTCCACCACAAGACGAGATAATGACCGTGGTCTACTGGAAGATGCCCACAGAATTCTCCACCTTTTACGCTGTCAAATAAAAGTGTGACATTTTAAAAATAAAAGTGTGACATTTTCTGGTTGCATGACACTGCCCTGCAGGCACCAGTAATGGATTTGAAAGTGCATTCGGAAGGCCAGGGGCGAAGTGAACCGTCCATGTTCTCCCGTAAATATTCCCGTTCTCTTCGTAGCGTTCCTCAACAGCGACATTCGCTTCGGCCCCCACAGATAAAAACCTACTAGGCCTCACAGTCCTCACTGTTTTCCGAGCGCAAGACTGTGACAGGTGTTGAGCGGAGCTGCGCAGCTCAATTACACAGCAATGTTTAAAAAGCCCAGAAGCAGCATGTTTTATAGGGGGGGGTGTGTGGAATCCATTATTTACCATCACCTCATCACCAACTGTCACTTTTCTTATTCTTCTTCTTCTGAAGCTCTCTTCCCCCTTTAATACCCTGCCTCCGCTAAAAGACAGAAAAAGTTTAAATGAGTACAAAACACGAGGCGCTGACTCAATTATTCAACGCGGCGTACGGGAACGCGTTGGCTGTGAAATTCAGCGCAGTGTCATGTCGTTTCAGTTTGTACATAACCGTTTTCTTTTTTGCAGCCGCCGCCACCACCACGCGCTCGCAGGCGGATATAAATGAGCGTGCCCTTTCTCACTCGCGGGAGAATCGGCGCGTCAAGGGGACGCGTTAGATCTCCGTTTAATATATCCTGTCACATAAAAACACAGTCTATTATGCAAATTGCTGAGATATTTAGAACTGTAATAACTCTGAGGTAATGTAAAAAAAACTGAAAATAAAAAGGAAGACAACTGCAGCAATACCGATTTTCTTTTTTCTCCTTAACGGTACGGCGGTATTGGCGGTACATCCTGACGGCTGCACATCGTCCGTTATCTTCGCTATATTTGAATCTAAAGCTCATTTTCTGAGTTTGACTGCTGTACGTACCGCAGCTCTCCATTAGCTCTGTGCTAATTACTGCCGGCAGAGTCTCAAATCAAGAGATGATTCATTGCTGTGATTGAGCGCCTCACTCAGCTGCCCTCCTACTCGTTTAAATGTACTACTCGTCTTCGTGCTCAGACGCTCTAACAGCAACAGTCCGTCTCGTTTGAAAATGAGATCGCCACCCGCCCCCTTGCTCATATTAGACTATGTCCTATTGGCTGAGGCATAACTACATCAAATTGCAGTGTGTTAAAAGTTAAACTGGTGATATTTTTCAGTAGACAAAGGAATGTTGCTTTGACATACCCCAACACGCTGGTCTATTATAGAGCTTTACGCACTGCACTGGGCTAAATGCCATCCAGAACCGTTTTAACCCTAGGTTAACTGCGCTGTTGACCCTATGTTAACAGACGTTTCACACTGGCAAGTTCCAAAGGGGGCTAACCCCGTGGGGAAGGGCACCTGTGTGCAACAGAACAGACCGCACCAGTACGGACTGAAACAAATGGGGGCGGGCTCAAAGGGTGCCGGGCCAGAGGATTGAGTCGCCACACGAGTGTGGGGAGAGGGACCAGGGGAGCGAACCCGTGCCACGCGGCGCGAATCCGTTCTCTACCGCGCTCTCGAACCGGGGCTCGACAGAGCCGCAGAAAGCATGCGCCGCCCACTCGGCCCGGTCTGCGAGAACCGCCGGTCACCGCCGCATTTCTCAGGGATAACCAGCATGAGGTGGCCTGTCAGAGCCAATAAGCTTCAGCCGGACTGGGAGTACAGCGGGAGGCCATTACCACAGAAGAAGAAAAGGGAGGTTTCTCCCAGTCACGCCCGACTGCACAACAATGCGTACAACTGTCACTGTGACACAGCCTCTCTGTGGCATACTCTCTATGGGAGGTTACAGGAGAGGTGGCTATTAGCCTGTAACTGCCATGAAATGTAATAGAAATTCCAATGACGTTCGAGCGAAAAAGAAACGAAACTTGCAAAAACGTAGAACAGCCTTATGGTATACCTGACAGTGACACACATTCTGTAGTAAAGTAAGTTATGTGACCGATTTTCCCTAAGACATTGGTACGCATAATGGAGTATTCCCTTACCGCAAATACCCTCAGTGTCCAACACCGTTATAATAAAGCCTTTTGAATCCCTAAGTGGTGACACCTAAGCTGCCGCATATTTAGGGGATTTGAAACGGCGAGATTAAAGTGTTCGAGAAAGCCTTTGCCCTGGGAGAGCAGGATACATGGAAAAATGCATATTCATAAATCATGATTTTAAATATTATAAACCTTTTGGTTTAATACAGGCCAGTTGTTCCGTGGCAATGCATGATGGGACATATATGCATATTTTTGAGGTTCTAATGGCAACTACAACTTGTGGCTCCAAACACCACAGTTGGTGCCTCATTCAGTATTTCAAGTTCAAAAATTGTGTTTTGAAACAAGCATGGAGGACGCATTGGGGTGACAATGGGGTGAGATGCTATTTAGACAGACGTTCTTTTAACAGTGCAGTACCCCGATACCTCAGGTCCTTAACCTTAATCCCATTATCCACACACCCCATTACCCCCGTCACCACAGTACCCAAGCTCTGAATGCCATTCTGTGGACTCGCAGACTTGCGGACTCAAAGGTGCGTTCTTGTTGAGTCCGTGAGTGCTCAGGGCTGTCCCGTTGTGAAAACTGCCTTTGTACCAAGTGCTCTTATGCGGACTTCTCGCACCCTCTACCCGCCATTTCTGCAAGTCCACATCAATGCAGACCTGGAAGTACGCCATTCAAGTCTGCAAGTCTGCAGTTGGGATTCAGCCAAACATCCTGGCGCCCCAAATTACATCAGTACCCAAGGTGCAGTCTCACCTTCTCCAGCAGGGGGAGCCAGGCCGTGACCAGGTGCAGGTTCTTCAGGCAGAGCCACTCTCCGTTCCGAGAGCATTCCTTCAGAGTCTGAATGGCGATGTCTGCCTGTCCCTGACCCATCGCTACCTGCAGCAACGAGGAGACGCTAACACCGTTAGCATCCTGAGGGGAGCATTATCGCCTAACACCTTTAGGAGGAACTACAGGAAATCTGATGTTCTTGTGTGTGTGCGTGCGTGCGTGCGTGCGCCGTGCGTGCGTGTGTTTATTAAAACCTGGGTGGTCAAGCAACACCAAAAGAGGGTAAAACTAAAGGGAAATTAATGACCACGGAGAGTCACCTTCATTATCAGCAATAGCAGTAATACTTACAATACTAGCAGTAGAAGGAGGTCATAAAGGTGGTGGTGAGTTTTTCAGAGCAGTTTTGCCCAGTGGAATGCCAGTCTATTTTTAGACTCGATCCATTGTTTTTGCTGCCCAGTCAACTACTTCAGTAACCAAGAAAATGAGGCCTTAATATCCTCCCTAATTAAGTACTGCACTTCCTTATTGGTCGTTATGGGAACGAGCTAGCTGCTAACACCGCTAATGGTGGGAGACAGACCCAGAAGACTGTCTGTGTGGGGGGAGGGGGGGGGAGGAGGACGAGGAGGCAAGGCAGGGGGGGGGCGGTACCTCGTGGTAGTTCTCCCGCCCGACCGTCTCGCCGGCCAGCTCCAGTAGCTCCTGCGACGGGTCGGCTCCGGGGGAGATGATGATGAGCACGGGTTCGATCTCCAGCGTATCGCGGAACAGCCTCCTGAGGTTGAGCGGGGGAGGGGAGAGCTCTCGTATGCCTGTGGAGGAGAGCGGGGAGGGTGAGGGGTTCGAGCGTGGGGGAGGGGGGTGCGCTAAGAAAGGCCAGGAACCAGACAGGGGCCCCTCCAGGCCCCACCCCTGCCACGCCTTCCCCTCATCTAACACACAGCAGGAGCGCTTACCCATCCCCCCCTTCTTGAGATGTGAGAATCTGGCCAAAAAACTGTACGTGGGCTGGCATGACACAAACATCACTTTACATTAATTTAATAACAGCCTTTAATATCAACGCTCTCTGCATAGCTTGCATTAGATCCTTTGGATATGTTTTTTTTCTGCTCATTTGGACATGCTCACAAAAAACAAAGCAGTTTTCTATAATGATGAATTTTCTATCATTTCAACAATTTTCTATAATGATGAATACCTACAGCACTATAACCACTAAATCCAAGCCTCTTATTATGCAAGTAGCAGCTTCTGAATTCAGTACATGCTGTTAAAGAAAATACTGTGGTGGAAAAACATAAAGCGTAACAGAGACTGATTAGCCAAGCAAACGAGAAAGAGAGAGAAGAGCTTTTGTCTGACCGTTGTAAAGATAATAATCTGGCCACACAGAGTAATTAAATGTCTTTTTCCAAAAAACAAATCAGAGAGGCCAGATTCAGTACCATATACGTACACTGATATACACCGTCGCATGCACACGCACACACAGACACACACACGGATGGACAGAGAGACACACACACACACACACACACACACACACACACAATGTGATATAAAACACCTTCATATTCAGGTCCCTAGGGCAGGCTTCGGCCTTATGAGTGGTGACGATGCGTTCAAAACAGCTTTTTCCTAGGATTTCCATAGCAACAGGAAAATAATCACATTTTATATTCACTGAAACAAACAGGGAAAAAAACAGCGCCTTTCACCCAATCAAGACGTCAAACAGAGAGTGTGACGGCCATCTGTCTGTCTGTCTGTCTGTCTGTCTGTCTGTCTGTCCGAGAAGCAGAGATGTGCGCGGTCCTCCGAGGTGCTACCGCTGACGGACAGCACAGGCGTGTACATCCCGTGTAACCAATCACCCTCCCGGTCGGGGAACGTACACGCCAACGCAACACGCTTAAATTGAGCTTCCCATAACACCGCCTCCCAGCCCGAGACAACCGCACCATGACACCAGGGACTTCATTAGAGCAAACGCTGCACCGACCAACAGCTGAACAGCAGCAAGGATTACAGCGGAGAAGCATGCTTCATCTTACACACTGCGTACCCCGAGTCATATAATTACAATGCAGCAGCGACTCTTATCTGGAGTACGTATCAGATCATTGAACTTGCAAGAAAATTTTTTTAGAATAAAAACTTAAGTTTACATCATGCTCTTAATGGATGGGTTCATACAATCTGCATGACACAAAATAACATCCCAAAGCGCTCTTTAATACCGTGCCATTCAAAATGCCTGAATGAGAAACTATTCTATTCTTCCTCTATAGTGCCATCTCCTTCTTTGTGTGCCTCTCTATTTCCTCTCTATTGATTTAAGCAACAGAAGCTTCTGAGCATTATTCACCTATTCTTACAACTGCCTTGTGTGTAATAATTTGAACAGTATTGGATCTTATTTCCAGTTGTTATATATTTTTGTGTTTTCTTTTCCGCGTAATTATTGCCTTCCAGTGCAAGTTTATTCTCTCTCTCCCTCCCTCTCTTTCCCTTTATTTCTGCTTTATCCACATATTCTCACCTGTTGTACCTGTCTTGACTTTTGCAAATATACATCAAAGATTGTGTCCCAACATACTGATGCAGGCAAACAGTGAAATGCTGGATTTCAATGGAACTTTAATAATCCATATTCACATGACAATTGAATAAAGGCATTTTTAACAGCATATAATGAAGAGAGTGTGTGTGAGTGAGTGTGTGTGAGTGTGAGTGTGAGTGTGTGTGTGTGTATGTGAGAACGGTCAGGATGGCTCTCTAATCACTGTCAGCTAACAGCCATACTCAGCAGTAGCATTATATATGTCTAAAACATGGAAAAATAGAAAACAGTGAAGTCCATTGGAGCTATGTGAAGGTACCCAGAAGGTTGCAGGTTCGATTCTCAGGGTAGGGCATTGCACTCTGATCAGGGGAACTATCCTGTGCAGCTAAAGCTTAAAATCTGCTGTATTGTGTTTCTGTAAAAAAATGCACGCTATGCAACTGAGGCCCAGGGAAGGGCGTCGGTGAGCGGTAACCGCTGGACCACGCGGGCGCGTCCGGACCAAACCGGGGTACCGTGGGACCTGGGGAGATTACCGCCACTCATAAGCCGATTAAAGCAACAGCGCGCATTACCGTAGAGTGAGTCAGAACGAGTCAGAGCGAGTCAGAGCGAATCAGAACAAGGACGGCCTTAATCACCCCAGTGACACGAGGTAAGCCAGAGCATTTGCTGCTGGCTTTCATTCAGGCAAACTTAGCGGCTGATGGAGCCAGATATGGCGATGCGGAGGCGGGGTCATTCGGGTCCACGAAAATCGAGCCGTCGGGGGGTACGATAGTGCGAGACGTGTTCATTCGCTTTTTCATCCACATGCAATGAATCATCGCCGTTCCACGGTGTTTCCCCTCCCCACGGTGTTGCCACGGATACACTTGCCTAATGCAATGGACTTAGAGGATACTTTAGAGGATTTTAATAAATTAAAAAGAATAAATGCTTAAATTAATTACCCAACGGACAAAAAATGATGATTGAAGTTAGAATTAATTGGCGCACTGCCCCGAGGGAGAATTTAAGGGTCAGCTTGCCCCTATGTCCGACATGCATTTAAGATGCTGGCATCAGCTGAACCCATGCGCTCATGGGACAGGTTGTGAAGCCACCTTCTTCATCTGGATGCTTTGGTTGTCAGGTTGAATCCTATGTCAGAATGAGCAGTGCCACCCGCCTGTCATACGTAGGCATTACACAGACCTGCTCTGTGTGCCCGCACTGCGAAGCCAGGCTGACCCCTGACCCCTGACCTACTGACCCCACTAAAGAAGAGGTGGAGCGGAGAGGGTCAGGGGACAGGATAGAGATCCGCCTGCTTCTGCTCCGGTTCAGGTTTTCATTTCGGTGGATTAGGGCAGAGATGGGTTTCAACAGTGCTCCTGCCGTTAGCCTAACTCTGCTGTGTGTGTGTGTGTGTGTGTGTGCGTGCGTGCGTGCGTGCGTGTGTGAGAGTGTGTGCGTGCGTGTGTGTGTGTGTGTGCGTGTGTGTGCGTGTGCGTGCGTGTGTGCGTGCGTGCGTGCGTGTGTGTGTGTGTGGTAAGCTTGGAGGAGACGGAGGCGTCATATTGTCTGTTGTGCAGACGGCTCTTCCTCATTAACTCCACACAGCCGGGGAGACGGGGGCGTGGGGAATGGGTCTGAACCCACCTTTCACCCTGTCAGAAAAACTCTGCTTTAAGAATCCCTCACAATATATTACAGCGTTTCACAGCTCACACTCCTGAATGATCAAGTGCACACGGGCTGATTGGTGTTTTTGGCTGGAACTCATTACAAGCACATTACGGCCTCACTAATAACGGAGCTTGTTATGTGATTTATGAGGATTATAACACGATAAATGACATCCACTCAAGTAGGCTTATTGTTTCAAATGCGGCTCAGAGGTGTTAATATGCAGTTAATAACATTTTAGGTGCATCATAACACCTTATAACACCTTATTGAATGCACAGAAAATAGACCGTCACCCAGGCAAACTAGCAGGATTTCTAGCAACATGTGAAATTGGTATTTTAGCCCCATGTGTGTGTGTGCGCATGCTTGTGTATGTGTACGTGCGTATGTGTATGGGCGCTCGTCTGTGTGTACCTACCTGTGGGTGTGCGTGTGTGCATGTGTACGTGCGTATGTGTATGGGCGCTCGTCTGTGTGTACCTACCTGTGGGTGTGAGTGTGTGCATGTGTACGTGCGTATGTGTATGGGCGCTCGTCTGTGTGTACCTACCTGTGGGTGTGCGTGTGTGCATGTGTATGTGTGCGTATGTGTATGGGCGCTCGTCTGTGTGTACCTACCTGTGTGTGTGCGTGTGTGCATGTGTACGTGCGTATGTGTATGGGCGCTCGTCTGTGTGTACCTACCTGTGGGTGTGCGTGTGTGCATGTGTATGTGTGCGTGTGTATGTGTGCGTGTGCATGCGTGTGTGTGTATGCGTGTGTATGCATGTTTATGTGCGTGCATGTGTGTGTGTGCGTGCGTGTGTGTATGCGTGTGTGTGTATGTGTGCATGTGTGCCTGTGTCTGTCTGTGTGTGTGTATGCGTGTACGTGTACGTGTGCCTGTGTGTCTGTGTGTGTGTATGCATGTACGTGTACGTGTGCGTGCGTGCGTGCGTGTGCATGCATGTAGAATGTGTAAGAAATGCAGCTTGATTAATGAGGAATCTGGAGTGAAAGTGCAGGACAAAGGCTAAAAGATGAGATGAGGCTTTTCCGGCTGAACTCTGACCTCTCCTCTGCCCTTAACGCCTGACCCTACCGACCCCACCTCCGCAAATCAACCCTGCGTGGCACCCGTGGCGACAACACGACCTGTGAGATACGAGTAGCACAACGCTGACAGACTCCCGAGCATGTGCTTGGCATGTCCACTAAGAGCTGTGCTGCAACCCGAGCCTCCTGGAAACTCAACAGAAGTATGTGAAACTGCTCGCCATAGCAACAGCCCCGAATGGCATTTATCGCTCTCTCATTCCTTAAATTATTTTTTTTCCCTCTCTCTCTCGGATCAGGAAAATTCCTTTCCCCAAGTCCAGCGTTTACCTCCAAAGCCATTTATTGGACCGTCGCTTAGAAAATCACTTTCGAAAAAAGAAAAATCGCCCCCACTGTTCCAGGTGACTCTGCAATCTAATTTCAGTGGAATAAAAAAAAATAAAAAATAAAAAAAATCAGTGGAAAGAATATAATATGAAATCACTATCTGGTTTAAAAAGAAAACAGCATATCTATTCATAAATACAGGAGAATGTGAAAAGGAAAAGAACACCATCGTGCCGCTTTGAGGAGAAATCCTTCTTCGTGACTCCAGAAGTAAGTTGAGCAATTGAGCAGCCCGACGGTGTCTGTCTTTGGACCCTGAGAGATCAATAGTCAATTACAGAAAGCGCGATAGGGCTCGAGCTGCCATCATTAAAAAGCTCGGAGAGAACATGCAAAAGGAGAAATTGTCGGTGCCAGACACTGATGGCTCTTTTGCAAAAAAATAAAATAATTTTTTTTTTAAAAACGTGGCAAATGTGACCAATTATTCATGGGTACATGCTTATTACCTCTGGCTTGGGAACAGCTGGTTTGATTACATTTGGAAAGACCATTGGGGACGTGGTGCGGGTTAGCTCGTTAGCTCGGCGCGGAGGGAACTGTGTCTTGGTGCTTTGCACGCACGCGGAGATGGGCGTGGCCTACGAAGCGGCCCCGCGGGGGGGGGGTAATGGCGCAGTGCGTTTCGTTGCTGTGGCGAGGGGGGTGGTGCTTCCTGGACCTGAGGGTCACGAGTTAACACCCCACACGGCCAACAGCGTCACCATGAAACTGCACTCTTATGTAGCAGTGAAGTCTTGATCTTGTAGTTTATCGTGTCTTACTGAGTTAGCCGTAGCATACTACGTGAACTAGACTTTGAAGTGTACTTTATTTGACCTGTTAGTAGTTGTTTGAACGACCTTCGGTATGCACTTATGGCACGTTGCTTTGGATAAAAGCGTCTGCCAAATGAATGTAATGTAAAGTAATGGTGAGTCAACAGTGACTGGAGTCTGAGATACAGTTGGGGCAGCAGCACAGACCAGACACCACCAGCTGGTCTGGTTACCTACGCGGGCTCCCTGGCCGCTGGCGCAGGCTGGACGAGAGCATGCGGTGGCAAAATGCCAAGCTCTGAGGTCACGGCATAAGCGGGTTCCCCGGGAGACGAAACGTGGGGGGGGGGGGGTTGGCCGAACTTCACACGAAGAGAGAAGAGAGAAAGTCACACGAGCAGCTGAAGACAGTCAGTCACAGTCTGTCAGTCTGTCTGTCAATCAGCGCAGTCTGTCAGTGCAGTGCGTGCGGCTCCTGGCTCGGCCTTATTAAAATAACCGCTGTGCCGTTCGCTCATTATCCAACCAATATTTACAGGCTCTTTAAAAAAAGCCAGAGAAAAGCTGCTACTTATACACTGCCAGAGCTGGGAGCCCGCAGGAAAACACTGCTCCTTCTGTGGGCCAGGTTTTAGCACGCTGTCTTTTCCCAGAATTCCCTCATGTGGATAATGAATGAAGACAAGAGAAATCCCGCTTTCAACACAGGGCTTTCGCTGGGGTAACCTTGTATTGAGGAAAATGAAGTTGAAGTAAAAATAATAATAATAATTAATTCAGTATCTTTCTTCTATGCCTGTGTATGGCTGTGTGTATCCCTGTGTGTGTGTGTGTGTGTGTGTGTGTCAAGTCGAATCAGGCTAGTGGACATTTCACTCAAAAGTAACCGCTCCTCTCACTGTTAGCGCCTCAGGCAAAGCTAACTATTCTGTCGGCACTTTAGCGGAGAAACGCGAGTGTAAAGTTTGGGGATAGGCCATCTCGCTGGCTGGGCGCCTGCATGCAGATGTGATCGGACAGGTAGCTGAAACGCACATATGAGAGGATATAAGCATGCCGTGCACTGGAGACGAGGTCAGCCTTGCACTCATCTGGATGGGCAGATGGGCAAAATGGGATCGATTTGACTCTCGGCCTGAAGAGGTGGCGAGCCTCTACCCAGCCTGCCTTGCTCTGTCACGCACGCACGCACACACGCACGCACGCACGCACGCACGCACGCACGCACGCACGCACACACATTACCATCTGAAACACACTGCTGCAGTCTGAGGACAGAAATGCAGTATAATTGTTATCACTGGAACGCTTTACACAGTGGGGCTAAACCAGGAGCTAAAACAAACATTTCAGCAGCACAGCATGTTAGTCATGATGTCAGACATCCGTAGTACAAGGGCATGAATTACCCTGCTGTCCTAAATTAAATAAGTTATCCCATCCTAATGTTCATTCATTTTGTTCTATGGTATTGACATACAACACTGAAGGGTAAAGGCAACACAAGAATAAGAACAAACAGCACTGTCCCGCTGACCGTCGCAGTCCCGCTGACCGTCGCAGTCCCGCTGACCGTCGCAGTCCCACATTAAAACCTCAGGATATAAACTACTGTAACTACTGACATTGCAGGCTCAATTCCCAGCAAGATCATCAAAACCTCTATATACACACACACACACACACACACACAATCGTATAACTGAATAATATGCAATTCTACAAGTAATATGAGTTCTAGATCCCCATAGTCCCCATAGATACAGGAGGCCTAGCATATTTTCAGAAAAACACTAATGAGAATAATAAAATTCCAGGCATAATACCTGAAAAGCCCCAGTGCAACAAATCAGGCATTAAGTGATATTTGCATTCCGTATTTCAAAACCTTCTGAATATATATATATATATTATTTTTTTCCCCCCAGTGAGGTAGAGGGATTTTACATGAGCCGGGGATAAATTCTACAGAACTGATTTAGTTGGTACTGATAACAGACTCAAATTAGAATTAGGCAGGCTAGCTTCTCTGAAGTTTGGTTACCTAGCGGTGAACTAGCAGTGTTAAACGAGAGGTTTAATGATTCGCTTGTTTCAGAAAGGTAAACCAGCTGCAAATACAGGCTAAGTGAAAGCTATTTAGATTTTTGGAATCTCTTGTATCAGATATTCAGTGCTTTCTTACCTCTGCTGCCCACCACACCACCACACAGAAAACACACACACACACAAACACAAACACAAACACAAACGCACACACAAACACAAATGCGCGCACACACACACACACACCCACGCACGCACAATATGGAAGTTTTTGTTTTGAAAATTTGGTAAATTCACACCTATTTACGGGGTTCTCCGTTTAAGGTTTTATAACTCCAGGTGTGAGCATCACAGAAACTTGGTAAATGGCTTAAATGAAACAAGTACAATACAAACTTAGATTATTTATTTTGAGTTAAATTATAAAAAATAAACTAAAGTGCCACAAATGCAAAAAAACTTTGGAAAAATGCAAAAATGTTTAAGTTTGCAACAAAATACTGAGAGCTACATAAGTGAAACAGGTAAATCTATACATTTCCTGGATCCCATGTCCACAATGATGATATGCAGAACAACTAAAGATTTATGATGCAAAATATAGGCAGTGTACCCTGTTGTCCATTAGTGTCTCCAAATCTATCCAAATGGCTAAATTGTGCACTGCTCTAAATAAAAAAATATATGATATATTTAACTACAAATCAACAGTTTTGGCTCATAAAACTCACTTTAGCATAATTTTCAAGTGGGAATTACTATATTTCCATCAGTCTATGGGTCCAAAACCCTATCCAAAACATGTCATAAAATGAATAAAAATTGTTTTGTCCATTTTAAAGCATATACATTTGCTCCTTCTGATGGTTTAAGATAAAAAAACATTGATATCACAGTGTTACACACACCTAAATATGTAGCCTAATCATTCACTCTTGTACCTCAATAAAACACAGCAAATTGGAATGAGCATTTTCCATGACCTAAGTGACAAATATACTGTATATCCGCCATAGCCTATATTATGTACAATAACATGAAAATAAAACGGTATTCCACCATCTGAAAAATGCTGCCAAATGTTCCATCTTCGATGAAAATCGGTAGGCTACATCAAAAATAAAATTAACGATTGCACTACAGTATGTGAAATGCACTCAAAATGCGAAAAAAACAATAGGCCTATCAATCATATTGGAAAGACAGTGCTCGAGTGGAAAAGCTAACGTACATATGTAGCCAGCGAGACCAATCGCATTTTAGAAGCAGTGCTACTTACACATCGGGAAGGGAAAACTCCAGTCATGGAATGTGTTTTCTCTACAGCTTGCGTAATACTAGACTGTTGAACGAAAACTACTGCAATTAATTGTTCAAAGCACTCAATAAGATATGGCATATACTGTTGCTAAGGTTATAATGTACTCTATTGGATAAAAGAGCCAAGAATTAAACCAGAATGAACTATATAAATGAGACAGGCTTGCAGGGCATGTGGGGTATTACGAGTCGATGTTTCAGCGGTTGCGGTATAAAGCGTTTTTATATTTGAAGTGTATATTTCTCGGACAATAAATGACCACTGAATTTAGAAATTTTCTATGTGTAAAACCAATGGTAGGATTGTATATTTATTTCATATTTAGTAGCAAATATTTATAGGAGAATATGTGGTATAATGAGACAATAATTTCACGTTTATTTTGCATTTGAGTGAGCAGGGCTTTTCACGGCTTTTCTGGCATACAATCAGGCTATTGTTGGGTTTATCTTGTTGCGGTGACTGAATTAAAATTTTATATGAATAAATATATTTATGAACTCAAACATAGACGCTATTGTCCACTATGTCACGCAGGGGTAGGTATAGACTGGGTGGGCGGTTGCTTGTTAAATGGACAAAATGGTTAAATGCTACAGGAAAACAGTGACACTTAGGAACTCCACATTCGGCAGAAATTGTCACAAATCGTCTACCAATAAAGTTGAAACACAGAGTTTTTGTTTTCCACTCATAGTTTGGCTGCAGGAGCAACGAATGTCTCAGTTGAGCAAAAAGGTGGCGCCGCCAGCGGCATTATCACAAGGCATCTACGCAGAGGGGTTAAAACTAAATGTGCACTAACTTATTTTAAATTTTTGTTTCTGATTTTTTCCCTTTTTCTCCCAATTTGGTAGCCAATTGAACCCCTATTCTAATTCAATTCCCCCCCATGTAGCAACCGCTAGAGAACCACTGCTACACAACCCCGTCAATCGGTATTAGTTGTGAGCTCGTGCCATGTCCTCTACAGGGCGTAGCTCCGCTGCTCCGCTCCCGACCGTGACCTAGGTCCCCGTCCCCGCAGCGATCTCTCGATTCTCTCCCCCCCCCCACCCAGAAGCAGCCCCAATTGCTGCTTCCACTGGCGCCGGCGCCTCCACTCGCCGGGCAGGACCGGGACCACTAACTTAGGGTAAAGGGCTCAGACAGATGTGCTCATGTGCACTAACTTAGGGTAAAGGGCTCAGACAGATGTGTTCATGTGCACTAACTTAGGGTAAAGGGCTCAGACAGATGTGTTCATGTGCACTAACTTAGGGTAAAGGGCTCAGACAGATGTGTTCATGTGCACTAACTTAGGGTAAAGGGTTCAGACAGATGTGTTCATGTGCACTAACTTAGGGTAAAGGGCTCAGACAGATGTGCTCATGTGCACTAACTTAGGGTAAAGGGCTCAGACAGATGTGCTCATGTGCACTAACTTAGGGTAAAGGGCTCAGACAGATGTGCTCATGTGCACTAACTTAGGGTAAAGGGCTCAGACAGATGTGCTCATGTGCACTAACTTAGGGTAAAGGGCTCAGACAGATGTGCTCATGTGCACTAACTTAGGGTAAAGGGCTCAGACAGATGTGTTCATGTGCACTAACTTAGGGTAAAGGGCTCAGACAGATGTGCTCATGTGCACTAACTTAGGGTAAAGGGCTCAGACAGATGTGTTCATGTGCACTAACTTAGGGTAAAGGGCTCAGACAGATGTGTTCATGTGCACTAACTTAGGGTAAAGGGCTCAGACAGATGTGTTCATGTGCACTAACTTAGGGTAAAGGGCTCAGACAGATGTGTTCATGTGCACTAACTTAGGGTAAAGGGCTCAGACAGATGTGCTCATGTGCACTAACTTAGGGTAAAGGGCTCAGACAGATGTGTTCATGTGCACTAACTTAGGGTAAAGGGCTCAGACAGATGTGTTCATGTGCACTAACTTAGGGTAAAGGGTTCAGACAGATGTGTTCATGTGCACTAACTTAGGGTAAAGGGCTCAGACAGATGTGCTCATGTGCACTAACTTAGGGTAAAGGGCTCAGACAGATGTGTTCATGTGCACTAACTTAAACGGCTCAGACAGATGTGCTCACGTGCACTAACTTAGGGTAAAGGGCTCAGACAGATGTGTTCATGTGCACTAACTTAGGGTAAAGGGCTCAGACAGATGTGTTCATGTGCACTAACTTAGGGTAAAGGGCTCAGACAGATGTGTTCATGTGCACTAACTTAGGGTAAAGGGCTCAGACAGATGTGTTCATGTGCACTAACTTAGGGTAAAGGGCTCAGACAGATGTGTTCATGTGCACTAACTTAGGGTAAAGGGCTCAGACAGATGTGTTCATGTGCACTAACTTAGGGTAAAGGGCTCAGACAGATGTGTTCATGTGCACTAACTTAGGGTAAAGGGCTCAGACAGATGTGCTCATGTGCACTAACTTAGGGTAAAGGGCTCAGACAGATGTGTTCATGTGCACTAACTTAGGGTAAAGGGCTCAGACAGATGTGTTCATGTGCACTAACTTAGGGTAAAGGGTTCAGACAGATGTGCTCATGTGCACTAACTTAGGGTAAAGGGCTCAGACAGATGTGTTCATGTGCACTAACTTAGGGTAAAGGGCTCAGACAGATGTGTTCATGTGCACTAACTTAGGGTAAAGGGCTCAGACAGATGTGCTCATGTGCACTAACTTAGGGTAAAGGGCTCAGACAGATGTGTTCATGTGCACTAACTTAGGGTAAAGGGCTCAGACAGATGTGCTCATGTGCACTAACTTAGGGTAAAGGGCTCAGACAGATGTGCTCATGTGCACTAACTTAGGGTAAAGGGCTCAGACAGATGTGCTCATGTGCACTAACTTAGGGTAAAGGGCTCAGACAGATGTGTTCATGTGCACTAACTTAGGGTAAAGGGCTCAGACAGATGTGTTCATGTGCACTAACTTAAAGGGCTCAGACAGATGTGCTCATGTGCACTAACTTAGGGTAAAGGGCTCAGACAGATGTGTTCATGTGCACTAACTTAGGGTAAAGGGCTCAGACAGATGTGTTCATGTGCACTAACTTAGGGTAAAGGGCTCAGACAGATGTGTTCATGTGCACTAACTTAGGGTAAAGGGTTCAGACAGATGTGTTCATGTGCACTAACTTAGGGTAAAGGGCTCAGACAGATGTGTTCATGTGCACTAACTTAGGGTAAAGGGCTCAGACAGATGTGTTCATGTGCACTAACTTAGGGTAAAGGGCTCAGACAGATGTGTTCATGTGCACTAACTTAGGGTAAAGGGCTCAGACAGATGTGTTCATGTGCACTAACTTAAAGGGCTCAGACAGATGTGCTCATGTGCACTAACTTAGGGTAAAGGGTTCAGACAGATGTGCTCATGTGCACTAACTTAGGGTAAAGGGCTCAGACAGATGTGCTCATGTGCACTAACTTAGGGTAAAGGGCTCAGACAGATGTGTTCATGTGCACTAACTTAGGGTAAAGGGCTCAGACAGATGTGTTCATGTGCACTAACTTAGGGTAAAGGGCTCAGACAGATGTGCTCATGTGCACTAACTTAGGGTAAAGAGCGCAGACAGATGTTGAAACCCGTTTCACTGGTCAGGGATGAGTTAAACTCTTTGGTATTTGTAACCGTTAAAGCAACCGATGTGGAAAATATAATACAATAGAAGTTAAGGCAGCAGTTAATCTGTGTGTTGGGTTTGAGCCAGTCCTAAAAAAAAATAAAAAATAAAAAAAAGTGTAAGAAATGCTGAAAATATGCACCATTTGGTTCCCTTTCAGAACAGAAATAATGACAACTTATAAAATAATAAGAAGCACATCTGCAATCAGGTTACGCAGTGAAACCGACCGTCTCTCTGTTCTCTGCCAGGAGACGCTTTTGAAGTTCTCGCTTTTCCACCAGAACACAGCAGGCAGGGCCTCGTTCCTAACGCAGCATAAAAACCGCATTCATCTCAACAGTTTCACTGTGAATCACCTCCTCAGTTTACCCAGAATGCACCCCCAGCGAGGAGGAAAACGGGCCGTCCCTGGCTGCTGCCGTTATTTGCTCCGCGGTGATCCGAGCTCTTTTCAGAGGGCTAATTGTCCAATCGCGTGCACTTATCCTCCCCGTTCACGGACCGGCCAAATTAAGAGTAATGAGCGGTGATTAATCATCTTTACATGCTTCCAAAGCTGCCATTGTGCGTTTCATTAATCAGGACGACCCTTTCATTCGGGTCTTTGTTTAGGCCCAAGACCAGGAGCTCAAACTCTGAAGGGACACTGATCAGGCCACAAAGCAGGGGAGCGAATGAACACGCTATCTCGCTGACAATCCGAGAGCGCCGTGAACGCGCATCCACACCCTGAGCTCCAGACAGCCTTGTGCTCCTTCCCTTTCACTCTGGGTGTGAATACCACTGTGTAGCACCTTGTATTTATCATCATTTCTGCTCTAAATGACCAATGAGTGGTGCTACGTTTCAGAAATTGCCATTGTGGCCTCACTCAGTACGGCCCCACGGCTCATTACGCGCCTAAAATCAAAATGGCAAGTTGACCTTGAAATAAGGACGTGACGTTTCCTTGACCATCAATAAGGGTCTGAATGCTGTGTAGTTTACTGAAGGTGGATGGAAGGGTGCTGTAAGAAATTATCTTTACAAAGTGAGAAAGCTGAATTTAACGGAGGCCAATTAAGAGTGTGAGGTGTGTGTGTGTGTGTGTAGGTGTATGTGTTGTTTATTGGGTGAGGATGGTACAGTGTGTGTTGTGCTGTGTCCAGGGTGAGAATGGTACAGTGTGTGTGTGTGTGTGTGTGTGTTGTGTACAGGGTGAGGACGGTACAGTGTGTGTGTGTGTTGTGTACAGGGTGAGGATGGTGCTGTGTGTGTGTGTGTGTGTTGTGTATAGGGTGAGGATGGTACAGTGTGTGTGTGTGTGTGTGTTGTGTACAGGGTGAGGACGGTACAGTGTGTGTGTGTGTGTGTGTTGTGTACAGGGTGAGGATGGTGCTGTGTGTGTGTGTGTGTGTGTGTGTGTTGTGTACAGGGTGAGGATGGTACAGTGTGTGTGTGTGTGTGTTGTGTGTGTGTGTGTGTGTGTGTGTGTGTGTGTTGTGTACAGGATGAGGATGGTACAGTGTGTGCGTGTGTTGTGTGTGTGTGTGTGTTGTGTACAGGGTGAGGATGGTACAGGGTGTGTGTGTGTGTGTGCGCGTTGTGTACAGGATGAGGATGGTACAGTGTGTGTGTGTTGTGTGTGTGTGTGTGTTGTGTACAGGATGAGGATGGTACAGTGTGTGCGTGTGTTGTGTGTGTGTGTGTTGTGTACAGGGTGAGGATGGTACAGGGTGTGTGTGTGTGTGTGCGCGTTGTGTACAGGATGAGGATGGTACAGTGTGTGTATGTGTGTGTGTTGTGTGTGTGTGTTGTGTACAGGATGAGGATGGTACAGTGTGTGTGTGTGCGTGTGTTGTGTACAGGATGAGGACGGTACAGTGTGTGTGTGTGTGTGTGTGTGTGTTGTGTGTGTGTGTGTACAGGGTGAGGACGGTACAGTGTGTGTGTGCTGACAGTGATCAATGTGGAAAGGGCCTGGGTTGCCAGGTTTCCAGGTAAGGCTGAATCACTGGGGCCAGAATCAATAGCAGCGAGCTCAACAGCATTTGTTTATTTGGTTTTTAATTTAGTCCTCCTTGTAACAAGTAGCCTGATGCATAAATCAGCACTAATTGTCAACGGGGTGTTGTTGCAGGGGAGGATTTATGACCAGCTGAGTGACTTGGCTAAATATCAGCCAAGGGGCTTTTCCCTCTCCCTCCCACCCCACCCTAAAGACCTCACCAAGTCCTCCAAACTTATAACTAATGCAACAAACTCCACCAAACATGGCAGTGTTCAAGAGCAGCATTAATTCAACATGTTTATGGATGGGTACGAGAGGGATTTCTGTTCCATGTCTCCGAAGTATAGCGGAAAAGAAAATAAAGACTTTGTAAGCCGTAAAAGGAACGACCCGTTACTTTGGCGCCGGGAAAGCGGATTGTGGTTTGCGGCGTGAGGGAGACCGCACGCTCCCACGGCCAAACCCACGAATCGAGGCTTCTGGGAAATTCAACGGCGGGAGAGAAATGCATCACGATGGAATTGCTTTCCTGTCTTTTTACTCATTTTAACTGCATGCAACAGGGCCGAATGTCCAAGCAGGGAGTTTAAATGAAAGAAGCAGCCGGGGCTTTTATGCGCGGGAGCGAATGCCGTGTGTGGAGTGGACGCGTGTGCGTGTGTGTGTCCTCGTGGGTATGTGAGTAGGGGCAGGAGGGGGAACAGGAGGAGATGAAAACCAGTTACTCCCGCCTGTACCCCCCTGAGAAAATGGAGGGGTGTTGCGATTTAAGGAATGGCGGAGCGGGGGCGAGGGGCGAGGGGCTAGGGGTGGGCGTGATGGAGTTAGGAACCATCAAAAGGCACGAGACACGAGAACAGAGAATTCCCAGAGAGCGGCCCTTTGTGCGGCTGCCAGGGGAGATCGGAGTCAGAGAATGAGGGGAAAAAAAGAACTCACCCAGCGTCTGGGACGCGAAGAAAGCCATGGCGCTCTGAAGCCTGTCCGGCCGGATCGCCTGCACCACCAGGACCTGTCATGAAGAACGAGACGTGCGCGTGAGCGGCGTGCGGGGGGAGAAGGGGGGGGGGGGGCATGCGGGGGGAGGAGGGAGGGGGCGTGTGGGGGGTGGAGGGAGGGGGCGTGCGGGTGAGCGGCGTGTGGGGGGAGGAGGAAGGGGCATGTGTGGGTGAGCGGCGTGTGGGGGGAGGAGGAAGGGGGCGTGTGGGTAAGCGGCGTGTGGGGGGAGGAGGGAGGGGGCGTGTGGGTAGCGGCGTGTGGGGGGAGGGGGGAGGGGGCGTGTGGGTGAGCGGCGTGTGGGGGGAGGAGGGAGGGCATGTGTGGGTGAGCGGCGTGTGGGGGGAGGAGGGAGGGGGTGTGTGGGTGAGTGGCGTGTGGGGGGAGGAGGAAGGGGGCGTGAGCGGCGTGTGGGGGGAGCGGCGTGTGGGGGGAGGAAGGGGCATTGGGTGAGCGGCGGGGGGGGGGAGGGGGGCGGGGGCGTGTGGGTGAGCGGCGTGTGGGGGGAGGAGGAAGGGGGGCGTGGGGGAAGCGGCGTGTGGGGGGAGGAGGGAGGGGCATTGCGTGAGCGGCGTGTGGGGGGAGGAGGAGGGGGCGTGTGGGTGAGCGGCGTGTGGGGGGAGGAGGAAGGGGGCGTGTGGGTGAGCGGCGTGTGGGGGGAGGAGGGAGGGGCATGTGTGGGTGAGCGGCGTGTGGGGGGAGGAGGGAGGGGGCGTGAGTGGCGTGTGGGGGGAGGAGGGAGGGGGTGTGTGGGTGAGTGGCGTGTGGGGGGAGGAGGGAGGGGGCGTGAGCGGCGTGTGGGGGGAGGAGGGAGGGGCATGTGTGGGTGAGCGGCGTGTGGGGGGAGGAGGGAGGGGGCGTGTGGGTGAGCGGCGTGTGGGGGGAGGAGGGAGGGGGCGTGAGCGGCGTGTGGGGGGAGGAGGGAGGGGGCGTGAGCGGCGTGTGGGGGGAGGAGGGAGGGGGCGTGAGCGGCGTGTGGGGGGAGGAGGGAGGGGGCGTGTGGGGTGCATGCAGTTTGGGCTCCTCGAGAAGCGCCGGGAAGCCTTGTGCATACTTGCGATGCATTATAACACCTCACACTGCAGGACTGCTTACCACTCAATTTAGCTAAGGCAAACAGTCAGGCTATCCTGTTTAATTAAGCAGCCTGGCAGTAGGAGAATACAGCAGGCCTCCAGAAGGCTAAAGACTCTATATTCCCTGCTATAGACTTTGATTCACTACACCGACTCACACTACACTGGGAGTAGTGACACTGCTTCACTGGACATCAGCACTGGGGAGATGGGTGGGGGATAGATGGATAGATGGATGAGAAAAGGATGGATGGAGAGGTGGATGAGGAAAGGATGGGTGGAGAGGTGGATAGATGGATGAGGAAAGGATGGGTGGAGAGGTGGATGAGGAAAGGATGGGTGGAGAGGTGGATAGATGGATGAGGAAAGGATGGGTTGGTTGATAGATGCATGAAAAAAAGATGGAGGTACTGGCTTTGTGAAGGGGGTCCCACACAGAGAGAGAATAGACCCTCCAGTTGACTGCATGACCTTTGATAGTCACAGTGATCTGAGGGCACATCTGAGGCCTTTTGTCCCAAACCCGGTACCATTACACACGCAAACCCGGTACCATTACACACGCAAACCCGGTACCATTACACACGCAAACCCGGTACCATTACACACGCAAACCCGGTACCATTACACACGCAAACCCGGTACCATTACACACGCAAACCCGGTACCATTACACACGCAAACCCGGTACCATTACACACGCAAACCCGGTACCATTACACACGCAAACCCGGTACCATTACACACGCAAACCCGGTACCATTACACACGCAAACCCGGTACCATTACACACGCAAACCCGGTACCATTACACACGCAAACCCGGTACCATTACACACGCAAACCCGGTACCATTACACACGCAAACCCGGTACCATTACACACGCAAACCCAGTACCATTACACATGCAAACCCGGTACCATTACACACGCAAACCCGGTACCATTACACACGCAAACCCGGTACCATTACACACGCAAACCCGGTACCATTACACACGCAAACCCGGTACCATTACACATGCAAACCCGGTACCATTACACACGCAAACCCGGTACCATTACACACGCAAACCCGGTACCATTACACACGCAAACCCGGTACCATTACACATGCAAACCCGGTACCATTACACACGCAAACCCGGTACCATTACACATGCAAACCCGGTACCATTACACATGCAAACCCGGTACCATTACACATGCAAACCCGGTACCATTACACATGCAAACCCGGTACCATTACACATGCAAACCCGGTACCATTACACATGCAAACCCGGTACCATTACACATGCAAACCCGGTACCATTACACACGCAAACCCGGTACCATTACACATGCAAACCCGGTACCATTACACACGCAAACCCGGTACCATTACACATGCAAACCCGGTACCATTACACATGCAAACCCGGTGCCATTACACATGCAAACCCGGTACTATGACACATGCAAACACATGCAGCCATGCCAGAGAAGAGCAGCAGCTGAGCTTAAAACACTGGGCTCATGGGTCAGGATTGCAGGGTCCATTCTTAGGTGAGACACAGCCAACAGCCGGGCCTTAATCCGGCATCACTTCAGTTAACATCCAGCAGCACAATACGGATGCAGGAGCTCCATACAATAAGACTCGATAAAAATGTAAATAAAAAGAGAAAAAAATGTGTGGTGTGGGTCTGGGTGGACAGGACAGACAGCTCTGCTGCTGGAACAGAGGACACCTTCGATGGATGGGGGGGGGGGGAATTCCTGCTCGGACCGAAGCTCCGCGAACGAGCAGGAGAGCAGGAGCTCAGTGCGCCGGAACTCAGGGACTGATAACAGCGCCGGGTATTTTGTTCTTTATAATTATGTGTTTTTTTTTTTTTTTTTTTTAAAGGGCAAATTACATTTGAGGGATAAGAGAAAATTTATTGTGATAATGACACCAGGGGGAATGTGCCAATAGGTGCTTAGAGGCAGACGTGACGGATGGCGGGGATGAGTGAAGGAGGGGGGGGGGGGGGGAGGGCGGGGCAGAGAGCTGAAAAATAACGCAGTTGAGCTTCAATCATTTTCTTTTATTTCTTTTTTTTTTTTTTTTTTTAGAGCCGCCGTGGAACTTGTGAAGTTTTAACGGTGCGAGGAGCCGGGCTCCTAATAGAAAAGCCTCAGGTTAAAATCCAAAGTAGGTCACCGGCGCCGTTGTAGCCTGAAGCGACGTACTTAGCGGGAATCGCCTCGGAAATATCCAGCTGTACCCACGGATAGCGTGCAGAAATTAAAGATATGCAAGTTGCTCTGGATAAAGACATCTGCTAAGGAAATAAACACCACATACTGTACTGTAAAAAGCAACTCTATTTGGCAGTAGCAGGAAATGACACTGGGGGCCTTGGGAACGAGTGCGCAGAGAGGCGCTACTGTAATCAGAATAACACATGCAGCGGTTGCATAGCAGCACTGGAACCCAAAGCCCCTGGTGTGTGCTTTACACAGGAGTGACAGCAGGCTCTGAGCATGCTCGGTTGCGAGCGCTACCCCACCGAGGTTATACACTGGTTTGGGCTGCACTGGGCGTGGGGCACACAGAGTGGGGGGGTATGGGGAGGGTCCCTGTCTGTCAGTCTTCGGGACAGCTCTCGAGCTGCAGCGGGGTCCCCGCGACCGTGCCGGAACACAGGCCTCTCTCACACGGCCCTCGCCTGCTCTCTCGCTCCCACGGAGCAGGCGGGTGAGCTGAGGGAGCAGGGAGGGGACGGCGGGTGAGCTGAGGGAGCCGGCGGGTGAGCTGAGGGAGCCGGCGGGTGAGCTGAGGGAGCACGGAGGGGACGGCGGGAGCCGCAGAGGAAACAGCGAGACTGAAATTCGCGGCCCGTCCGTTTTTTACGCTGTGGCAAACACACCAGCTCAAACACTGAAAAAGCGCCGGTGTGTTTCGCTCACGGCGGTACCTTAAACGTGGCCGCCGCTCCCAGTCTCTCCTGATCGATCCAGGACGGAATCTGCTCCCTGGAGGACTGCTGGGAATCCTGGAGGTGAAAAAAGTGTTTTAATCTTGTAAAATCTTTTCTTTATTTTCCTCTCTCTCAAGTAGAAAATATTAGCTCATTTTAAGTTCCTGCTTGCTTGACAAGTGAAATTACGTTACCCCATTGGCAAATCTTGAAATGAGTAAAACTGTCTCACCTTATTGGCAATCTTTTTGTCTTATTTAGCAAAAAAGGGGAATAGAAATAAAATTTTAAGCCTAAATATGAGATATGTTAGTCACGTTGAGAGAGACAAACAGAGGCGATGAAACGCAATGGCGCCGCGTACCGTCTTTCTGACCATGTCTCCGACGATAAGCCCTGTGAACGCGTCCCACTCCTGAAAAACAGGTCACACATTTAAACCCTAAAACAGCGAGTACAGTGTGTGCAGGGGTCTCGGCTCTACACCTCATTCTAACTTTATATTCCAGCATTATTGGACATTGTTATTGGACAGTAACCTTGCGCAAGGATGCACAAAAATTAGCACTGACAAAGACAGTCAGCTGACCAAGCGCAATAATGGCACATAACCTAGGAGAGTTTGGACCAATCTAACGTCACAACAACAAACAGCCCCGCCCCCCTCCCTCCCTCCAAACATGAGTGCACTCACATTCTCCTGGAAGAGCTGGGGATGCATCCCTTTGACAAAGTGCAGGGCAAACATCAGCTGATCGGCCTGCAGAGAAACACAAAGACCACAGTATCTTAAGATCAATGAGAGCGTTCAGACCACAGACGGTTTTTTCACATTTGTGAAATAGTGACCCTGAAGCCCCTCCATGTGTGGTTGGGGTGGGGTAATGTTGTCTTGTCTTCGGCGGCAGGGGGTCAGGGGTCATCTTGCACTGGCTGATGGGATTCTTGGGTCGCCTCCCTCCTGACGCCCCCGTGATTCTCTGTGTGGCACGTGTGCGGGGGTTTTTATTTCTCTCAGGGGTCGGGGCCCTGTCCCTAAACACGGCCCAGGAAGTGTCAAAACCCCCCCAACCTGCCACATGACCTCAGGAGGATGGCACAGGTGCTCAAACGCATCCTGCCTGTCAAAGAACGCGGACCCGCGGTGTATTATTTCCCACCGCTTCCCTCTCCGGGACCGAGAGACGACCTGAAAGACGTGACAGGGGCCTGGAAGGAGGAGACCCCCGGCCTCAGGAAGTCCGCCGGGAGAAATACGGCACAATAGCAGCTAATAAAGATTCTTATTGCGTGAGGCAACACTATCAAATCGTCTGGTGGGGGGGGGGGGGGGGGGGGGGGGTGGTCTGATCTGTCTGATCTGGCGAGTGCTGCTGGTGTGGGGGGTGTTTGACCCAAATATTTTCCCATTTATTTTCACCCTGCGCTCCAAACACTTCGCTCTGGAACTTCGCTCTGGAAACTTTTGAGAAGAAAATAAAAAAAAATAAAAAATCTCTCCATCTCTCTCCCCTCTCTCTCCCCCCCTCTCAGTCAATCTTAGGAAAATATTTACACGACCTTGGAAACATTCTAGTAGCACACCGCAAATCTGGTCGTAGTCCAATCCTTTTCAGATGCGTTTGAATCACGAAAGGCCGTTTAAAATTCCTTTCGCCAAACCAAAAACAGACCACGGAAAAACAATGTTTACTTGAAACGACAGCCCTTTTGTGATACTGCGGTCACAACGTCGTCCAACTTTCAAAAATACTGTACGGAACAATAATAATAACGTGCTCTGTGACACGCATCATTTCACGCTTCCGCATTTCCACCCACAAGAGGTTTGATCCAAACGAAAGAATGGAGAGGTACAGGAAGTTCTGTCTGAGACAACAGGGGAATCTGAGAGTCTAAGTTTCCACCAAACTTGGAGCTCCACACGGACACCCACGGAGCACATCACCACATTGCCCCCAGCTTTGTGACTTCACAATTGCAGCAGTGCGTTCTGGGATTTCTGTGAGGGTCCAAACCCCAGTATCGGAGGGGAATATTAAAAGCGGCCAGAGCAGTGGGACAGGAGCCTGCAGAAGCAGGAGGCTTTTCGGGGGCGTTAATAATTAAAACAAACCTGCATTAACTCCTGAACTCATCTAGGACCGAACTAAAGAGGGAGAGGGAGGGAAAACATTCATTAGTTGGTCATGCATATTTTAAGAGTGTTGGGAGCTGTGAAATGGATGACAATGCAGTCTGTCTTTATATCATAGGTTTCAGAGTTCTCAGGCGGACAGCCCGAACCCGGTACTCTCAAAAAAAACGGCCCATTTTCCTTTGAACGTGGTGTTCACAGATTCTTGTGACTGAAGGCGGCGATTAGCACGACTTTATTTCCCCCGTCTACCCACCTGCTCTTCAGCTGGCTGTCAAACGGCACTTTAGCTGCACTTTAGCCCGCTTACCTTCTGACCTTGAGACTATTACCCGCGCCGTCCTTCCTCATCATTTATCCTGGAATAAAGAGCCAGCCTGGCTCGACGACGACCGCCGTCTTCTCTCCCCCCCTGTGTGGGAATAGCGCTCGGAGAAAAGACTGCCGGTCCCACGACGGCCTTCGCGTCAAATACAGCGTCTGTCGCCTGCCGCGAGACAGCATTGGGGTCGGTCTCTCGAGGGCGCTCATGGAAAAACGAGCCATCACTGTGATGGAAAATGTCGGCACGCAACCTTGCAGTGAAACGGTCTATGGGACACAGAGGCTCATCTACGCCTCAGTTTTGTTAAAAATCGCTGGGGGCATCACACTCAGAGTCCTGGAATCTGTGGCTCTTTTTAAGATGCAAACCTCTTTATCCTGCATAAAGGGGGCTACATTATTATTAAAGGAGCTACAGGCCCTTGAAACACAAGCACTTCCACTGTGGACCCTGTGCAATTTACACTGCCATACAGAAATCAGTTTCCAACGTCCAACTGACCACCTAGGATCGGCTGAACTTTACAAAGTTGAATAAATCAGAAAAAAAAGACATTTTCAACTGCTTGGAAATGAAGTGGCTTGGAGAAACCCATTTTCTTCGAAAAAGAAGAATGTGAGATGTGGATTTTCCAAGTCTTTGTAGCTAATTCACGGGGAGGAGGACTCTTTTTACAGGTGTTGGAAAAGCAGATGGGGGGCTGGAGGGAAAACAAGAGAAGTCAAATTACTGGGAGAAAAGAGGAAAAAAAGAAATAGGACGGCCTCTCTGGCCAACAGTCAAAAGAACCAAAACGGAGTGAAGAGGGATGAGAGGGAATGTCTAATCTGAGAGGCAGGGACCTGCATTCCAATCAGGCACTGCAGCAGAGCAGCCCCCGGGGTCCTCTGACAGGAGCCAGGGGACCCGGTAAAACGCCGGCGGCGGCGGCTGCCTGGCGCGCGGCCGGCCCGTGAGGTTCGGAGGAAAAAGCACGTCCTTCCAGCCGAGCAGTGGCGTTTAAAGCACACCAGAGGGCCGTTGTGTTAAAAAATAAACACCAAGTGACTGATGGGATGTCCTAAGCATTTACGGATCTCCCTTTTAAGGGCCCCTCCCTTGGTATGTCCCTGGCATTGCACGTCTAAATACTCCCCTGGGCTCAATTTATAACTACTTTATCCAGGAAACAAAACGCACATTCCAGGTAGATACATGACGAATGACACTAGTAAAAGATATATTCACAGAGAACAAGGCCTAAGTGGTATTTATTTATGCGTCGGACCCGCGCTACCATATATTCACCTTCTTTTCTTCACTTTCACTCGTGTTTCCAGCTACGTTCTGAAGTTGAAAACTGCTGCACGAAAGCGTTCGGGTTTATATTATAGCATGTGGCAGATTAATTCTACATGAGTTAATGTTGCTTCTTTAGCAGATCTTTGCAGGCAAACATCACGTTGACTCAGATGTGATCCTGGAAGAGGCAAGGGGGATGGAACAGGCGTTCAGAATTATCACATGATCGAACCATAAGTGACATAAATTAGCCTTGATGTACACAAAGGGTCAATCCTGTAGGTTCCTTATTTCCATTGCCGAATTTGAGCAGGATGTAAGTTATTGTTGCGGACCTGAAGAAGGTCAACAACTGGAGCGCAAAGATGTTTGATGGTTGACCTTAAAGAAAGCCGCTGGGTGTTTTCCCATAAAAAGAAATTGGACCTCACGAACGCACAGAATTCCCAGGAAGAGGGGGAGGAATGTGAAGTGAGGCCGGACGCAAAGCCGCGGCGTGACGCTGTTCCCGTTATCCTGCGTGCAGCTGAGCGGGAACAACGGGGCGATTGTGGAGGCCGGTCTCCTCCGAGTGACGGGGGGGGGGGGGGATGAGATAACGGGGCCCGGGGAGGTGGGACCCATCAGCACGGCCGGGGTGACTGACAGCTGTGTGTCAGAGCCGTGAAAGGTTAGGCCAAACCGCCTCTTTCTCTCTCTCTCTCACTCACTCGCTCTCTCTTTCACACGTCTTTCCTTTGGCCTCAGTCTGAGAAGATCTTTATCTGCAGCCCCAGAGGAGAGCCAGAGCAGCTGCTTTTTCCATCAGGAGACAAACACACAGCCAGGAGCTGCAGGAGCCGCATGATCTGCCCGCTGTGAACAGGCCCCAGCCACGCAGATAAGATTCATTACACACACACACACACACGAGCGCACACACACGGGCGCATATACACACACACACACATACACACACACAGGCGCACACATACACACACACACACACAGGCGCATATACACACACACGGCCGCATACACACACACACACACACACACACACACGGGCGCATACACACACACACCACACACACACACACACAAACACACACACGGGCGCAAACACACACACACACACACACACACACACCACACACACACACACACAGGCGCATACACACACACACACACACACACACACACAGGCGCATACACACACACACACACACACACACACGGGCGCATACACACACACACACACACACACACACACGGGCGCATACACACACACACACACACACACACACACACACAGGCGCATACACACACACACACACGCATACACACACACACCACACACACAGGCGCATACACACAACACACACACACACACACACACGGGCGCATACACACAACACACACAACACACACAACACACACACACACACATACACGCATTCACACACACATACACACACACACACACACACACACACACAACACACACACACAATCAGTATCTAGCCTTCCTCCTCTCTAGTGGCAAACAGACAAGTGGACAAAAGAAAAGTTCTGAACACTGGTCTTCAAAGAGCGCTCTTTAATCCTTTAGTTCAGTCTCAGGAGAGCTCCACATGAAAGAAAAATCACAATGTCCTCACAAAGCCGTTCCCATTCCACAAAGACGTGCTTATTTTCTCCTATTAAAGCCAGCCGGCACTAAAAAAAAACTACATTATTCTCTTAAAAATATTTAAGACCAACCAAAACAGAGGGGAATGCGGAGCAGCAGGGATGTGATTGGCTGTTGGGCAGCTCCTCGCCATCTCGCGTCCTTCTCTGCGTGTGGCGCGGATCGCTCCCCGGCGGTAACCCGCAAAACCAGGGGAAACTTTACGAGGAGCGTGTCGCTCGGCTAATCAACCGCAGGAAACCGGGTTACAGCTTTATTACGCTTCACCGAAGCCGTGGCGACGCGCGACATCACTCCCGCCACGTGACTCGCCCTGCTGTATCTGCCCCGCTCTATCTGCCCCGCTCTATCTGCCCCGCTCTATCTGCCCCGCTCCATCTGCCCCGCTCTATCTGCCCTCCCTTCTCTCTCTCACACACGTGAGAAAATGTGTCAGAAAATATATCAATTAATGAAATCTATTAAAAACAGCCGTGCCCATGCTATAGCGTATATTGCAAACTCATATCCACAATATACAGTATGTGTAAAATCTCTATATCCAAGTCATTATATGTTGAAATATTAGAGATGGGTGTATGAGGGCTTTTCATGAGGAACGGCCTCACAGACAGGGTGTATGGGCCCAATAGTGAGGTATTCTCACAGATTCACAGCCAGCACCGTGGCGCTCCCTCATCATCACACTTTTAAAGATCAGCAAAAGCACTGAGACCTGATGGCTCCCGTTTTATCCGTTACAGACACGTTACATTTCGGCATTTAGCAGCTTGTATCCAGATCAGATGCTGACTACGTTTCTCCATACAACCCCCAGCTGTATATCTCACTGAATCAGTACCCTGTACCGAAGGCCACCAGGCTCTGACATATCCTCATCCTACTCTGTCCTTTTCCTCTGACCCGTCTCATCATCGTTCTCTCTTCTCCTTTCTCCAAACCTTCCGCCTCCGTCTCCCCTGCACCCCCCTCCCCCCCCCCCCCCCGCCTCTCTCTGATGAGCACTTTTCAGGCTGATTGTTATCACTTAACAGAGCTGTCATCGTCACCGACACTGAAGCCTCAAACACCTGGCAAGGTCACCGCCTCCGTCAGAAAGCTGTTTAACGCCACGGTAACAACCCACCCCTCCCCGCACGCTCCCTCCCCATCATCCCGCTCTCAACAACAAAATCACCATCGGCCAGAACACCGATCTCTCATACCGCCGCTGCCCAATCCTGCCCCTGTGCTGGAGTTTATAGGGCCAGTGTTCTTACATTTCCACACCTCCTGTCCACATGACGATCAGCACACTACAGCGGGATTGGCTCTGCAGACCGCATGCTGTCAGAGAAACATGTACATGTAAGCGGTGTGTGTACTTCCTGGGGTAATAATAAGTGAGCTTCACGCAGAAAGGCTCACGGTCCGCATTACCGCTATGAGACCTGCTTCTATCTGCCTCCCTGTGTGGTCCCGTGCCAGACCGGTATCATTGAGCGAAATGCCTCGCTCTACGAGAACGCAAACTCAGAATCTCCCCTCAGTATCCCGCAGCTCGCCGATACTCAGACCCGCGCGGGGCAGCCGTGTTCCCATGATTTACGGGCCCGGCAGAACCCGCGCAGAGCCCCGCCCGCGCGCGGCCTAATCCTGTGAAGCGGTCCGGACCACCCAAGGGGAAGCTGGGTAAAATATGACGCCTGCCTCTGACTGGAAAAGGTCAGCGAGTTTAACGGGGGAGGACGACGGCTCTGTGAAACGAACAGATTTGTTCACTCTGAGCTAGCATTTGATCACCGCTGCACAAGGAGACACACTCCCTGGTGCATTAAAAGCTCACGCACAAAATGTTCTGGGTCACAAAACGCCGACATTGAGCTTTACGTTCTCCACTTTCCGCCAGGAAAAACAGCATTGCCATCGACCCTGGAAGAGAAAGGCCACGAAGGATCCGTGGAGAGTGGATTAAAGGCTGCCGTGGGCAACGAAGAGCATTGTGACATCACGACGCCACCCTGTACCAAGAAGACCAGCAAACAGCTACACCGGAGACTTCTTATTCTACAGAAATGTGAAGCGCGTTTATTTTGCTCTTCAAAATCAGTGCTATTCAGAATCAGTTCTGTATTCTAGAAACATCCACGGCCCTGGCCTTTCACCGGAGGCCCCTTTTGTCAGTTTAGAGCAGCACAAACAACGTTTTGTGGCCTGGTCGCCACAATAAAGATGGCAGAGTTTGGTTACGTTTAATTTGAGAGAGAGCCCAGAAGCGCCAACCCCCCGTCCGGAAAAAAAAAAAAAGGGGGATGAAAACAGCGTGGATGAGTCACGGCCCCGGGTTCGAGCGTAAACGGAAGGCAGCCTATAAACCGCTCATAAACGCCTACGCGCTCATCGCCCTTATGTTTAGGATGGCGGCTCCTGACTAAGCAGCAATTACGACTGAGCGAGACACTCTGAGCTAAGAAGAGAGAAAAGGCTGTCCTGAGTGTCCTCCATCCGACCCACCCACCCATGCTGTTTATAGCTACTGAGATGTAATCTATGCTTCCAGGCAAGCGGAGGGTCTGCTGGGAGTTATATAAGAAAGTACAGAGAGAATGTGATGAGATCGTCACCATGGCTTCTGCCCCGGTCCTCACAATGCAGGCAGGCGTCTGGGACCAGTCCAAGTACGTGAGTTTGTGTGTGTGTGTGTGCCTAAAGTGTGCGAGCCCAAACGTGAGCGGCGGCCGGCATCCTCGATCCAATCTCACGCAACAATAGCCCGTCGCTGGATTGGCTATTGCGGCTATAACTCGCAGATGTCTTAGCGCTAAAGCTGCCTGTCGATAAGAGAGGCAAGCATACTGAAACAGATGAAGAATGCATAATTTATCATGTTCAAGCCGGAGGTTTAAGAAGAAAGCCTTCAAACGGCAGTTAGCCATGGCGGCGTTTCAAAAGTGGCGAAGCAAACGGACAGCGAGCCGTCAGAAAAAACCAGGTTACTGCTCCGGCCAGGGGAGAGGCCAGGGGAGAGAGAGGGTCCGGCCAGGAGAGAGGAAGGCTCTGGTCAGGGGAGAGGGAGGGTCCGGCCAGGGGAGACAGACTCTCTGGTCAGGAGAAAGGGATGGTCCGGTCAGGAAAGAGGGAGGCTCTGACCAAGGGAGAGGGAGGGTCTGGTCAGGAGAAAGGGATGGTCCGGTCAGGAAAGAGGGAGGCTCTGACCAAGGGAGAGGGAGGCTCCGGTCAGGAGAGAGGGATGGTCTGGACAGGAAAGAGGGAGGCTCCAGTCAGGAGAGAAGGAGGGTCCGGTCAGGGGAGAGGGAGGGTCCGGTCAGGAGAGAGGGAGGCTCTGACCAAGAGAGAGGAGGGGCTCTGGTTCACTCTGCCGCGAGATGTCACCAGCCTGATATTGATTACAATGAGTGAAGATGTGGGCGGATATTGACCTGTCTGCACTGGCAGGGGAACCAGCCCTGACACTCTGACAGAGAGAGAACCCAGAGCCGTCAGGTAATCTCACCTCCACACACACACGCACGTCACATACACAATCAATACACACACAAGCACACACACGCGTACACGCCTACACACACAACCCTCTTTACACATTGATTCACACACAAACCATACACACATATACACAAACCTACCCGCAACACACACGTCCCTCCACACACACACACGTCCCTCCACACACACACACACACAATTGATCCCCACACATACACAACTCATCCACACACACACACACACACCTCTAATCTATCTTCACTCCGAGGCACAGCGTTATCGCCTCAGTCACCCGGTGCACTGTACCAATGATCTCTAAACGCACATCTTCCTGACTGTCTCTTTGATCTTTCTCTCCCAGTGATGGTTCGGCATCACAGTGGTAAAGCGTCCATGCAGCATGGAACTGAGCTCTTTCAACCTGACAGCTATGAGCTTGAACTGAGCCCAGCTCCAGTCCAACCAAACTAACCCCGCCGTGTAAAAGGGGCTAAAAGGACGTTAAAAGAGTAAGTCACCCAGAGATACGAGAGTCTGTGAAAAATGTAAGTGCCCGTTCCCCAAAGGGGCGGCCAGAGGAATAAATCAACAGGAAACAGATATGGAACGAGGTTCACTGCTGCTCGTAACCTGTCGTTCTACAAGCGATCAAACGCTGCACAGACGGGGCACATTCACGCCCCTGGGAGCTGGCGCAGGACCGTTTAAGGTCCTCACGTCGTTCCGGGAGAGGAGGAGGTTCCCCCTGGGCTGAGGAGCCCCTTCACCCAGGAGATGGTGAACGAAAAACCAGGGAAATGGACGAGAGAACCTGCGCCACAAACCACTTCCTCCGATACCAAAAAAAACTTTAAAAAACGCAATTTAGTCCATCGCTCAAGACAAGCACGGGCTCTTTAGAGAGTGCACCCACTGAGATGCACAGACTTCTAGACGAGTACTGTCGTTCATTTATTACTGTCTGGGAGCTGCTTCTTGGACTTATTTTCTCTGGAAACGCATTGGAACAGACATCAGAAGAGGGACCCTAATCCGATTGAACGGCACAAAGAGAATATTTCAATCGCTGCGTCTCTTTCTTCCCCTTTTCTTTAAGGCCTTATCCTGCCAGACGTATAATGCGCTTATTCCACTCTGGTCTGCTCTGACGCAGGAACGTCTCCAACCTGGACCGCGTCCACACGGAATTTTACACGCGCTATTCAAACATGTCAGTCTCACAGTGACAGGACGGACACAGCTGCCCAAGCACACAAATATACAACGGCAGAAACAAAATCTAAATGTTGACACAAAAAATAAACTGAAGAAATGAACCGCGTCATAAAATGAAATGATAATCATGAGCTCGGCCAGACACCCGATAACTGGATTTTGCTGACCCAGGCCAAGGTGACAACATTGTAAAAATGATGCATCAGGGTCAAAGCCTTTGAATGGCGTCGAGCACATTGAATGCGGTGTCGATACCGCTTCCCCTTTCAATCTCTCTAATGAGATACAGAGTGCTGCCGCTGACCGGAAGACAAACCTCATTCTCACTCGCATTATTCTTCTCATATTATTATGGCTATCGGCACACCTACGGCGCTATAACGCGGATAACGAGCGCGTAGGGATCCTTGCCCGTAGACCGTGACATGTGAGGTAATCAAAGACTCGAAGGCGTCTGCGGTCAGTGAAATCGGGGGCGGCCGGAGTGGCGCGGGCCCGGGAGGAGGCGGGGCTTACCTTGAAGAGCGAGCGGCAGACGTACTCGTACACCATGGTCTTCAGGCAGGCTTCCAGGGAGATGATCCGGGCCTCGGTCCCCTCGGACTCCTGCGGGAATGACGGCCGGTTACTGTGAGGAGGAATGGGATGCCCTCCGGGGACGAAGGGGAGGGCAGATAACGTCGAACCCTAAAGCTCAACATCTCCCAGCCTCGCTCTGTAATTATCCCGCCAACACGGCAAGCTGGGAGGTTTCAGGTGTCTACTCTCTCTCCCTCTCTCTCTCTCTCTCTCTCCATCTCTCCCTCCCTCTCTCTCTCCCTCTCTCTCTCCCTCTCTCTCTCCCTCTCTCTCTCTCTCTCTCTCTCCCTCTATCTCTCCCTCTCTCTCTCTCTCCCTCTCTCTCTCCCTCTCTCCTCCTCTGGCTGGAAAATTAAATTAAAATATAACCAGCCCCCCCCCACTGAGCGTTAATCACCCTGAACATTTTGCTGGATTTTGTTGACTGCGACTAAACCCTATGCCCTAGAGGTAGGGCCCCTCATTCACCCACTAACTGACTGAGCAAACAGTAGTAATTGGAGTGCGTTTCAAAGAGACATTAGCATACGAAGCCCTTGAACCCATACGCCCGGTTCCACCGCTGTTCTTAAATAGAGCGAGAAAAACAGAGAGACCTGTTTACAGGAGCCCTTCTACCTTGAAATTATCCAGCGCTGGCTGGATGTCCTCCGTGTTAAAATGTCCAATTCAGCCAGTAAATGGGATTGGAGCTGGGGCAGGAGCGAAGACTACTCTTTACTCAACAACGCAGAAAGACTCGGTGGCCAACAGCACCTGCAGCCAGGTCCCCGGAGCACGCCTTAAACCCGCTGCCCGTTCCTCCCGCGTGGGATCAGGAAAATTCCCAGGACCCCACTCTCAGGTCAGCGGCGGGGTGCGGGGTGCGAGTCTGACTCTGAGCCAGACAAATCCACGGCCATCTGCGGCGGGATCTCGCCCGCACACTCGGCTCTCACTGCCGTTAGCCGAGCTCATCTCAGAGATGGACGGGCCATCGGATAAGCCCACCCCCCCCCAACGGGTCTTCAGCCACTGTTCTGGAGCACGGACCAGCCCCCCAGCCCCCCAGCCCCCCAGCATAATTGCCGCTAGCGTTGCCTGAGGAAGGGAAGGTTTCAATTGGTTGGGAAGACAGCATGTTATCGCACACCAGAGACCCCTGCTGGTCGCTCGGGCACACTGCACGTCCGCCTGTTGGGCTGCACATAGAGCGTCTTCCTCATGTAATTGTGAGCCATACTTGTGAACTCGCAGTGCGATAACAAGTGGATGCTTACATCACCTGCTTCAGAGAAGGGCAGAAACCTGTCTGTCTACAATAGCGAAGGTTGCAGCAATGGGCACTGACGGATATGACTGTGAATTTCAAATTTGGAGAAAAAGGAGAGGAGGGAGGAATAAAAAATTATGAAAACATAAATTCCCAGATTCACCTCTCCCTCACTGGTGTGCATCAGAGAGGAAAGAGTGTAAAAAGGGTGTAAAAAGGGTGTAATGTTGCAGGTGGTGGAGAGCTGTGTACCAACAATAAGAGCCCTTTACTGTGGGGGCTTCAGCACAGATGGGGGGGGGGGGGGGAGAGCCACTTAAACAAATGGTGCATCAGCCAATGTTTTCTCTTCAAAGAAACATCAGCTCACTGCTCTGCTCTGTCCTCTCCCCTGAAATTAAAAAGAGAAGGGGGCGTGGCCTGATGTCGGAGGAGTGGCCAGGAGGACCAATCCCCTGGCTCGTTGGGGCTGTGTGCCTGCCTTCCTGGGAGAAGCGGCGTGTGGCCTTACCTTCTTGCTCTGCAGCGCTCGCTGGAAGATTCGTAGGAAGGCCGCCAAACTGAAGCGGTACATATTGTTAATTTTGGAGAGGTCGGTTATAACGAAGTACATCGTGCTGCCACTCTCTGCCAATGGGAGATAGGCATCTCGCTCCTGTATAGAAAAGAGAGGGGAGGGAAAGGGGGGGGGGTTAGTCAGGACTAGTGCCACACTGCCCCCTAGAGGAAGAATTAATCTTCACTAGGGCATTCTTACTGGGTCCTGAAGATAAAATTACAAATGACATCAAATCACATTTTAGCAAGTAAAATGTTTCACCTCAAATAGGAACTGAAATCACTTTCATCTGAGGATGCTCCAGAATATCATGACATTTTGTATGAATGTTTGAACTTTCGAATTCACCAAAGTCAACAGAACGTCAATGCCTTAGATTCCAGCTAAGTGTGTAATACGGACTTGTAAGACACTCAAAGTATTCATTATCACACTTCATATCATACCACTCAATTCCTCAGTAGATATAATCACTCAACTTAAATGACCATGGCAACGCTTGCTTTAAAAATTTGACACTCATATCACGAATAAACCATATCAAAGTCAAAGCTGAACCAAAAACCAAAAAAATATTCAAATTACTTGAAAAAGTTTGTGCTTTATTGACTTTCTAAAGATCAAGAAACTGAGGCTTTTCTGTTGTAAAAAACTAACCATGCTATAATCCCTCAATAAACCTTCAGCATTCAAATTGCTTTGGTTTTGAAAATCCTTTTTTAAGGAATTCATCGTTTTGTTCCGGTTACCGAGTTCAGTCGACTGAAACAAGCTCATCGCTGTTCTTCTTTCTAAGCAGTTGGTGCTGTTCTACGAATTCAAAGGAGAGTCCAAAATTGAGCTGTGTCTCTGTTTCGATCTTGGCACTGAACATGCATTTGGCACTTCAAATAATGAAAACTTTACACAGGCACAGAGGAGCCAGATACATTACATTTACATTACATTTACATTAGTTATTTGGCAGACGCTTTTATCCAAAGCGACGTACAATAAGTGCATATTGAAGGTCATAGACACAATCTACGAAGCAAATCCGACGAAGCACAACTTTCTCACAACGTAGGAAACGTAGGAGCTATCGCTAGTAGTCAACAGATTCAGAATACAGAATACAGTCGGCTATACATTCTAAGCTATGAAATAGCAAAACCAAATAGAAAATAGAAAATAAACAGAAAGAACATACTATATATTGGGCCTTATATATGTAGTTATTCAACATACCATCAGAATGCACTACCACTTAGAAACACTTTAACTATATTCACTTAATTTCCCACAATGCATTGCAGCACAGAGCTGTCCAACAGCAGGGTGGGATCACAAGTTAGCGCAGGTATTGCATGACTAGATTGTGCTGTCCATTTAAAGTAATGCTAACGCCTGTGCTAACTGGATGAGAACACTGCCTTCTAAACTCCTGAGAGAAGCGTATGGATTGGAGTTTCAGGAATTTCAGGAATCTACACTCCTAATTCACGTTACACTTACATGTGACATTTTAGGCATTTAGCTGACGCTCTTTTCCAGAGCGATTTACAATGAGTGCAAACGAATAAAAGGCCCAGATTCGTAAAATCACCAACATCTCAAGTAGCAATGAGTAGTGCAGCGGTCAGGCCATAACTTCCTGATGATAGCGAATCCTTTGACACTAGTATCAGCATGTGGTGTTTTTTTTTGGGATAGGGGGAATATCGGGTAGACAGCGGAAAGATCTAGAAGAGGGGCATTGGAATGAGTGTAAAGAGATTCTAGAAACAGAGTTTGTCATGTAAATCTAGTGCTTCTGTGTCCAGCATGTCAGTCCACCCATCTGTGTAACAGCAACTGAATGTCACAAGCTAAATTTTGGCACCCAATACGGGACTGAGCATATCCAATCCCCCCCCTAATTTGGAATGGCCACGCTAATCTCGCACAGGGTTGAGTCAGAGGAGGCACCTTTCAACTGCGCCCGATCGACCAGCAGGAGGTCGTTAGATAGCAATACACGTGGACGCCTACCCGACTGGGCCCTCCCATTCCCTGGGTGACGCAATCACTCATTGCGGATCGGAGCAACCAACCACAGGCGGCACCGGCACGGCCTGGATTCGATCCGGGGCTGTGAGGCTCATTCATGCACCAGTGTAGCACCATAACCTAATGAGCCCTACAGCAAGCCAGCAGTGACTTATTTGAAGATGTGGGAAGTTGGATAATTTTCTCAGTGTAAAATCTTTTCAGCGTCAAATGGCCGCGATACATAAATCCTTAATGATTCTGCGAGAGACGGATGCGAACATCTCAGTTTGAGCGAGCGAGGCTCGCCGGCAGAAGCAAGAAGAGACGTTAGCGCTGGAGCTGACTGTCAGCACGTCTGAGCGAAAACAGACTTTCCTGCAGCTCTTCTAGTGAGCGCTGGAGCCTCCTTCGTCGACGCAGTCTTTGATATAAAAATCTTTTCAAGTGTGTTTTCCAGACATTTCTTACATTGCAAAGCCGGAGAAACAGCCACTTCATCTTTCCCCAAAAAATATTTATTTAACGAGATTCCTGCTTCACGCTCATGTTCTACCCTAGCCGTGCATGGCCTCGTGCCAAAATCTACAAACACATACCTTCTTTTCAGATTCCCTTTTAACAAACTGCAGGGTGAATATCTGAGGTGTGTTTTTATACAAACAACTGCTGAACAAATTCTGCATGTCAAAACAACTGAAAAAGAATTATTCAGAGACAGAAGTCACTGATACCAAACACAATTTAGCATTAGTAAATTTGTACTCAACAGATGGACAAGTGAACAGCCAGGCAAAATAACACAAAGATGAACAGTCAGGCAATATTAACAGACAAACAGGAGAACAGCCAGGCAAAATGCCAGAAAAACAGGTGAACGTAGGGGGATAAACAGATGGACAGACAGGTGAATGTAGGAGGATAAACAGATGGACAGACAGACAGGTGAATGTAGAGCGATAAACAGATGGACAGACAGGTGAATGTAGGAGGATAAACAGATGGACAGACAGGTGAATGTAGGAGGATAAACAGATGGACAGACGGACAGGTGAACAGAGAGGGATAAACAGATGGACAGACGGACAGGTGAACGTAGAGGGATAAACAGATGGACAGACAGACAGGTGAACGTAGAGGGATAAACAGATGGACAGACAGACAGGTGAACAGAGAGGGATAAACAGATGGACAGACAGACAGGTGAACATAGAGATAAACAGATGGACAGACAGACAGGTGAATGTAGGAGGATAAACAGATGGACAGACAGACAGGTGAATGTAGAGAGATAAACAGATGGACAGACAGGTGAATGTAGGAGTATAAACAGATGGACAGACAGGTGAATGTAGGAGGATAAACAGATGGACAGACAGGTGAACGTAGAGGGATAAACAGATGGACAGACAGACAGGTGAATGTAGGAGGATAAACAGATGGACAGACAGGTGAATGTAGAGAGATAAACAGATGGACAGACAGGTGAATGTAGGAGGATAAACAGATGGACAGACAGACAGGTGAATGTAGGAGGATAAACAGATGGACAGACAGACAGGTGAACATAGAGGGATAAACAGATGGACAGACGGACAGATGAACAGAAATGAGCAGCAGAACGATGAGGGATGGTGGGGGGGGATAAACGTGGCCCATCATCACCCATCTGGACGCACCTTTCTTCCGCCAAATTGTGCTGGCAGTCAGAATAACGGTGATTTTCAACTGCTTGAGGGCAGAGGCACAACTGGACACTCTGAGCTGATGGGCAAATAGTACTGGAGTCGCCACAAACACGCCGGGAAAAGTGTGACGGACACGACAATGAGCTGTGAAATCAATCAGCACGGGCCTTACCCAAACGCGAGGCCAGAGATTTTATCGTCCTGTACTGGAGTCCTCCACGTCCGTGGCAGACTGATAACCGCCGTGGATCTGGTGAAAGTCACTCCTCTCTACAGTGGCAATTACAGCGCTGTCCTTACCGAGGCCGATTCTAGAGTAGGGATTAGGATATTTCCTAACATTTTTTTATACCTATATAAATTTCATTTTTTAAACTATACAAGAAGACCGGAAGTTCAGAATGCTACAAAAAACGAAATGAGCCGACAACAAAAACTGAGCACACCGTATTGGTAATCGGAGTGTCTAGAATAAGATTGTCCTTTTGTCAAGCCAGAATTGTCAGTATTTTTCAATAAAGCACAGGGGAATTGGCTCAAAGCAAATGCGATCTTGGCCAATATTCCTATTAAAATACTTTTACAAGCCGGTAACTGTCTCATATTTGATTGCTTCCGTTCCCCTGAAAATGCATTTCGAGGACACGGTGCACACCTGTTTTTGTACAAAAATAAACTCCACAAGCAAATATTGCCTCTTCCACTGATTTCCTTTGTGGCTACTGTGTTACAGTCACAAAGCTGGTTAAACCAATCCCAGGAGAGGACAAAATTAAATAATAGTCAACATTGTTGAAAAAGAAAATTCTAAAAAATGTACACGGTTAAAACACTTTGGCAACAGCAAACTGATGAAGCTGGTTGACAACAAAAAAGCAAGTCTCGCCAACTGGTGCTTATGGACTGACCAATAGTATTGCGCTCTATAGAGCCAAAATGGCACAGAAGTGACAGAATGTAATTTAAAGAATAAGGGAATTCTTAAGATCCTGGTTACCAGTCTTACCCTCACTTCAAGATGGCCAGTAATAATCTATGTGGGAAGAGGTCTGACGGAATAAAACGGTGAAAAGGAAAAGAAAGGCATCATGGGAATATTTGATAGCTTCCTGCAGATTTCTCTCGCCTTGGGAGGCCTTGCTGTATCTGAATCGGTCTTAAAAGAACCGAAAGTTAAAAGCAGATATGACTCTGACGTCAAACGCAAGTGCGCTGCAAGTTTTTGAATGCCTTTAAAATTAAACTAAAGCCCCGATTCACAAACGCTGAGAGATCACAGCGAGCATGGCGCTTCGATAAGACGTTTTCACATAATCCCTTGAAGTGGATGAAAAAAGATTATGACGAACGTCTTATCGAATCTGCAGTATATTCATTCAAAACACAATGAAGTGACGTTCTAAACTCAAACCAAAAAGCAATTACTTCCAAGAACGATAACATATCTCGCGCAAAACAAGGTGGAATATGTTCGTCTTGCCCTTACATAAGATCACAGAAGAGGTATCAACAGGGCAATGCCACGCCTTTGAAGAACACGATTCCTGCAGCCCATAGAGACGTGATTCCACAGGCCACTGAAGGCCCTTTCATCAGTGGAGAGAACCAGGAGGATGAAGGGCTGTTACCCACAAGGCACCACTCCCTCAGTAATTACGAGGCCGCAGTGGAGATCTGGGCGTCTGTGGACTCGTTATTTTTGGGGAAGCGGAGAAAGCGCATTGGCTGCCAAAGCCGAGGGATTCCGCGGAACCACGGCGGAAAGTTCCGCCAGAGAACAGAGAAGGTAAATAAATACGGGACTCCAGCGCGCTTCTGTCTGCCTCTCCGCCTGCAGCCGCTCAACAGACGGCGGCCGGCGGGATTATTAATTGCTCAATATTTCACAGAATTCTCAATCACTTTTTTTGTGTGTTGTAAAGCAGTGGATGAGATATTCAGTTTTGGCGTGTGTGCCATTAAAACTTGTGTCCTAAAACTAGCGGGATTGCTCGATCAATCATCCCTTTCCCGTGCCATTCACACAGCCATTTCCCATGGCCCACCCATGATCATGATAAAAAAGTGCTCTTCCATCAGGAACCATCTCGTGGCCTCCTGCCCTTCCTCACACCTTCCCAGAATCCCTCTCACCTGATCCAAGGAGGCTTGTAGGCGATGAGACTCGGTGAGGGACTCCTGGATCAATGCGCTGCTGCTCTTGGTCTGGTTCAGCGACTCGATGAGCTCCTTGTTCTCCAGGATGTTTCCCTGCGCTGTGGCCAGAGTCTGTGGGAGAGAGAGAGGGAGAGAGGGACAGGGGGCATCGGAAGAGCGCTGAGTCTGTATCTCCAGCAGGGGGCAGTGTGAGCTGTGACTATGCCCTGAGTCTGTATCTCCAGCAGGGGGCAGTGTGAGCTGTGACTATGCGCTGAGTCTGTATCTCCAGCAGGGGGCAGTGTGAGCTGTGACTATGCACTGAGTCTGTATCTCCAGCAGGGGGCAGTGTGAGCTGTGACTATGTACTGAGTCAGTCTCTCCAGCAGGGGGCAGTGTGAGCTGTGACTATATACTGAGTCAGTCTCTCCAGCAGGGGGCAGTGTGAGCTGTGACTGCGCTGAGCCAGTCTCTCCAGCAGGGGGCAGTGTGAGCTGTGACTGCGCTGAGTCAGTCTCTCCAGCAGGGGGCAGTGTGAGCTGGGGCAGTACCTCCAGTAGAGACTCCTCTAGCTTGGCCAGCTGGATCTTCTTGTCCTCTTCCTGCTGCAGCAGCCGAGTTTTCTCTGTCTCCAGTTCAGGCTTCTCTTGCTGAATGGTCAGTGCCAGCAGCTAGAGATACACACACACGCACACGCACTCTTATAATATACTGACAGTAGCACAAAGCAGTCCCCATAATGTACATCAAATTGAACATAAAGGCTATGAAGCAAATACACACATGTGCACACTAACACATGTACATGCACGCATACATTCGAGTGAAATAAGTTAAATATTCTCACACGAAAAACTCAACATTATCTTCAAAAAAAACACACATTCAAAGCGGATTTGTTCTTCAGGCGTTTCACATATATTTTATCCAAAGACGCAAGCGTCTCTCTCTCTGTCCTATTACAGTACACACACATTGCCAATTAAAAAAAAACTTTAAAAATAAAAATTTTCTTCCAAAATCTCCAATTATTTAAATCTAGTGTCAACTGTGGAGGCCCCTGAGAAAGTGAAACACTCGCGTGGTAAAAATAAGAAAGAGGAGGAATAATAAAGAGGTAAAAGAATAAACTGCCTCTGATAAATATTCCATCACTGCCAAAGTGGTTAAGACCGAAGCAAGTAGAGAGCAGAGAGCCAGGCTCAAACTACCCAACACTGCGTCTACAATCAAACAGGGTCCTGGGAGATTGCTTCTATGCTGCGATTACCGCTGAGAAGACCGGCTCGTCTGATTGGCAGCTCAATTTGCATAACTGTCAGCTGTCAGTTTCTCTTGTCAGTTGTTCTCGACTTGCGAATGTGCAGTCTCTCACGCATTTGGATGATTTGCTTCCAGAGCTGCGCTCGTGTCGTCTCACGTATTTAGACGTCTTCGTCCGGTGCCATCCTTGCGCTGTCATGTGTACGCAAATGTTTGGTTGCCAAATCTGTGTTTGTGCCCTCTCTTGTGTATTTAAATGCTTGGCCCTTACACGGTGTGAATTGTCTCTTGCATATTGAAATGCTTGGCCCTTACGCGGTGTGAATTGTCTCTTGCGTATTGAAATGCTTGGCCCTTACACGGTGTGAATTGTCTCTTGCGTATTTAAATGCTTGGCCCTTACACGGTGTGAATTGTCTCTTGCATATTTAAATGCTTGACCCTTATGCAGTGTGAATTGTCTCTTGCATATTGAAATGCTTGGCCCTTACGCGGTGTGAATTGTCTCTTGCGTATTTAAATGCTTGGCCCTTACGCGGTGTGAATTGTCTCTTGCGTATTTAAATGCTTGGCCCTTACGCGGTGTGAATTGTCTCTTGCGTATTTAAATGCTTGGCCCTTACACGGTGTGAATTGTCTCTTGCATATTTAAATGCTTGGCCCTTACACGGTGTGAATTGTCTCTTGCGTATTTAAATGCTTGGCCCTTACACGGTGTGAATTGTCTCTTGCATATTTAAATGCTTGGCCCTTACACGGTGTGAATTGTCTCTTGTTTTTAGACAATTGACTCCATTGCTGTTTGTGTTCTCTGCCGAGTGCGTTTAGATGCTGGGTGTTTGAATCTGCATTTACATTAGATGCCTGCCACAGTGTCCATCTACATTACATTACATTACAATACTGCCACAGTGTCCATCTACATTACATTACATTCCAATACTGGCATTTAGCGGACACTCTTATCCAGAGCAACTTACACAACTTTAAAAAATTTTTTTACATAGTATCCATTTATACAGCAGGGGGGTATTCCACAAAACAGGACTACTGAGTTAGTTGGTTAACTGAGTATAAAACCCGGAACAGCTCTTTTTACATCAGTCCATGGTCCAGAGTTCCGGGTTATACTCAGTGCAGTTATCCAGCTAACTCAGTAATCATGCTATATGGAATACCCCACAGGATACGTGCTAAAGCAATCCAGGCTAAGTGCTCTCACCTGCCCCCGGAGGCCAGCTCGAGTTGTGGTGAAGTTGACCTCGGTCACCACGGAAGCTGCATCCGGCGGGATATACGGGCTGGGGTTTCGGGTGGCCAAAAATAGACGGAATCCTTCGTTGTAGTCGATAACCTTGTCACCGATCTGGACGACATAGCGGGGACCTGAAGGAAACGCAATGTCAGCATTATTTAATATCGGTTAATGGACAAATATCACATTACAGTCCATTCCAGCTCACCTTCTTCACAATGTATAGTGTCTTTTCAACCTAACTGCAATGTGCTTTGTACTTGACTTGACAAGCAAACGTTACACATTCTCTGATTCTTTCATAATTTTTCATTAATCAAAGAAACTTCCGGACAAGAGCTCAAAGTGCTACAGTAGAAGAATCTTCAGGAAAGCGAAATGAAGACGCTACAATTATAAGAGCAGTACCTGCTTGAATGCCGCTGTACAATCACACACACATTTCTGGAGTGTTGCACTTGTCGTGGAAATTACCACACTCCGTTTAGAAGACGGACCAAGTGAAAGAAGTGTATTCATGCAGCTTGTAGAAGAAACCCAAACAGTATGGTTATGTGTCTACTCTGCTAAGTACAAGGCAAAGCGCTTACTTAGACACGCTTATGCATATTATCTTCCACTCAAACTGTGTTTCAGTTATGTGTAAGAATCATGCCCAGCAACAAAATTATCTTTTTTTTTCCGATCATGTCTGTTTGTATTTTTTGTCCCTTTTTTTGTTGTAATCAATTATGCAAATGACAATGCAATTATGCAAATGTGATTGAAACAACCTGTTGATGATTAATGTGACAATGATAGTACCACGTAACCTACGTTTTAAGATGCCTGCCAGTCTTTCTCGTCTCCACGCACACTGAGGAAGGCTTTATTGATAAGAATCTGTCGAAGAGTGCTGTCCTTTTCTTTCTAAAAAGCGCTAACTTAGACATTCTAATCAACAACATTCTTATGCATATTATCTTCCACTCAAACTGTGCTTCAAGTTACGTGTAAGAATCTTGCCCAGCAACAGAATGATCTTTAATTTTCTTTTCATTTCCGCACACCCGACAACCTGATACCCCATCCCAGGTATCAAAAAACATGACTGAAGACATTGCATCTCACACAGGACCGACCCACAATGTGTTACAAAGGCCTTGGTCTTGAGCCAGGCACTGAACCAGGGAGCTGTGTGAACGGATACTTTGCAAAACACAAGCTCAGCGAGTTGCACCTGGTCAGCCGTTAAAAATTAGCGCTAATGCCACAATGATAATAGATCCCTGTCTTTAACATCAGCATGTATAAGCTGTCCCGGCTTCAGTGTAATTTGCAAGCTGGGATTTCTTAATCAGTAAAACAATCCCATAATGCATCTGGCTCCTGTGGAAGCAGAGGGCTGCACTCAGGGGCAGGTGACAGTGTGATGGCAGGGAGGTATGAGGTATGAGATGGCGTGGTAGAGAATCATAATGAGATGGTCTCCCAGCCACCGAGGCTCTCGTTCTGCGAGCCTGGAATACAGCAACGCAAGCTTTCCTCATCTTTTTATCTGCCGTTTTCTCGTTTCTCTCTCTCCCCCTGTCCCTTTTCTCGCTCCACCCATTCTCTCCCATACCCACCCTACTCTCTGCCCCTCCCTCATCTCTGCTGTCCATTTGCTCTCTCCCAGCTGACGGGATTGATGGCGTGTGTTTTAAATCGCACCGGACTTTAATGTACGCTGCACGCTGCACACAGTGCTAATGTTTCAGGTCCCACGGCTCTAAAGATAAATACTCCATTATTTACGTATTGCGCATTCGTTCTGTGACACCAATTCTGCATCCCCGCTATACATTAGGTACATTAAGCAAGTCAATGCGGGACGCTAAAAGGCTACAGACAGCCGCTGAGAGAAATCTCAAAAGCACAACGTACAGATGAAGTGAAGTGAAACGACGATAAAGAGGTGCGACCATGCATGCTTAAATGGCTGCAATGCATTCTGGTCCACGATGGAATGTGAGGAGATGGAGTGGGAGGAGACTTGATATCATATTGACTGACTGTATGTGTCTGTGAGATGCCTCTAATGCACATCAATGTGGATCTGCTGGTGTAACAGGATACAATAACCCCGCCTACGGGGGGAGGCACGTACAAGGATGGAGGGTTCTGAGGACAAGACCTCCAACACACCCCAAGAACCAGGGCTCGGGTGAAATGTTCTCATCCCGCCCTTCCTTCCACACGACATTTACTCACCGGGAGAAGAGAAGAAAAGGGTAGAGTGATAAAAGAGGCAGAAGCAGGAATGATGTATGAAGTGGAAGTGATGAATGTGGATTTAATGAGGTTTGTTCGGGATAGCTCGCCAGAGACCCAGCAGGCTTGGCAGTGTACACACTCTGTTTTCAGCATTATGGGGTCCCTGTACGAGGGAAAACCCCCCCCCCCCCCCCCCCCCCCCAAAGGATCACTGTGCTCTGCACGCAACACAGGCACTTCATATTGCATCACTCTCCTGCATTAACATGCATTATATAAAAAGGAACTTCTCTTCACTGGCTTTACGCTTTAGATTGTTGACTATGTCTTTGTAACTTGGTGTTTTGTGTCAGGCCCCCCTTGTAAAAGGGATCTTGATCTCAAAATTGGTTTAATTTTTGGTAAAATAAAGAACAAATGAAAATAAGACATGAATCAAGTCAGGGATGATGACATCATGAGGGATCCAAACGGGCTGTAATCACATGGCTCAGGCTAACGTGCTAACCCAGGAACAGGACCCATGGTTATGAAGCCCAGCCCAGAGCAGCTGCAGTCTGGAGCTTCTGGGTGGAGACCATCTGCAGCCTACAGGCTAGTGTTGGCCACCATCTACCAGGCTGCATTTACATGGGCCTCTCCCACCACCTGCAGCCTGCTAGCATTAGCCACCCTTTAGCAGTGAGAGATGTAGAAGGGAAAAAAAAAAAGGTGGATGTGGGTGGAGGAGAAATTATTTTTTTTAAAAGGGTGTGGGTGAGATGGCTGGACGGGGGTGAAGGCGGTTGAGAGAGAGACGTGAAAGAGGAAGATACGAAAAGGACAAGAGAAAGGTGGTCAGAGAGCGAGTGACAGAGCAAAGGAGTGAGCGATGGAGAGAGTGAGTAAGGGGGTGAGACGGACAAAAAGAATGTGGGGTGGGAGGTTACGGGGGCTGACCCTGCGCGATGAGGTCCCGTCTCAGCAGGGGGTACAGCACGGGCTCCACTCCGTCCATCTCCTGGATGATGAGGGTCTTCCCAAAGCGGACGGCCAGCTCCAGCGCCGTGATGAAGTTGGTGTCCTGGGAGCGAGGACAGAGAGGTGTGAGCCGGTGAATCGCGACCGCAACCCCACCCCCCCCACAACGCTATGCGCAAAAAAACGCATGCATCGTCCTTCAACACGGACCTGAGGAGAAACGCTCTAACCTCTCCTACCTCATTGGAGAGAAACGCATCAGTCCCTCATTTTGAACACAGTGCGTGACGTAGAAAGCGGGCGGTAACAAGGTCCAGATCACATTTCACACAAAAAATTCAGACAGATTGAGTAGGGTGAACCAGCATTAGACAACATCATCTTGCGGGCTGTATGCGTACGGCAGGGGTCTTGGTTGAACGTTGAGGGTTCGGTCGACATATAACGGTGTTACGTCCCTCTGTCTTCAGTAGGGGGCGCTGGTTGCCACCAGGGCTGGAAGGAATCTTATTTTTGATTCTCCTTTTTTAATTTTTACTGTTATTGTTCTAATTGCTTTATTTCTACCTCTAATTCAAATTTTATTACAGCTTTAATGTAATGTAAAGCACTTTGTGCTGCAAATCATTGTATGAAAGGTGCTATACAAATAAAATGTATCATTATTACTATTATATTTCTTATATTATATGATTATATTTTCTTCTTCAGAATTCCTCCCACCTGTCAGGCGTGCAGAAAAGCTGCAGGAGATGTACTGGAGAAGTTTGGCGGCTCTCTCTGTCTATTTTTCTCTCGCCCGTAGGGCACATGGTTGTTTGTATTTTGTCTAGTGGCCTTTTTGTGAAGAAACCCCATTTTTTGTGACCCCCATGGTAACATGTCTGACATGTTTTAAAGGCTACTTTTAAATGTTTTACTGGGGGGAAATAAAGTATGTGTCCTGGATCTATTTAGAACCAAACTGGAAAGTTCTGGTTTGTGGGTGGTATATATACCGTATATACGTATATAATATAAAAATAAAATAAAAACATTATTCACCACGACACTATAGGACATGATGAAAACATTGCAGTAACGTTTCGCGCTGGCCGGGCAGTGTAACGCTGGGTCCGGTCCGTACCTGCTGATTTATCACCTCCAAACGTGATTGGGCCAGGTGTGTTCTGAGCCACTCGGTCGCTCTGGAGGAGGGATCGATGAGGAAGGGGCAGGCACAGCTCTGAAAGGCAGGAAAACACCAGAGTTAATCCCGCCCCTTTACACCTGCCAATCAAAAGTGTGTTGTGAGCAAGGGGGGGTGGAGTCAAAAGAAAATAAGTGAGGGGAAGAGAACTCCCTCTAAAGACACCCCCCTAAAGACACTCCCCTCAGTCATTTTAATCCTTTCTCAGGCAATCTCTGTTATCTCTTATATGGAAAAATACTGGCTATTATACCTCCTAAGTTGGTCTTTGTGGGTATGTCTCAGATTTTAAAAGTGAACCGCTCTTTAATATACTATTATAGTGCAATAATTTGGATGATAACTCAAGGTATTCATCTGCTCTGGCTGGTAAATGTCAAGTACCTGAGAAATAGATATAGACTAGAAATAAGGAACATATTTTTTAGCCTAATCTGTTGTATTTTTTAACAACTGAAACCAAAAGCTTGCAGAAAGTTTTACAGAGACACATAATTTTAATGCAGTAGATATCAGAGCACAGGTCTGTAAATAGGTTACACTTATCGTGCATTTGTGTACAATCATGATCATCATTCTCAATTTATTCTTCTTAGAATAAAAGGCTCCTGTTCAGGATGCAAGTTGGTTTCCCCCGGAAAATCTATTCCTCTTTTGCCAAGATGCGACATATTCAATTGGATATTTCAAACTAGAATAGCAGCGTTACTGGCCAAGTTCACTCCCATAATGCAGTGTTTCTCAACCCTGGTCCTGGAGGGTCGCAGGGCATACGCTGCTTTTTGTTTATGCCTTAATATCGGCAACCAATTCAAACCCCAGAAACCAGATGTGGTGAGTTAACTGTAATCGACTGCTTTAATTGATCAATTAAGTACCGAGTAACAACGGAAACCAGCAGACCCTGCGGCCCTCCAGGACCTGGGTTGAGAAACACGGCCCTAAAGGAACACGGCAAAACCTGGAGAATGACTAGCGCTTCCATCAAAATCAGAGAGGGCACATAACGAGCCACAGCAGAGACAGAATGAGACAAAGGAGAGACGTTTGGAGGAAAGACAAAAGAACCATTCACTCATTATGTGCCCCGTAAAGCTACGAGCGGTTTGTGACATAATAAAAGTCTGATTTTGTGAGTTACTGCTCGGGTTGCGCTTATTGTCAATGTCCTCTTTTCAAAAAAATATATATTTTTTGCAATACAGAATCTTCAGACTTCTTTGTTTTCATTACTTTTGAACACCTATTTTTTAATAAAATAGAATCCTGTGGAATCTTCAATATAATGGAAGGAAGACCAAATCGCAGTATCAACGCACTAAAAATATTAAATTGGAATATGAAAAAGCATTTTTTTTATCACAAAAAAAGTTTGTGACATTTGATTTCAGTCAAGTTAAAAACACTTAATAAAAACTGTATTATCCCTTCCTAAAATTACATTATTGATGGATCGTTCACAATAATAAATGCTAGCAAATGTGTTGTTAATTAGTTCATAATATGGCCTCCTTAATAACAGGTCAATCTTAAAACCCTGGCTTGATTAACCATTATTAACGTGATTAACCTACGTTCTATGCCAACCCTGCCTGCTTCCCGTCGTGGCCTGAAAACACACCTTTTCAGACTCCACCTGGACTGATACTTCTCTAGGACCTCATGGTACTTGTTCTTGTTTAACTGTGTATTGCAGTTTATAATATTTAGAATAGAATTGTAGTAGAGCTGATTTACCCAGTTTACTGTGAACTGCATTCAATGTTCATTACTAGCGATAGCTGCTACTTTATGAGAAGAATGTTCTGTAGTTACTTCGATGACGTTTCTGTATGCACTTACTGTATGTCGCTTTGGATAAAAGCGACTGCTAAATGACTGTAATGTAATGTTTAATAAAACTGGAAACAAAATCAAAAATGTATTTTTATAGATCATTAGTAACTGAACTACAATCAAACGTGTTCCGCAAAAATCATTAAAGACAATATATCAAGAATCTTAAAAACTGCACTGGCATCAATAGTAAAACTATTAATTGAGAACTCAAGTTTAAAAAAGATAAATTGAAAGTACCGATCAAATTTATATCCCTGCATATTTTGGCTTTATCACTGATGTTATCGGCATGCAATAAAAAACTAACAGCTAAACTAATTTAACTGATTTCATAGGGTAAAATCTTGCCTCCTAGTGATGTAGTGCAGCTTAGAGAATCTACTCAGTAGCATGGTGGCTTAGGTACTGCAACTACAAAACTACGTACAGTATATATAACCTATAGGCCAGTGACAAAAAAACCCCCACCTCTGCGATAGAAAGTCCACAATCACTCAAAGGGGCCCTCAACTACAACTTGGTATGTTGTTTATTGCCAAGAAATGTTATTTATTACCTGTCTCTTAAATACCGAATCAATCCCATCACCTCCAATCCAGTGCATGCCATAAAAAATACAGTTACAGCACTTTCTTTTAAAGCAATATAAGTATACTGCAGTGTGGGGTTGGACTTTTCCCGCCCCTTGTTAAAAAGGATTGATCGATCCAAAATCAACAAACAGCGGCTTTCACAGTATAGAGACCCAACAGTGGGCTTCCCTTACTTTAAGCCCTTCCTTTACGGAGTCCAAGTTGTACATGGCAACCCATTAACTGGGAGTTCACTGCACTCTTCGGTGCAACGCTGCCCCCTGTGGTTTGGAGGTACTGGGATTTATTCAAGTGTTTTATTCAATCATTGTTGAATAGTTTAGGCAAAAAACAAACTGACCAAAAGATATCTTAATGAGGCAGCCCACTAACCCACTAGCCCACTAACGTGTCACAAAAGAAATGTACTTAAGGGTGGAGGGAGGATGGATGTGGGTTGGAAGTGGAGGTGGAAGTGGAAGAGACCCTTACCTGTGTCTGCATGGCATTGATCTAGTGCAGCAATGAAAAGTCAAGGGGAACACAAAAAAACAAACATATACATGAGTGAGAGGTGAAACCATGGCTTGTAGGGTGACGTGGAGTTTGTGCATTTTACCCATCAGAAGAAGAGCAGAGATGTGCGCAGGGAAGTAACACAATGGAATTCAGCCATCCTACAATATGGTACATATGACATCCTTCCCTACGGGATTTTTCCATTTTATAAAAAAAAAAAAAAAACTTGGCATTTTAATACATTTCTTTCCCTGGTTTTCCCCCCGTGTAGCAACCTTTTGAGAATTGGCCGCTACACAACCCCGTCAGCCGTAGGAAGGAGGGCGCCACGTCCGCTTGAGGGCGTGACTCCTCGAGCTCCTGACCGCTATTCCAACTCACCCGGGGTCACTTGTGCATGACGATTCCCTCCCCGCCAAGTCCCGCCTCCACCCCGGGAGCAGCCGCCAATTGTCACTCCCTCAAGGCACCGGAAATACTCGGATCTGGCAGGACCAACGGGTGCGAACCCCCGATCCTCAGTGTGCAACTGCACCGACTGAAATCTGCGCTTTTACGGCTGCACCATCGCACCGGCCCAAAAAACACTAAACGCTAAAATAAAAGCAAAAAAAACCACTGCTTTACAAAATGAAACCACTTTACTCTGCTAGCTGTTTCCGCTCTGTATCGCCCCGTCGTGAGCCGGCTCCACTCCGCAAACCCGGTCACTGAGTAAGTCAGGGAAAGACATTGTATCGTTTCAGTCACGGCCCAAAAATGTAGTCTGCATGGCAACAAAAGCAGAGCGATTTTTTTAAGGGGGCTTCAGCATCGCTAAGTGGGAAGGCTGGATTCAGCCCAGACTGAGAAACCCCCCCAAACCGCCTCAGCCCGCCTGCGCAGCGTTCCCCAGCAACCCCAGCCGGTGCTCAGCGTGAGCGGCAGGCCGCTGAGCTCAAAGGACAAACGGAAAACGGCGGGAAGATGACAGCGGCCTTTCGGGAGCCGTCCCTGGAAGTTAACCAAAGCACAAGCGTGCCGCTGCCAAGAGCAGATCAATGCGCTGGGCCGCCAGAGCAAAGGCGTATCGTTCAATTCCGCGGTTCCCGCTAACAACTCTCAGCGCTCTGGCTGGGGACGTCGTCAAACGCGTGCGACCCTGTTTTACGCGGCCGTGGACTGAGAGAACGGCCCGTCACTGCACTACGACACAGGCCACAGAGGTGAGGTCCGGCCTGCGCTTGGAGGGAGGAAGGTTAATGGCGGGAAGCGGCAGTCTCCAGGTTTTGCGGCGTACCTGCAGGATGACGAGGGCGTTCTCCATGGAGAGGTCGTCCGAAGGGAGCCCCTCGCTCTTCCAGATCAGCTGCTCGCTCTCCGAGCACAGAAACCGTCGCAGGTCAAAGTCTACAGCAGAGAAAACACAGCCAAATGATAAAATAAAATGACCTCATGACCCTTAGTTACAGCTAATCGAGTTTCAGACAAATATTTCAAAGTCACCTTGAAGAAAATGTAACTTTAAAAAATCTTTTTATTTTAAATGAAAATTATCTCCGGTCGATGGAGCTTGTTAAAACTCAGGCAGTTTCCTGATGGTAATTAACGTGCGATGCAGACAGGATAATGGCGGCTTGGCGTTACTTTGAAGACCGGAGGACTTCATCCACTCTTCCAGACTGGCTTTTCTCTGATCCTCCGGAGCGGCTGACAGATACGTGATGAATGCAGCAGCCAGCTGGGCTCGTTTGGGCAGAGTCTCCAACTCCTCTGTTATCTCTGCAACCTAGAGAATGCACACGCACACGCACACACACATTTTTTTGTGGGAAATCATGTGTGTGTGTGTGTGTGTGTGTGTGTGTGTGTGTGTGTGTGTGCGTGCATTTCCCAGCAGTTCAGGACACATTGATACGAGCAGAAAGCCAGAGAAATTAATCAGTCATTTTCCGTTTGGTTTTCCTAGAAAAGGTTAAGCCACTGACTCACGGCTGTTAAAGGCCTTGTCTTAATAAACAAACAACCACCTGTACGTGTGCATGTGTGTGTGTGCCTGTATGTGTGTGTGTGTGTGTGTGTGCCTGTGTGTGTGTGTGCGCGAGTGTGTGTGTGCGTATGTGCATATGTGTGTGTGTGTGCGCATGTGCGAGTGTGTGTGTGCGCACGTGTGCGAGTGGGTGCGTGTGCGAGTGTGTGTGCCTGTCTGTGCATGTGTGTGTGTGTGTGTGTGCGAGCCTGTCTGTGCATATGTGTGTGTGTGTGTGTGTGTTTGTTTGTTTGGTTGGTTAATTGGTCCCTGGTAGGGCCTGTAAGGAAGACAGGAGGGAGCTGACAACTCAAATAAGAAAGACAAATGGGGGAAACTTAATCACCTGTGAATGAGACCCACCCCCCATCCTGTGACCCTCACATTCCTGTCCCCCCTCTCCCCACCCCGCCCCAGTCCAGCACCTGTGCGTTCCAGCGTGTGTGCTCCCCGTCCAGCTGGTTGATGAGCTTCTCTGCGGCCTGGATGGTCTCCTGGGCCTTGCTCACCTCTGCCTCCAGCTTAGCCGCCTCCGTGGTGCGAGCCTGAAACCTGCACAACGAGGGGAAGAGCTCCGGCATTAGCCACACCCCCAGAACTGCACAGCAAGGGGAGGAGCTCCACCGTTAGCCACACCCCCAGAACTGCACAGCAAGGGGAGGAGCTCCACCGTTAGCCACACCCCCAGAACTGCACAGCAAGGGGAGGAGCTCCACCGTTAGCCACACCCCCAGAACTGCACAGCAAGGGGAGGAGCTCCACCGTTAGCCACACCCCCAGAACTGCACAGCAAGGGGAGGAGCTCCACCATTAGCCACACCCCCAGAACTGCACAGCAAGGGGAGGAGCTCCACCGTTAGCCACACCCCCAGAACTGCACAGCAAGGGGAGGAGCTCCACCATTAGCCACACCCCAGAACTGCACAGCAAGGGGAGGAGCTCCACCATTAGCCACACCCTCAGAACAACACAGAGAGGGGAGGAGCTCCACCATTAGCCACACCCTCAGAACTGCACAGGAAGAGGAGAAGCTCTACCATTAGCCACACCCTCAGAACTGCACAGAACCGCTTCTAGACCTGTCCATCACCGTCAACAGAACCATGGTGACCGCCTCCTGCTCTGCAAGGAACCTGAGGGTGGTCCTGGACAACCAGCTGGACTTCATAGAACACATCAGGGCAACGGCACGGTCCTGCAGGTTCCTCCTGTACAACATCAGGCCGCAGGGCGACTTGCACTTCCCTCCCTCCGTGTTAACGGCTCTCGCTCATCCTGACTGCAGAGCTTTTCCACCCTAGCCCCTCAGTGGTGGAACAAACATCCCACTCAAACACTGTCTGTTTTCCATTGTGGTCTGAAAACGCACTTTTTCAGACTCCACCTCGACTAACTAACTATCTAGGGCCAATTCTATCGTACTTGCTTCCTGTTTTTTTATTTCATTTTTTATTTATTTATTAGTTTTTTGCTCTTTTATAGTTCAGAATGTATAGCTGTGTTCTCTGTTCATTATTAGAGATAGCTCCTACATGTGAGAAAGTTGTGCTTCGTCAAACCTGCTTTGTAGTCGCGTCAATGACCTCAATATGCACTTATTGTACGTCGCTTTGGATAAAAGCGTCTGCCAAATAAATGTAATGTAATAATAAAATGAAAGCTCAAATTAATAATTGAACGCTATTAACATAATAAAACTAAAGTAAGGATCTCGGGTCTCGCTGATCTGCGTGCACTGCCAGTAGAGATTTGTGTTGCGGAGATGACTGATGACACCGGTCACATTTGCTGAGTGTGTGTGTCTCCTGTCGTTCTGCGCTTGGATTATACGCTCTCCTTCATTTCATGTGAGGAAGTGCAGGCGAGACACTCACTGGGAACACATGATCTCCTTACTGTGTGTTAATGGGGGAAAGCTGTCACAATAAAGCATGTGGATGGAATGAGGCCTATTGACTGAAGATGCATTCCCATAGATTTACAATGAGACTACAGTGTGAAGGAAAATCGTTAAGTTGTGTCCTGTACGGTAGGATTAGCATTAGCCACATGCTAGTCCTGCTCCATTTGTTCCACAGAGATACGTACTTTTCCTTCAGGTCCTTCACTTTTTCACCCACGGAGTTCAGAAGGTCTTCCAGTTTGTTCTTCCTGCTCTCGGTCTTCCTGAGATTCCTAGGAAAACAGAGAGTGGGAAGAGATGCTGAGACGTGATTGGGCCCCGGCCTTGTCCGTCAAGGCTGGTGCGTGGCATGTGCACAACTGGCCAATCAGTAGCACTATTTGTTCAGTTAATTACCTGGGAGAAAGAAAACCAGGGCCGGATTTGGATTTGAGGTCCATATTTGAATATCCATGTTCTAGGGTGTTTTTATGAGACCGTGGTCTCATATAAACACCCTAGGGTGTTAAATGTACACCAGCAGTGTTAGTATTTTTGGTGTGTGAGGGGGAGTGGACTCACTCCATTAGGCCCGACTGCTCCTTCTCCAGCGGCCCGATCCGCTCCAGGACGTGCGAGTACTGCACGTTGGCCTTCACCCAGGCCGCCAGAGGCGCTGCTGCTGCGCTCGCGCGCTTTGCGTTCTGCCAGGGGGCGCAAAACACACAACACAGCGTTAGTGTCAACACTCAGCACAGCGTCAGCGCGCAGCTCAAACACAGCCATCCGGCCACAGGGGGCACTAGAGAAAAACGCTAACACACAGCACAGCATTAGCACACAGCTCAAACAAAGCCATCCGGCCACAGGGGGCGCTAGAGAAAAACCCCAGCGCTAACACACAGCACAGCGTTAACACACAGCTCAAACACAACCATCCGGCCACAGGGGGCGCTAGAGAAAAACACCAGGGCTAACACACAACACATCGTTAGCGCACAGCTCAAACACTGCCCACCTACCACAAGGGGGCGTTAAGAGAAAAACACCAGCGCCACTGCAGTGACAAAACCCAGGCTTAAGAGCGATCATACTGATGAGATAAAACCCAAATGAAATTCTTGCAAGAGGAATAAAGAGAACGAGGCTGAGGTGAAAAAAACTTTCATCAGCTGATGGATTTCCGCCGCCCTGCACCATGAATAAGCGCATAGTTTCACAGCCCAAGAGAAATCCACAGAACTCAAAGTGACATACCTTCGGCTCAAACGAGGCTCTGTTTCTGTGCAGCAGCTCCTCGACGCTCTCGCGGATTTCGTGGGTGACGTTCCGGGCTTCGAAAGTGACGATGTCTTCCCTCACGCCTCTCTTCGCCAGGAAACTGTGGGAGGAGAGCGCCGCTCTTTAATCTGTCGTCGATGGAAAACGGATTGCTTTGCGGGGCGAGCGCCCCCAGTTATTGAAATGAAAATCACGGGCCATAATCGGCAGCACTCTAACAAATGTTTTCGTTTATTAAAACCGCCGGCCCAGGCGAGCGGCGCTCACTCAATTTCAGCTGTTTACAAAACAGCGGGCCTTCCCTCCCGCGCGCTTTCACCCAAACTACTTACATTTGTGTGAACACGCCTCACTTCTGCTGAAACCATCCATCAATAATAATGTAAACTTTAAGGTCGGGGGGCTGATGTGAAATCTCGCTGGCAAAGGTCGACTGAGGACCGCGGTGACGTGCTCGCTCGCGATCCTCACCTCTTCATGCTCACCCACGAGGTGTCAAAAATACCCATGAGCCTCAGCACCCCCTCCAGGATGTCTCGGATGACGTCCGGGGGCATGCGTAGAGAGCGTATCTCAGAAAGAGACTCTGGCTTGATGTTGCCGACTGCACGCTTGGTTTCTTCCACCAGGGGCTGGAAGGCAGCGAGGATATACAGTCAACCATTTCACAAATGCACTTTTATACACTCCTGAGACTGGACAGAAATAAAACTATTTTTAATTATTTTTGACAATACAAGTGCCTCGGATGAAAAGCAAACATGCTGAGTTTAAATATTTTCAAAAACACATTTATTTGAATGTACAGTAGGTTTCAGCCAAGTAGAATACACACTCAAAACAGATGTGTTAAAAACAGCACATAGTTAAAGGCAAACACATTTTGTGTTACTCTGTGTTTAAAAAGTCTCCCTTCTAAACACATAAATTGTATAATTTGACACAAAATGTGTTGAAAGTAACACAAAAAGTGTGTTGGATAGTCATTTTAAGGCCACTCTCAGAGGATACAGCACAGTGCTAAACACACAGTGCATTAGCCTTTCGATTATATTAGGGTCTATATGAACAATTCAAATTGGTGATTTTCTTAAGCAAATTCCTTTAAGACATCTTAGAGAATTTTTTATATTATATAAAATATATAAAATATATTTATTTTTTTATATTGACCCGTAACTACACCTTCATACAAATGGCAGTAAAATATAGAAAGGTTAAAAAATGTGTGGAAGAAGTGTCTTTACTGTGATGATAGAGCCGAGCATGTTTCTGTTGATCAGTCCAAACGGATTCGTATGACATACACACACGTGATTTGGACAGGATATGACTGACTCACAGGTGGACAGGACAGGATATGACTGACTCACAGGTGGACAGGACAGGACAGGATATGACTGACTCACAGGTGTGATTCCAAGCTCACCTGTACTTCCTTCAGCTCGTCATCAATTTTCCCTTTGCGCTCCTCGATCTTCAGCACCTCCTCTGCCATCTTCCCTTTGATCTTCTCCATCTCCGTCTTCTGATCACTCGCATTCTAATACAGATCAGACTCCCAGTCACACTTCAGTACTAAATGTGTGTATGTGCGCACACACACTGAAACAGACAGACACATACACGTACGCAAACACACACACTAATACAGAACAGATCTCAGTCCGAAAGGCATACATGTGCAAAGAGAAATTCTCTCTCTCTCTCTCGCTCTCTCGCTCTCTCTCTCCTCAAGTTTAAAAAACATTCAGCTTTTTACACTTTGAGGAAGTGGAGGAGGTTTCGCAGTAGGCCTGTCGCACAGGTACCGACCGCACTGCGCAAAGAGAGCACAAAGTGTCATTCCTGTCACACGCGGCTCCCGCTTCACCGCGCTCCGGCACCGGCCCTGACCCTCACCCTGACCCCAGCCCTCAGCACCAGCAGCGCAGGGCCCTGGAGAGCGCGGGGCCACAGCAGCTGCAGCAGGGGCCCGACCCCACGCCCAGCTCTGCTGACACAGCCCCTCCAGCAGGGCTCCAGCTCCTTATCACCAGCCCTCTCACTGCAAGCGAGAGAGAGAGAGAGAAGAACCGCCAGACTGCCCCTAGTGGAGAACTGCGTTACTGCAGCAGCCACACAACCACTGAGACCGTAACATAGGACACTTGTCACTATGGCTGTTCCCTCCAGTCCCACACAGAACTAAGAGGGAGGGGCTTTAAGTCGTTTTAAGATAGCGTGTTAATGGCTTTGTCGACAGCTATGACGGTAATGCGGTTTCCATCCGTGTCTCCCCATCGTATTCACACTGTCGGACAACACACACACTGCTGGACAACACACACACTGCTGGACAACACACACACTGCCCCGCTGGGGGAGGGGCTGACTCTTAATCCCACCCCCTCACTCTGCGGGACACCATCACCCATTCATTCTGCAGTCACTGCTACTCCCCCGCGCTGATAAATGATGTTTACTTATTCCTCTGTGTTTTTAACTAATGAATGTAGAGTTTCATTGGTCTAATTAATAATGAAGCTGCGAAAATAAAGACCTTTTAAATGCCAGCCTCCAGAAAAGTTTCCTCCTCACAATCTGAGAAAAGTTAACTTGTACAAAACAAAAGCTGCAAAATCTCATCTCTAACGGTTAGTAACACGGCAAAATAAGAAATAAGAGGGAAAGTCCACAACCAGACACATGTAGACTTCAGCACGGACACACAGGAAGGGGAAACACGCTTGCACACACACACTCATGCTAAGACATACCGATGGCCACACAAACAGTCACCAATCACACAAGAGGTCACCTATACACCAGTGCACACATGTACACCTGCACACACTCCCAGGCACGCTTGGACAGACGGACTCACGGACTCACGGACTCACGGACTCACGGACTCACTGACTCACTGACTCACTGACTCACTGACTCACTGACTCTTACTTCAGGTGGGGTGAAAATGGCTGCCGGCACTAAAACACGCTGTGGAATCTGAAGGTCGTAAACGGTTGTCACTGGGATGCTTGGCGTGACTCACAGGAGAATGACAGCGGGTGGGCATTAGCCAATAGGAGGGTCAGGGAATGAGATGTCAGAACTGACAGTCACACTTAAGAGCATGTGGGTGGGACACAGAGACCCCCAGCGGTAATTAAAAATGAATCCCCACTGTGTGTTTACCTGTCAGAGCAGCGGCCTGGTCCCCCTGTGAAGAGTCACAGTACAGAGTCAGAGCAGCTGCCTGTTCTCACTGTAAGGAGTCACAGTACAGAGTCAGAGCAGCTGCCTGTTCTCACTGTGAAGAGTCACAGTACAGAGTCAGAGCAGCTGCCTGTTCTCACTGTGAAGAGTCACAGTACAGAGTCAGAGCAGCAGCCTGTTCTCACTGTGAAGAGTCACAGTACAGAGTCAGAGCAGCAGCCTGGTCTCACTGTGAAGAGTCACAGTACAGAGTCGGAGGACAATGGAGCCAGTCAATACTTCACCTACATAGTCTCTCACACACACACACACACACACACACACACACAAATATTCATACAACCAAATATTGATTGAGCACTATACAAAAGGTAGTTCCAGTCCTAGATCCTGATTGGTCAGCCAGTCTTCCTAACAGTGCCGATATTGATAATATAGCATGACTAAGTGGAAGGTCCATGTATCATTTTTATATCACTGCACACTCCACTAACACGATAAAGAACCTAGATATCGAAAGATTTTAAGCAGTCAGCCGTAATAAAACTCAGCTAACATCTCATTGAGGCTCCTTGATGTCTGGATTTTCAAATTGAGCCACCTGGTGTTTTCAGTTATTGGTGCGCAGAGAAGAAAGTAGCTGTTAACTCCAAAGCAACAGCCAAAGCCGAGATAAATAAAATTATGGTCGAATGAGGTACATTTCATTTCTAAGATGAGGAATGGAATTCCTGCTTAATGAGCCAATAACTTTAGCTTGCGGAAGGATACACCTTTCAAATTTCTATAGTCCATTAAAATGTCTATTTAAAATGATATTGTTGTCCTTCTCCGAGTCGACCAGGATATCTGTGCAAGGATCCGTTTAATAAAAGTGATTTGGAATGAGAGCTCACGTTAGAACATTAGCAGGACTAGGGTGTTCCTGGCACTCCACTTCATCTTGTGCCGAATAACACCCCTTGGCCTGGCCGATATTCATGATATAACGCAAGCTTCTGTTCCATATTGCTTTCTTAATCCCTCATGTACATCTTGTACTTTCAAAAGTTGCTCAAAAAAGTAGTGCATTCAGTATTAAGGACAGTCATAAGAATTTAACAGCACTTTGTGATGGACGCCGGTACACTCAAATCTGGCCCTCGGGCCCAGTAGTGCCGCTGGCTTTGATTCCTCCCCTCTAATCAGGACTGACTTATACCTGGGACACCAGGTGAGTTAAATCTCTGGCCAATCAGTGGCATTAATTGATTGGGCCAGACACTTGCTCTCACACACAACTGGAAATAGGAAGGAGTTGCAGGACCTCACACGAGCGTAACTCTGTGGTTCACTGCGGTTCGCAGCGACCTCACTTATAAACACCCGCGGCTGAACTTGGTTTCATGAAACCCAGAGCGGGTAATAAAGTGGCCCCTCGAGCGGTGGCTCCTCCTGTTACCAGGTCACATGCCTATGATGGAACCGCGTGCGTTTCTTGTTTCGTTCACCGACCGGATACAAAGTGGAGCCTCGGGCTGCATTCGAATCCAATTCAACACGCTCCTCTCCCTTGCTGTCTTCCCTCGAGGGACCTGTCTTGTGACGCAATTTGCTACGTGCAGCAAGCAAACTTAAAAGGTGCTCTGCAAGGGAGGATTGACGAGAAACAAACAAAAACGGGACCGAACCGCTCTCGCAACATTTCGGAAGTGCAACACTATAGAGTTGAAATGTGACCGCCACATAGTTCTGTGGTGACCGGCCACTTTTTCCATGTGGTGCATTGCATTGTGGGATTCCCTTCTTGCTGGAAGCTTGCATTTTATACCCTTGGTGGAAGGGAGGATAAACGAGGAAGCGAGGAAATATAATTACTCCCTCCCCCTTCTTAAATTGGATCCAAATCACACTTGGTGTGGTTTCCATATTTCATCCTGGCATTTTGGGGATTCCCCCCTTGAAGCAAGGGAAGGGAACAACAGGAAGAAAAGATCAATTTCAGATCTGAACGCAGCCCCTCTCTTGAACGAAGGGAGGATTTGCAAACTCTGTGGCGCCCCCCTGTGGTGGGCTCAGTACCTGCATGGAGACGGTTATCTCCTGCAGTGCTGCATCCGCCTCGGCCTGCTTGGTCCTCAGGAGCGTGCTCTGCTCTGCTGCTCTTCCATTCAGGTCATCCACCAAGGCCTTGGCCTCGTTCAGCTTGGACACACCCGCCTGCAGCGAGGGTTACACGCTTAATCTGCGCTCGTTTCAAACACGAACAACGACACCGACAGTCAGGAAACCTCAATGTTACAGCCAAGACTGAACGCAACTTGTGTTCACTGCTCTAAACAGATAACAGACAGGTGAACACTAGAATTGGATATAGGGTCTAAAATGGCGTCAGCACAGACGGCATACCTGGAGGTGGCTCTGTCTCTTGATGAGCTCGGCCTGCTTACTGCTGTGAATGGAGCTGTACATCTGCAGGAAGGCCATGTACTGGCTGGGCGTGGCTCCGTACTCTCTGCACGACTCGTGGATCCTCAGGAACGACTTGGAGAGATCGGAATGACCTGCGCGTGAAAAACGAAAGGCTCGTGGGCACGCGGAACAAAGTCATATCGCGTCGGACGAGACTAAAAAGAGTGTGCTCCACTTCGCAAAGCTGCGCTCTGAGCTAACCGCACACTGCTGAGTCACACTCCACCTTCAACGCAATTAAGCATTATTAACATAATTATTAATCATTATTTTTATTACAGCCATAATTATAATGGCAGTATATGTGCGATAGGGCAGCATTAATGCCTGACACTGTACAACCCGTAAGGGCCAAATACTGTAGGTCTGTAGGAGAGCAGATACAGGCCAGCCAAGTGAAGACAAGTGTGTACATGAGTGTGTACATGAGCGTGTACATGAGTGTGTACATGAGTGTGAACATGAGTGTGTAAATTAATATGGAAATGTTGCTGTTATAAAGAACATTGAAGGGAGCATGAGGGGAGACGGAATATACCGGAAGTTTTCCTCTTTTGTCCCTTCTTCCCACTTTGCTCCTCCTCTCCAGAGGCCTGAGAGAGCAGCATCTCTGGGATCTGCAGGGAAGAGCCAGGAGTTTCACTTACAATGAAGAGTGACTGCACACACACACAGATACACATACACATACACACACACACGCACACACACACACAAACACATTTCTGCCATATCCTCTGAAGTCTCAAAGTCACAGTGAGTCATTGTGCCGGCCCATGAACATCATCCAATATTAAAAGACGTGCCCCTTTACCTCAGGGGCAACAGAACGCACAGCGCAGAACCCACGTGGGCCCCAGTGGACCAGGCCGGGTCCAGGCCAGGAGCACTCATCAAAATGAGGCCCGCAGAGAGAGTGGGACGGGCAGAAGGTTCTGTTCCCGCGGTGGGAAGAGACCCAGAGAAGAGCGCTCTGACAGACAGCGGCTGCTCCAAATCTGGGTGAAATATTCATGCGGGGCCGCTTGTTACCGCCGGTAACTGCCAGACTGGCTTTGCACACGCTCTGTGCTTCAGACCCGTAGTTAAGGTTAAGCGTGGGAGGGGCACTGGGGTGCAGATAAGCTGTCTGACTGACATGGCGCTCAGTGGGAATGGCGCTCAGTGAGCATATGCCGGGCGGATTTGTATTCTTTCCAATCAGCGGATGCTATATCAGTGAAGCCAAACACCAAGAAATACAGAGCACACTCGACTACATGCAATAGATGGGATACTGTATTATACATTACGTTCATTTTCAATGCACCGGTACCGTTTTATACATTTATCTTACTTCAAAAAAATACCCCTCTTCAGGAAATTGTAGTCAGCTCACTTGTGTGTTATTCTGCTCTATTCCACGGAAGTGAATTTCACTGCATAGCACAGCTACATTGTGCTGGATTGTGTTATAGCAGAGCTACATTGTGCTGGATTGTGTTATAGCAGAGTTACATTGTGCTGGATTGTGTTATAGCAGGGCTACATTGTGCTGGATTGTGTTATAGCAGAGTTACATTGTGCTGGATTGTGTTATAGCAGGGCTACATTGTGCTGGATTGTGTTATAGCAGGGCTACATTGTGCTGAATTAGGTTATAGCAGGGCTACATTGTGTTATAGCAGAGCTACATTGTGCTGAATTGTATTGGAGCAGAGCTACATTGTGCTGAATTGTGTTATAGCAGGGCTACATTGTGCTAATTTGTGTTGTAGCTATGCTACATTGTGCTAATTTGTGTTGTAGCTATGCTACATTGTGGTAATTTGTGTTGTAGCTATGCTATATTGTGGTAATTTGTGTTGTAGCTATGTTTCATTGTGCTAATTTGTGTTGTAGCTATGCTACATTGTGCTAATTTGTGTTGTAGCTATGCTACATTGTGCTAATTTGTGTTGTAGCTACGCTAACTCTGTCCCACCTTCCGCATGCTGCTCTCAGCCCAGCCCTCCATCCACTGCACGCTGCACTTGCGATAGAGCGCCGGGTTGCTCTCGCAGTTGATGGTGAAGTTGGGGTTGGTGCAGTCCATGATGAGGATCACATGGAGGTTCTGCTGGATTCCTGTGGAACAGGCACAGCGAGTGAACGTTTTCGGGGGGCGGGGTCAGGATTGGTCACGGGGGGGGTCATGCGGGGACACACGGCAGCGAGGGAAGTATTGGGGGGGGGCTGGGGGGGATTAGTGACTGGGGATTTGTGGCAGCAGACACAGCAATAGAGCATTTGAGGTTGGGTGGGTGAGGGGGGGTGGGGGTGGTCGTGAGGGGGTGCACGGGACGCGCAGCGCAGGGTGGTGAAGTGGGGGGAGCTCGGGAAGCGGGGGGGGCCCTGTGGCGGAGGCGAGGCGAGGCTGCTGCTGCATTGCAGATGCTGCCCCTTCCCCCGCTCTCCCCGGGCCATCGCTCCTGACCGAGCGATGACATCACACGCCTCCCCCTGCAGCGCAGAGCAGCGGAAGCACAAACGCGTCGCCGCGAGACGCGACCACGCCGCTTCCATTACACCGCGATGTGAGTCATTTTAACCACTTAAATATATCGGCTAATATTTGAACATGTTAATGCGCGACTGCGCGTGTGGATGTGAGCGTTTGTGTGTGCATGTGTATGTGTGCATGTTTGTTTGTGTGTGTGTGTGCATGTGTATGTGTGCATGTGTTTGTGTGTGTGTGTGTGTGTGTGTGAGTCTTTAAGTGCGTTTGTACGAGTTTGCGTTTTTCTTCATCGTTTATACGTCCACTGGCGCTGCAGTGGCATTTATAAAGATGTAAGAGCTACTCAATTAGCCAGAGCGTGGGATTTGAGATAAACGGATAAACAAGGTTCCTCAAACATCATCTGGCTCTCTCTCCATCTCTGTCTGTCTCTCTCTGCTTCTCCTCTCTCTCCTCTCCCTGCCTCCAGTGTTTTCACCAGAGCCCTGGCATAGGAGAAAGCATATTTTTCACGCGCCGATGAAGATCGATATTGGATTATCTTACATTACTGAGCACGGCGCACGTTAGTGCAGCGAACGCGTCGCCTCAAACGGAACTAAATCAAATTCGGTTCCGCGAAGCCTGGGACCGTCCCGCATCACTGCACCGCAGCCGCCACCCAAAATGTCCCGGAGCAAAAACGAGAGGGGGGGGGGGTGAAACCAGAGAATCCACCCTCCTTTCCAACAGAAATCATTTAACAGTCAAGGAGAAACGAACAGGAAGCAGCAGGGAACGAGGAAGACGAAGAGCACGGTTCGAGAGCGACGCACTCACTGTCGGCGAAGTAGTTAAAAATGGGACCGGGGAAGGCGTCCTGTGACGCCTGGTCCTTCAGACTGGACAGCAGCGGCTCCAGCTCCTCGGTGCTGTACAGTCCTGGCACTTCCCCTAAAGAGACGAGCGGCTCATGGTCACTTTCAGGCACACAAAAGACGAAATGCTAATAAAAACTTAATTACCCATGACTTCCCTTTTTTTTTTTAATTATTATTTTTTATTTTTATTTTTTAAGTTAACGATTATGGAAAGACCAATTCAATGAATCAGCCCCAATATCACTTAAATCAATGTTCACACACAGCCTTACAATCCCATGAGGAAACTCATAGGATTCCATAATAACGGCTAATTAGCAAAGCAAAACCTTCAGGGCAGGGGCACACACTGACCCGAAGACAGCAGGCTGTTGACCATCTCAAGGAAGGACGGGTGAACAAACTGGTAGTCCTCCAAAAGAAGCACCACCTGTTGCCCCTCGACCCCGGCCAGCTGCATGACCTGCAGGGGGCGCAATCGGACAGCCCCGTTCAACAACCCAGGCTGAACATCTCAACCCAAAACATCACAGAAACAAAGAAAGAACAAGAACATGGGAGGGAATTCCTCACAAATTCCTCTCAGACAAACATGTTTCTCTACTCATGGGTGGAATTCTCAGGATTCCAAAAAACGTGGAATCCCGCTCATTCTGTGACCCCTGACCCCCAGCAGTGCATCTCGGATAGGAGAGGGCGGAGGGGCTTCTCTTACGGTTTTGAGGTCGCTCTTGAACTGCTTGAGTCCGTATCCGCGGGAGATTTTGGGGGTGAAGAACGTGGCCCCATGCATGTGGCTGACCACGCAGGTGGCAGTACGCCGGCCCACCCCGCTACGCCCCGCCAGAAGCAGCGACCCGCCGGGGCAGCTCAGAACCCGGTCCACCCGCGACATGTAGTCCAGCACCTCGTGGAACAGCAGGATGTCCAGCTCACGGTTGTCCCGACCATACAGGACAATGCCCTGGGGGGAGGAGGGGGAGGGGAAGATTTAAATATTCTCCTCAGTCTCTACAGACAAACTGAAAAGTTGACAGTCCTGAAAAATGTACAGTTCCTTTTGAAAGCTGAACATTTCAGTAGACTACTCCACGGCCATATCTCAGAAATCCCACCCACATTCCTGACCCTGTAAGGCGTAAGATCACAAATATGTGATTAGAATATTCTTAACTGAACATTCTAATGCTGATGTAACAATCACTCGTGGTAATTGAAAACAATGGAGTTCTAGAACACTGGCATTTTGTTAAAAATATTCCAAAAAACTTTATTCAAAGGGTTAACCATAAAAGCGATTCACTCTGTGAAGGATGTTCAGATGAGCAGACCATTCTGCATCATGTTTCTAGAGTAATATAATGAGTGCATTGTGCCTTCGCTAACGTTAAGCTACTCACATTTCGCTGAGTGACTCACTTTGTGATGGACAGGACAGCTCTGCGGTTTTGACACAGACACCCCCAGTAGCGCCAGTTTGGCCCTCTCACACTTTAAAGGACAGCTCTGCGGTTTTGACATAGACACCCCCAGTAGCGCCCGTTTGACCCACCCACCTTCTGAATGACGTCCCTCAGATCGGCCGAGCTCAGGCAGCCCAGCGGCTTGCCGTGAGAGGGCAGGGACTGTCCCGGCGCCACGACCCCGCCCGCCTCGTGAGCCGCGCCCCACGTCACGAAGAAACTGTCTGTGGATCACATGACCGGGGGCGGGGTTGATATAATCAGAGAAACTTCAACAGAAAAGAGCAGATTTAGACATTTAGACAGGGGCAACATGTTTATCACAGAATAAATGTGCTGAAAATGTAAAGTTTGACCCCCACTGTGTGAAGCCCTCAGCTGTACTTCGGCTACTGTAGGCATGTAGGTCTCCATGGGAGCTCCACCCTTTCATAAACACACATCTCTGCATAGTCAGAGTGCCAGTGTGGAGTTGGGTGAGCTACATGTTGGGATAGTGGGTGGGCAGCATCTCTTGCACAACCAACTGCATCAGAGACATGCTCCAAACCTGCGGGCATCCCCTTCACCACACTGTTACCATTGGTAACAGTAACCATGGTCCTCACAACCCATTCATTAACCCTTCACAAATATGTGATTAGAGAATTCTTGACTGAACATTCTAACGATGATGTCACAATCACTACTGGTAATTGTAAGCACTAGAAAACGTTGCAAAAAAACCTTCAAAGGGTGAAACATGGATGCGGCAGAGATCACGTTCAGCACGATTACACCAGGATTATTAAAGTACAGATGCATAATAATTTGTGTCCGTCACTCAGCGGCCTTACCGGACATGTTCTCCAGCACGTCGGAGCTCCAGTCCCCTCGGATGGCAGACAGGAGGATGTTATCGAACGCGTTGAGGTCCTTGGTGCCGACGATGCGATCCCGGAACAGGCGCCGTGCCTCGTAGGCTACCACCTCCAGAACCGCATCAGTGGGATTCTGGGATGTGCCTGAGCATTGCCAAAAAAAAACACACGTAAAAAACGTTTCATCGTTAAATATAAAGGATAGACAATAAGCTCATGTGGTAGGGAGAGGGGCGGACACTGGCAGTGTGAAATAATCAAAGTTGAGCTCAATCCCATTTCAATCACTCAGTTCAGGAAATTAAGTGAAACTCAATTCATGCCTTGTAAATTCCCCACAGAACATCATGGGCATTTTCAATTCACAAACTTAATTTCAATTAATTTCCTGAATTCAGTGAAGTGAAATGGAATTGACCCGAACCCTGGAAAGAATATTAAATACCGTTTAGATCGTATTCAAACAGAAACGGCTGGAAAGCATAAAGAAAAAACAGACGTTAAATTACACGATGAGAGCGGAGGGAAAAAAGGCCTGTCAGTTAAAGATTTTAATTAAAATAAATGACTCATGAACACTTTGCCAGAGGGGAGGGGGGGTGAGAGAGCAACAGAGGGAACGGAGGAGAATTACGCGGTCGGTAAAACGATACTCACCAGCGGTCAGGTCGTATCTTAGGAGGCTTAGGACCCACTGGGTCAGCACACATGGGGTGAACAGGTAGTGGCTGTAGTCATCCACAGTGAATTTGGCTTTCACCTGCAACCAGAGCAACACGCCCGCATGCCAGCGTAAGCGCACGCAAATGTTTACATCCTTGTGTGTCAATCAAAAGCATTACAGGCGTACAACGTTAATTTTTCCTGTGTATCCTGAAATTGGCTACTTTGGGCAGACTACTTTGATCAGATGTTGTTATTGGCAGATAAGATGTTCCACAGGAACACGCCTGCGCACGGACAGTTTTTTCCCCCCATGATTCCAGCCGTGTGGTCCTCTGCGATAACCAGGCCAGAGGCTCCTCACACACAGGGCACAGCCTTGCAGGTTTAACTCAGCTACATGCACACCACCTTAACTTAAAGGAATTAGATGTAAGAGTCTGCAAAGGGGAGCTGATAAGGCTGGGATTGCAGCCTCGTTTCAAGCCGGGCCGTTTATTAGTGAAGCAGCCACAGCTTGAGGGCAGAGCTTTTCCCCCCCCCCTGATAAAAAGGGCTCGTCTAAACAAACTTGAACTTCAATTACAGCACCCGCAGAGATCAAAGAGCACGTCTCCAAACAGCTCCGAATTAACACATCTGCAGCAAATCATCCAAGGTTGTTTTCGAAAAAAATAAATCAATTTCTAATAAGAATGAACATAATGGTTAATTTGTACGGCAATAGCATCGTTTGATATACGACGTGTGGGATTCTGCCTCAAAGCATATTGAGGATCATAACTTCATTTATGTGCCGAGCATATCCGTAGCCATGGGCACTTGGCTCGGATTTACACAGCTGGCATGTTACGCAGCTATGAGTTCAGTGAATCTAAAGCAGGGCAGTGCCGTACCACTCCTGACCAGAAACAGACGGCCCTGGCAACCCCCCCCCCCCCCACCACCCCACCCCGGCTCCGCCTCACCTGCTCGTACACCTGCACCAGGGAGCCGGCAAGCTGGTGTATTTTACCGGCAGAGCTCCAGACCGAGTGCTCTCCCATGCTCCTTTGCAGCACGGGCTGGAGGTACGCACTGTAGATGGTCTGCAGCTGCTCTCTGTCGGGGTAACTGCAGACAAGGAAGACAGCCGTCCATCACCTTCCTGGGACACCAAGCCAACAATCGATTGATGGAACAATCAATCGATCAGTTGATTGATCCCAGAGAGGGGAAACTTGGTTTCGTGAACTGGCACTACTGCTCAACCTTTGGCATCCATAACTCAACCTCCTGGTGTTTACCATAGAACAAGGCTGGACAATATACAACATTGATAATTATCGAATGCAATAACGGCCGTTGCCACCGTGTGGGGCGCCTTTCTTTTCGTCTTTTTTCTTTAAGTATATCCGATATGCGGCAGTAAACATCCAAACTTCAGAGGCCGCGTGAAATGCTTCCAGAAAAAAACCATCACCGCTGATATCTATTGAGAGTTGATGAGACAGCCAACCAGCAGCAAGCTCGTGCAGCTTCCACGTGATCATGTGATGTGTTTTTGTCAATCGCACGAAAGGTGCACCGCCTTTCTGTGATTGTCCGTCTTATCAACACGCAGGAGACAGTGATGACGTTTTTTACCCCGGAAAAATTTCACACAGGTTTTGAAGTTTAGATTACTACTGCATCAGGTATAGTTAAAGAGAAAAAAAATGAAAAGAAAGGCAATACCCCACATGGTGGCGCCGGCCGTTATTGCAATCAATAATTATCTTTGCGATATATCGCCCAGCCCTACTCCAGGCCTCGTGATCAGGTGTGTGTGCAGGTTTTTGCTGCCACCAGTTACCCTGGCTCAATCAGCTAATCAGTCATATACACCAACACCGATTCACTCGTGAATTAGACCACAATAAAACGCTAAAATACATGCGAACAGGCACATAAACAGTCATGGTAACTGGTGGAAACAAAAACCTTGGAGTTATCCATCCCTACCATAGAAGAAAAACATTACCATCTGTTTTTCCACATTCATCCAGTGACATCTGGTATTTGTATTAAAGTGATACTGCAGTCAAAAACCGACTTTTCGTGTTGAAAACCGATGTTTTGGGTTAGACTATGATCATACACAAGAGTTTTTATCCGAAAATCTCATATTGCCTCGAAGTGAGTACGCTGCATGTCCGGGGATTCGTGACGTCCTGAAATCCTTCGCATAAAAATAGGTGGAGTCTTGGCTAGTAAGGTGAGCAGAGAGCTCAGTTGCAGAGAGCAGGAAGGGGGCTGAGTCAGTTCACCAAGACACACCCTTTCACTCATTGACCGTATGAATATTCATAATATGACCTTGTGGCATCATCGTCATATAACCAAACCTACCCAGGGCTCCAAGTTCAAATTGAAGCTGTAAAAAAGGGCTTAGAAAAGCGATTGCAGTATCACTTTAATTGTTTTGGCCATTTTCAAAAATAGCATCCCCTTTGAAAACGGCAAAATTGTTGAGGCTACGACAGGTTAGCACTCACTCGATGGTGCAAATGCGCACGATAGACGTGAATCGAGAGGTGAGCGTGTGTCGGCCCACAGCGCCCCTTGCAGACATGGAGGCCACGATCTGGATGTTCTCCAGGCCCACCCACTCCAGGTTTTCGTCGTAGAACCCGTGGTAGGTCAGCACCTGCGTCAGGTTCGAGAGCGCGGCAGTGTCATGAGACAGGACAGAAGCCAAGGATATAAATGACCGTCCTGTCACTTTAATAAAAGCAGCAAAGCTACACTGCAAAGAGCAGCTCCAGAGCTTAGGGCTGTTGCAGTTAAAATGTATATATATGTGTGTGTGTGTGTATTTCTACTAATATAATTCATCAATATTATCTAAAATTACTTTAAAACACTTTAGTCTCTCTAACACAATAGATCTAACCTCATTAACCTTATTTGGGAAGACCAGTAAAACGTAACAAGTGATGATTTGTTAAGGACGTTAGCCTTTAGCCACGCTACCTGTTGCAGGAAGGCTATGAGGTTGCTGGTGCCCCACTTGTCGGGCTTGGGGAGGTTGATGTCTTTGAGGTAGAGGACCAGGCGCTCGCAGTCTTTGGGCCTGTAGACACGGCCCGTGTTGGAGCTGATTACCAGGCAGGTCTGGGTCAGTTTTTGCAGTACGTGGCGGGACGAGGTCTGGGCGCTGCAGTGGACCGTCGCCACCTGGGTGGAGCGCAGCTGAGAGAAAGCGTAGCGTAGGAGCATCCTGAGGGTCGGAAAGAGCGAGTCACAATGTCATTGAGTAACAAGAATAGACCTAGCTACCTCCTTTAGTATGAAGAACAGCCGTAAAAATGTAATTCCGTAGGAAGAATAGCCCCAACAATGTCATTCAGTGTGAAGAATTAGAAATAACAATGTCATTCAGTAGGAAGAATTAGAAATAACAATGACATTCAGTCTGAAGAATAACGGTAACAATGTTATTCAGTATGAAGAATAGAACACCAATTACTATGTCGTCAATATGGAAGGTACAAGTAAGTGTAGTTTCATATGAGGGAGTTCAGGAACAAAACCGTAGATTCACCCATCAAGGGAGATGCCAGCTACTTAGTCATTCAATATGAGATCTCAAGTCATACCCATAGCCAAAGCCCTGCAGTACACTCAAATCTAACAAAGCAGTTTATAAGCACGCACACTCACTCATAAAGTCAGTCTAGTCCTTGAATGTAATTGAACATGAAGTCAAAAAGTTACACAACACAGATAAGCTCTATAGCAAAGCCATTCAAAATATGGAGTAGTTATGTAATTAAGGCATTCGACAATAGTAACAAAATGAGTAATAGATTAATTCGACAGTCAAAATGACAATTCAAAATTGGGAATAAAAAAAAGATTAAATAAAAGGACCAAATATATTTTTTAATAAAAGCAAGGTCCAGAAACAAACACAGCGAGCGGCCTAGTATCACTCAATGTGAAGGCTATCCAGACAAAGTACCCATAAGCAAAGTCATTCAATGACAGAACACTTGCACTCGGCCGTTTTCCATCCCTTCATTTCTCTCCAGAGAAACACAGAGACGGAGATGAAGAAGCAGTGCAGCGTATCAGACGCCTGCAGCAAACGCTTTAGTTAGGAAAGCACGGCTCAGGGCGAAGCGAAGCATTTCTGTGGGGCCAAAAATCCCAAAATAACGATAACTGCACAGCTGACGATTAATCAGACACGCTTTCATCAGCGACCATGCCGGGAGATCCTTCATAACGCCGGCAGACCCTTCATAACGCTGGCAGACCCTTCATAATGCTTGACCTCACGGCCGACGTGTGAAACGGGGTGACGGAGGCAGATCGAGCTTGTGATGAAAGCAGCCAGTGACGGGTAGGGCCTCCGGGCGTAAAACGATTACGCAGTGTTCTAAGTGTCACGATCGCGGCACCCACGCGTTTCTCATTCTTTTTTTTTTTGCCATTTTGGGAAAAGGTCAAGAGTGAAAATAAGCAGAGACGGCATACGGAGGATGAGTGGAGAGCAGCAGAGGAGGAGAGGAGCAAGGGAAGAAGGAGAAGAGAGGGGGGCACTCGCCTCAAGACCAGAGCTGCATCACTGTCTGCCCAACACCTACACGCATGGTCCCCATGTAACCCAACACCTACACGCCTGGTCCCCATGTAACCCAACACCTACACGCCTGGTCCCCATGTAACCCAACACCTACACGCCTGGTCCCCATGTAACCCAACACCTACACGCATGGTCCCCATGTAACCCAACACCTACACGCATGGTCCCCATGTAACCCAACACCTACACGCATGGTCCCCATGTAACCCAACACCTACACGCATGGTCCCCATGTAACCCAACACCTACACGCATGGTCCCCATGTAACCCAACACCTACAAGCATGGTCCCCATGTAACCCAACACCTACACGCATGGTCCCCATGTAACCCAACACCTACACGCATGGTCCCCATGTAACCCAACACCTACAAGCATGGTCCCCATGTAACCCAACACCTACACGCATGGTCCCCATGTAACCCAACACCTACACGCATGGTCCCCATGTAACCCAACACCTACACGCATGGTCCCCATGTAACCCAACACCTACAAGCATGGTCCCCATGTAACCCAACACCTACACGCATGGTCCCCATGTAACCCAACACCTACACGCATGGTCCCCATGTAACCCAACACCTACACGCATGGTCCCCATGTAACCCAACACCTACACGCATGGTCCCCATGTAACCCAACACCTACACGCATGGTCCCTATGTAACCCAACACATGTAACACATCACATGCAAACCGCAGTGTTGACAACTTGAAATATCCTCAGCCAAACTGAAATCATTGTGATCTAGTGCCACTGCCAGATTACTCCTGGTAAATTTGTTTTGATTTGATCGATTGCATAGGCCCTTAAAGTGGCTTTTGATTGAATCCCGCCTATAATCTTTCCGGAAGAATGGCTGAAGTCTTGTGTAGAGGACAGAGGTGCGGAGCGGCGGTGCGAAAGATAACTGTACCCTTTTCCGCAGCCTTCCGGCCCCACCAATAGGAAAGGCTGTCTGTACTCTGTGCAGAGCCACAGTCTGAAGTAGTCCAGACCGCGCTGCATGTCTGGTGTCTGGATGACCGGTAGCCGCTGGGGGTTACTGAGGTCTTCCACGGACAGGCCGTCGGGCCGCTCCAGCTGGTAGGCCGCTAGCCGGCCCGTCTCCGGGTCGCAGAACGTGTCCAGCGGCTTCCGCGGGTCAGGCGGGCTCTCTCTGGCCCAGCCGAGGACCTGGACAAACCACAATAAAGATAAAAAAAATAGAAATTACAGAACCATGGCATAGAGCAGGGATCCTCAATCTTATCCAGAAAGGGCCAGTGCATTAGTAGAGTTAGGTGTGTTACTGCTTGGTTGGAACAAAAGCCTGCACCCACACGGGACCTTACTGGATAAGATTGAGGACCCCTGCCCCACACTGGCCCTTACTGGGTAAGATTGAGGACCCCAGGTGGAGAGCTTTACAGGCCTCATGCATAAAAAAGGCATTCACATTTTCCACGAGTTTCAATGACATTTTAAGGATAAACATATGATTTCCAAGGATTATTTCCATTGTAGGAGAACTCAAATTCCCATGAAATAGAGCTACTTTGAAGATGGAATTGAAGGGGAACTGCTTTCTCTGGCATACATTGCTTTCGAAACATATTGTGCCATCACAGACACACTTACAGATGCTCTTGGCAGTGAGCGTCACTCACCCACTTATCACCACCTACAGGCAGGTATCCCAACTCGATAAACACATTTCTGCTGTTTCCACTGTGTGATGCTGATGGCAATCTACGCCTTTTCTTTGTGCAGTAATTGTAAGTCGCTCCGGATAAGAGCGTCTAAACGCTTAAAATGTAAAATGTAAACGCAGTAAATTTAAAGCAGAGACTGAAAGGCTCATTTTATGTGATCCTGCAGAGGTACAGGTGGTTTCTTATCACTCAGCAACAGGTGTAGTTCAGGTGAGTTTCCCTCCTTCATTTTATGATAAAGAACTAGAAAGGCCATTCTTAAAGGCATACTGAACTTTGTTAGACCATAATGTTGTATAGCTGCCTGGCCCTGATATGAGTCGTAATATTCAAGCTCACCTTTATGACTTGCTCCAGTGGTCAGCAACTGGCCAACGAAGAATGACGTTTTTTTCTCTCTCCATTCACTCCCATTGCATAGAGAAACAGGTCTTAAAAGCACTTTTAGCACATAAACGAATGCAAACAATGCGGATTATGCAGATATGCAAAATGTGTAAAATATCATGAATGGAGCTTTTTATCTTTTAAAACGTTCGGTTCCGGATGTCGTGATTTTGTATATCGGCACAATCCGCGCTGTTTGCATTCGTTTATGTGCTAAAAGTGTGCTTTTGAGACCTGACTCGCCATGCAATGGGAGTGAATGGAGAGAGAAAAAACGTAATTCTTCGTTGGCCAGTTGCTGACCACTGGAGCAAGTCATGAAGGTAGGCTTGAATATTACGACTCATATCAGGGCCAGGTAGCTATACAACATTATGGTCTAACAAAGTTCAGTATGCCTTTAAGCACATAATATGCTTAATGAAGCAGTGGATTACACACTTAACTTGCCCAGAGTGTATGTAAATCTGGGCAGTTGTATTCACAACTGATGATGTCACAAAGAATTCAATCTGGGCAGTTGTATTCACAGCTGATGATGCCACAAAGAATTCAATCAGGGTAGTTCCAGACACAGCTGATGATGTCACAAAGAATTCAATCAGGGCAGTTCCAGACACAGCTGATGATGTCACAAAGAATTCAATCAGGGCAGTTCCAGACACAGCTGATGGGTGTCACAGGAGCGTGCCGTTCTCACCTCTTTGGCGAACTCCACGCGGGACTTGAAGTTGAGGTTTCCCCCCAGGCCCCTGATGAGGCTGACCACAAACTGACCGCGGTCTCCGACACCACTGAGGTGAGACAGACCGTTGAGCACGGTGCCTACCAGGCTGGTCTCCACCACAAAGTCATTCTGCAGGGGGAGGAATTCACAGTCAACTTGTGAATGAATATTGAATTTCTTTATTTTTCAGGAGGATGTAAGGCAGCGGTAGCCTATAGGTTTACCCAGGTCTGAAGTTCTCTTACCGACAAATACCTTCAACCTTATGATTGCTCTGTATTATGCAATCTAACTTATAGAGCTAATCTTACTAGGTTTTTTATTTTGAAAATGTCTCCACTGTTCAAACTGTCCTATACACTTTGGCTAAAAGTCATTGATTCAACAATATTATTCTCAGAACATTACAAATTTGGCAGTTTACTAGATAGATATGGAGCAGAAATTTTATGAGGGTATTTAAAAGAACCTGCGGTTACAGTATTACCGTTATACCACCAAACCCTAGTGTCCATATACTTTTGGCCATGTAGTGTACCAATTACACATCTACGCACGTGCGATTATGAATACATAACCAAGTTGTGGACGACTGCAGTGGGCACAGGATATGGGGTGGCAGTGTTATGAAATTCAGTGTAATGATGTGGTTAAACGGTTACCCTGTCAGCAAGGCTCAACCTTGCCGTAAACTGAATTTCTTCAATAAATATCAAGCTGCATTATTGGATCATGAGAATAAATGTCATGTATGTGTCATAGAGCCGGGAGATATGAGCGAAGGTGGCATCACCCCCCCAGAGCTTCCATAAACACGCGATTAATACTCTTGACTGGGAACCATTGGCATTTACCTCAGGGAGTTAGCTCTGATAGGCAATTAAATAATGTCACTATATGACATGCGGAAATAGATTTAAAGCTACACAGTAAGGTTTGTGTGGAGTTGCGTGTAAGAGATGCATAAAACAACGATGGACTAAACCTGCTTGAGAACCCAGTCCAGACTCTTCACAAAGTAATCTCCTATCCAGTTCTCCAGGTTGCATCTGCACTCGTCCGGCTGACCCTTCAGCCAGGACTTCACCAGAGAGTTCACGTCAGTGTCTTCATCGCTGGGAGCAGAAAACACAAGCGAAGAGGTGTCAGGTGGTAGGTTATTAGCATAGCTCGGACCAACAAAAGGGTTTGTGTCATGTCAGGTGGGAGGTTATTAGCACAGCTACAGCCAATGAAAGAGTTTGTGTCATGTCAGGTGGGAGGTTATTAGCACAGCTACAGCCAATTAAAGAGTTTGTGTCATGTCAGGTGGGAGGTTATTAGCACGGCTACAGCCAATTAAAGAGTTTGTATCATGCCAGATGGGAGTTATTAGCATGGCTAGGGCCAATAAAAGAGTTTGTTTCATGTCAGGCGGGAGCTCACCTGAGGAAGATCATGCCCATACGCGAGATAGTTGCCGGGGAGGCGCAGCTCAAGTCATGCGTTTCGAAGACGAAGTTGACGTTGGGGCCGAACTGGATCCTCTCGCCGCTGGGCATTGTGAGGAGCCGGTTGTCATCCAGTACAGAGTTGAGCGACTCGATCCACTCTGGGTCGATGTCCCCGTCGCAGATGATCCAGGAGCTGACCTCTGTCCGGGGGCCGGAGAGAGAACAGTGAGTGTCATTAATCCCGCCCACCCCCGAACGCGGCTCAACGTGCAGCATCGAAGACGGTAAAGTTTGTCTCGATAACGCGACTTTATGCAGCCGCCTCAGCAATTTCTCTCTTCTCTGAAGCTTACGGCTGTGCAATAAAACTTTTATCTGTAAGAACTGCTTTGTTGTTCAGTGTCAGGGAAAGAAAAATCTAAAAAAGTCCCAATGACAAAAGGTTTCCCTGAACAAACCCATTGTCAGGAAAAAGTCCCATCACTGCCTTGAGGCGAGTCGGGTCTGGGGTGCTGTCTTACCCTGAGGCTCACGGACCACCTGGCGGGCACTGTTGGTCAGGACCCCGTCGGACCACTCGCGGGTGTCCATGTCGATGTGTCCCAGCAGCTGCTGGCGGGGCATGGCTTTGGGGTTCATGGTGTACTGCCTCACCGTCTTCCCCGTGCGCCCCAACGCAGCCCTCAGCATGCGCCACAGGGTCGACTTCCCCGCCCCGCTGGGGCCAACGATGACCACGCCCATTCTCTGCCGCAGTTGCTCGTACAGCTCCAGGGCCTTCTTTATCTGCGGGGGACACGCTCCGCTCGTTTAATCGTTCATTCAGGCAGCTGTCCTCCATTTAGTCATTCAATCATTCCTTCATCCACTCATCCTTTCCATTGGTTCATTCAATCATTCCTTCATCCACTCATCCTTTCCATTAGTTCATTCAATCATTCCTTCATCCACTCATCCTTTCCATTAGTTCATTCCATCATTCCTTCATCCACTCATCCTTTCCATTGGTTCATTCAATCATTCCTTCATCCACTCATCCTTTCCATTGGTTCATTCAATCATTCCTTCATCCACTCATCCTTTCCATTGGTTCATTCAATCATTCCTTCATCCACTCATCCTTTCCATTGGTTCATTCAACTGGACGTGGACTGTTGTGTTGCAGAACTCTCACACAACAGGCAAAGCAGGGCTCTACAGTGCTCCCATTTTAGAAGTATTTGCACATACAAATTGATGTGTGCCAACTAGAAAAATAATTTAGGAGAATAATCTACTAATTGGGATGCATTAGTGTGCTCCTACGTTTTTCAACTTAAGAGCACATGTGTTCCTCAGAGAAAATGCTAGCATAGAGCCATGCAAAGTATGGTTCTCTTTCACAACACTACCCTGATTTTAGCTGCTGGTCTGGAAACGACACTAAAGCATGCAATGTTTGTCCAGTGGCCCTGGGCACAATCCCACATCACCTGCTCTCACATGTGTGCAAGAGAAGGAAATCCAAGAGACCAGTAACAGAGTGGAGAGAGGTGGAGATGGGTGGAGAGTAGAATAGCAACAGCAGAAGGGAGCCGGAGGAGGTGGAGACGGGCAGAGGAAGTAGAGAAAGATGGACAGGCAACAGAAAAGAGATGTGGAGGACAGGGAGGGAGCAGAAAAGAACATGATGGACTCAGCTCCAGGGGTGGAGAGGACGGACTTTGAGTGATTGAATGTGACGTTTCTCCTCAGGCAAGACTATGGGGGCAGTGCAGCCCTAGAGGAGCGGGTGGCTGGAGGCCACCTGCGGATGGAACAGGTCCTGTTCCCATAGAATATTCATCCCCATGCCAACCTGCAGCACCACAACCATCAATCATTCATAAACAAACTTTCACGATGCCATTAGCAAGTCTGAGCACATACATCTACCAACCGCCCAATGTGGACTAAATATGATGACCACACGCTTCGCAATTCCCCAAAGATTGTGTAACGCTGGACTTAAGTAGGCACATTTTATAACCTAAGCCCTGTATTATAGCCGTTAGAGTTTAGGGTCAGTCATTCTTCCTCAACTCACGTCGAACTGAAGACCGATGATACTAGCATGATACAAACATGCAGTTATGGTGATCACACCGTTCTGAATCTGAGCCATTTGAGTCAAGATACATAATGACAGATGCCTAAAGGCCACTGAACTTCTCTCATCTGGACACAGGTGAGGTAGAGGTAGCAGTGCTTGAGGTAGCAGTAGCATTAGCAGCAGTTAGCGACAGTTAGCATCCTGAAAGCCTCATTAGAGAGAACATAAGATTTTATTTTCAGGTGGAACACTGGTGCTGTGCATTTTAAGTGAAGGGCCTAGTAGGTTGGCAGGATTATATGGTGTAACACTCTTGTGGGACAAAATGTCTACATAAAAACCAAACCATGTGACATGTGTAAATTAGGTCTGTAGGTATAAAACAAAACCAGTCAGACTACAGAGACTACGAGCAAGATCTCCATAGTTTAATCTCTGAAAATATCATGAAATGAAATTGATTCATATACAGAAAATTGAAGGAGGTTGAAAAAAAATGAAGGTGCTCAAAAGGGAAATAATATCAGAGAAACAAGAACAAAACCTAACAATTACTTATAAAGTGCTCAAAAACATATTTAAAAAAACAGGCTGCAGTCACTTGACTGAAGTACATGGTTTGATTTTTTTGAGCACATTATAACTGACAGTTAACCTTTGTGCCTCCCAAGAAATGAGTTTGCTTGTTTCACGTAAGTAGGTGAGTGAAGGCCCATGGTGGCCCAGAGGGAGGGACCGTACCTGGCTGGGGATAATCTCCAGCTTGGCCTCCTCAAAGACAGCCTCAAGAGCGGCGCTCAGCTTCTCGTACACCACGTCCTTGAAGTCCACCCCGGGGAAGACGTCCCGCACCAGGGCGTCAAATCGGGAGCTGTCGGCGAAGGTTAGCTTGGACATGGTGTTGAGCCGCAGGGCCTGCACTACGATGTGGCTCTCCTGGACTGTGGAGAGACGAAGCCGGGGGGACGCGTCATTAAAAAAAAAAAACGGACGGCTGCGGGAGGCTGTTTACGCAGCGTCTCGGCCTGAAAAATTATGTCTGGACTGCAAAGCCTTCTGGGGAAGCCGTCTATTCTTATTACTCTATTATTCTTTAGCTCTTCATTTCTGCGTGCTGTTACACTCGGGCGTATACATCGGCTCCGTAAAGAGCTTAATAGTGTCCATATATTTCCGGTCTTCGTTAAGAAGCCTGTTAGTCTCTAAATAACAAATGAATCTGTTAGCATTAACACTTAGCCAGCAAGAAAGTTCAAAGCTAAAGCTGAGGGCTAATAGGTCCAGAGAGAAGAACGAGGATGAGTCACCGGTCGAACGGCGGGGTTGCCGTGACACCGACGGTGAGGTATTAAACCGGGGGGGGGGGGCAGAAGGCTGGAGAACTACAGAGGGAGGGGGGAGGGGGGGAGGGTGAGGGGAGGACAAGGAGGGCGGGGCATCCGTACCTCCGCCGCCACCGCCGCTCCTGCGCTGTTGTTGCAGCAGGCCACCACAGCCACGCAGCACCGTCTTCAGCGCCCGCAGGCCCCAGTCATAGTGCTGCTGGGGGGTCAGCAGCTCCCTGCGTAGGTCAGAGAGCGGTCGTTACGTCAGAAACCGTCAACCTAAGCCAGACGCCCTGAAAACTGTCAGGTAAAAAGGCCGATAAACGGGCTCTGTGATGTAGCCAGTAAGAGAACCGTCCACCTGCTAATTCCGAGGCGCGACGTCAGCGGTTCCATTCCGGCCACGCGACTTTTGTCACATGTCTCTCCCGCTCTTTCGCTCGCTCCCCATTCTTCCTGTCTGTCTACACTGTGCTGTCCTATAAAGCTAAAAAGCCCTGTTTGGTTTATTTACGCGCAACCTTATATTAGGGAATACATACATGTACATACACATTTCCTTATGTGACAAACCCTATGACTTTTCTTCCCTCTGACTGCTCAAAACGCCTCACTTTTCTAGACACAAACTTTGGACTTACTTGAGGATTACCACAAAATAATCACTATCTTATAGATCAAAATCTTGGGAGAAAGATAATTGAGAGACAAGGTGACAGAGGGAGAGAGGGAGAGGGAGAGGGAGAGAGAGAGAGAGAGAGAGAGAGAGAGAGAGAGAGAGAGAGAAGTGGACAGAGGGAGAGAAGTGGACAGAGGGAGAGAGACCGGAGCCTCCTTCCACTAAAGGGATTTTGGCAGCAGGCAATATGATATTACAGCAGATTTATTTTCCGCCGGTGAAGAAATTTCTGTCAGCGCTCCTGAAGGCGTTGGGTATCACAGGAGGACTGTGTCAGGACTGCGCTGGGCTGGGCTGGGCTCACCTGGACAGGTTGAAGATGGCCACCAGCTTGCAGCCCAGGACCTTCCCGTCCTTGAAGCCCTCCGAGTAGAGGATGACCTCGGCGATGAGGTCGTTGTCCGGCCGCGACATGGCCACGGGCCTGAAGAGCTGCTTCAGGTTGTCCGGAAGCTTCTGCCTCCCTCCGTAGCCCTTCCCTGCCGGGTTCATGGTGATGAAGATCCCAGAGTTTGGATCCAGGTCCACCTGGACGAGAATGAAGAGGTCCCCAGTTAGACACCTCATAGACTAGTCAGTTACTCACACATATGTTATGGTACTGTGTTACAGTACAGGTGTGCATGTGTGTGTCATGGTGCTAGTGTGTGTGTAATGTAATAACTGGTGTGAGTGTGTGTGTGTGTGTGTGTGTGCGCGTGTGTGTGTGGTGACAGCCCCGTATAATAGAATAGGTATTGTATTGTGTATTCCTGTGTGTTCCAATACAGGGTTGAAGGTGAGTGTGGGGCAGTTGTAGTTTAGGCACACAGTGTGGGACAGGTGTATTGTCATAAAGGTGTAGTTTAGGCATACAGTGTGGGGCAGTTGTAGTTTAGGCACACAGTGTGGGACAGGTGTATTGTCATAAAGGTGTAGTTTAGGCATACAGTGGGACAGGTGTATTGTCATCCAGGTGTAGTTTAGGTATACAGTGGGGGACAGGTGTGTTGTGATACAGGTGTAGTTCAGGCATGCAGTGTGGGACAGGTGTATTGTGATACAGGTGTAGTTTAGGCATACAGTGTGGGACAGGTGTAGTTTAGGCATACAGTGTGGGACAGGTGTATTGTGATACAGGTGTAGTTTAGGCATACAGTGTGGGACAGGTGTAGTTTAGGCATACAGTGTGGGACAGGTGTATTGTGATACAGGTGTAGTTTAGGCATACAGTGTGGGACAGGTGTATTGTGATACAGGTGTAGTTTAGGCATACAGTGTGGGACAGGTGTATTGTGATATAGGTGTAGTTTAGGCATACAGTGTTGGACAGGTGTAGTTTAGGCATACAGTGTGGGACAGGTGTATTGTGATATAGGTGTAGTTTAGGCATACAGTGTTGGACAGGTGTAGTTTAGGCATACAGTGTGGGACAGGTGTAGTTTAGGCATACAGTGTGGGACAGGTGTATTGTGATACAGGTGTAGTTTAGGCATACAGTGTGGGACAGGTGTAGTTTAGGCATACAGTGTGGGACAGGTGTAGTTTAGGCATACAGTGTGGGACAGGTGTAGTTTAGGCATACAGTGTGATACAGGTGTAGTTTAGGCATACAGTGTGGGACAGGTGTAGTTCAGGCATACAGTGTGGGACAGGTGTATTGTGATACAGGTGTAGTTTAGGCACTCACCTCTTTACCCAGGAGCTCACAGGTGTTTCTCTGGTTCTTCAGGGAGTTCTGTATGGCCTGGATCTGCATGGACACCGCTGACAACACGGCCTCTTCCAGGCGGTTAAACTCATCGAAGCATCCCCACGCCCCGCACTTCACTAACCCCACGAAGATACGCCCCATCGACTTCACATCGATGCCCTTCAACGAGACCACAAAGCGCACGACTGAGCACAGCTGCGCACTACACGGATCTGCCCATCACACATCCGGAGCCTACGGGCCTGCTTAAATTCAGACACATAAACGGCATGATTGTACACGTCGATGAATCCCGTGTGTATCTTGTGTTTGTGAGGTCTTTTCAAGCGAAGAAGAGAACGTTTATTCTTGGTTTGGGAGATACAACAGGCATCTCTCAGCTCCAGTTATCAGATTTGCCCTGGAGATGAACAGGGGGTGTGATAGACTGAATGCTGTTGTGTTTGTGTGTTTGCATGAGTGTGTGTGCGCATGTGCGTGTGTGTGTTTTGTGTCCATGTGAGCGCCCGTGTGTTTCCATGTATGCCTCTGCGGTTGTGTCTCTGTGTGAATGTTCACCTCATCACAGTTGAACACCAGGACCTGCCTGCCGAACAGCCCTCCCAGGGCCTTCACCGACTCGGTCTTGCCTGTCCCCGCGGGCCCGTAGGGATTGCCTCCTAAGCCCATCTTCATGGCTTGTGTGAGGGTAAGATAACACTTATCCGTCAGCGGAGTGTGGACCAGCTTGGCAGCATTGCCCTGTGCGCAGCAGGGAGGCAGAACAAGAGGGAGGGAGAGAGAGAAGGGGAGAGAGGGAGAGAGGGAGAGAGAGAAGGGGAGAGAGGGAGAGAGGGGTGAGAGAGAGGGAGAGAGATAATGAGGTAATGCTATGCTGTGAACACCTGAATAACAGCGCACATCCCAGCCTGCATTGCACAGGCATGGAGGCTGAACCTGACTTGAGGAGAGAGATGGATTCTGGATCCTGGATCCACTGCAATGCATTTATCATCTCTGGATCTGCAGCGCCATCTGGTGGCTGACATATGTCACTAACATATTTACACCAGACATATAGAGCAGGCTTTTCAAATCTTTTGAGTACACAACCCCATTTCAAAGAAAAGCCCTGGAAACCCTCAGACAGGCCAGGCCAAAAACTCCCTTAAACACAAAAAATGGTGTTTACCATAAAGAGTCATGCTAGCTACCTAGCATGAGGGACGTCCCTTTAGTCACTAAAACAGGTTCCTGATGCGTGGGTTGAGTGTCGCTGATTTTTAATGTCAGGGTGACCGACACTACCTCTTTCGTGGGTAGGAAAAATGTTCCTCTTTTTGTGTGTGGCTTATCGAATTTTGTGATCCAGTGAGATTAGTTTAAATTTTTAGCACAGTTTATTACATTACAGGCATTTAGCAGACACTCTTATCCAAACTTTTTAGCATTTTTTACATTTATACAGCTGGATATATACTGGAGCGATTCAGATGAAGTACCTTGCTCAAGGGTACAATGGCAGTGTCCTACCTTGGAATCGAACCTGCAACCTCTCGGTTACAAGGCCAGTTCCTTAACCATTATACCACACTGGTATATCCCTTTAAATCTTTAACTTTCCTCTGAAAATAATCCAGCGGGCTTCTGCTGGAAAGAAATGCAAATGGCAAATGTTTTTTTGAGGGATTAAGTTTAATTTGCTAACAGCTCTCCGCACGCAACGCAATGTGGCTCTGCTTCTTCTTCCCCTGTTCAAGTGAAAGCGCATCTCAGGAACGTCTCATTTTCAAATGCTAGGTATTTTACTTATTGTCGCTTCCTCCTCAACTACACCATCGGCTTTACAAGAAACGCATCCCTTTCGGGAGACGCATCGATTACAGTATGTAACTAGCTATAATAGTGAAACTGGAGCCGTACATCCACTGTGTACCGACCAGCGATCTGAGAAGTAAATAGTTATGTTTTCACAGCCCACCACAGACCTGTAGAGATTCCTTTCATTAGAAGAGCAGTTTCTCTGTGCTCATCTACCTCTTCAGAGAATGTGGCTGCAGTTTGCATTTGAGCTCTGATGTAAAACAGGGGTGCATCGGCATCAGTTAACAAAGTGTCAGTTACTGATATCAGCCCAGAATTTCCATATTGTGCGGAAGCTACTTTTTCCACATTTAATTCACAGCATCAGTAGGGTATTAAATGATTCACCTTTATAGTACATTTATGTTGCACCATCATGCCAGTTATAGTCTTAGCGTCTGGCCAATATCTATACTATAAGGTCGCTTTAAGCTATAACTATTTGTTATTAGCGATAATTAGGTCCTGATATTATGCATCCCTACTTGTAGGTGTAGTATAACTCAACATCATAGAGTTGGAGTGGAATCCCACATCATGTCCTACCTGTAGGTGTAGTGAAGCTCTACATCATGTGGTACCTGGTACTCATATGAGAAGTGGAGCTCTACATTACACCTTACCTGTTACTCGTAGGTGTAGTGGAACTCTACATTACACCTTACCTGGTACTCGTAGGTGTAGTGGAACTCTACATTACACCTTACCTGGTACTCGTAGGTGTAGTGGAACTCTGCGTCCACCATCTGGATGTAGCAGTGTTTGTCCTGTCGCAGGTAGAAGCGAAGCTGCTTCTTCCAGGCCCAGGCTTCAGTGGAGTGCGTCTGGTTCTCCGTCAGCTGCTTCACCACCTCGATGTTGTGGATGATGTCCAGGATGAGAGCCTTCAGCTTCAGCTGCAGCACACTGGAGTCTGCAGGCGGAGGTGGGGAATCCAGATTCACAAAGTAAAAAATCCTCTCCAGTATTTTGTTCCAATCAACCTGGATTTGCTAATTAGCACAATTCTTCAGCCAGTAGGTAGAACTGTGTAGTGAAATCAGCTGGTTGAGTTCATGGGTGGAAGAAACACATCGCAGAACTTTTACTTTCTGACCCTTGGACTTTCCACCTCTGTCTGCGGGCCACGCCCACACATCCACAAGCAGTGAGAGCACACAGACACACGCACGCACACACGCACGCACACACCTGCACCCCCCGTCTCCTCCGTGCTCGTATCCACGTCGGTGTAGTGTTCCAGTTTTGCCATGAGCTCCATCTCTAACTGCTGCATGTTCTGATGGCAGATGGCGCTCTCCACATCCTCTGTGAACTGAATCTGCTCTGCCAGGCACAGGATCTGAGAGGAAGAGTCAAACCAGAGTGCTCATCTCTAAGAGAACTGAATCTGCTCTGCCAGGCCCAGGATCTGAGAGGAAGAGTCAAACCAGAGTGCTCATCTCTAAGGGAACTGAATCTGCTCTGCCAGGCACAGGATCTGAGAGGAAGAGTCAAACCAGAGTGCTCATCTCTAAGGGAACTGAATCTGCTCTGCCAGGCCCAGGATCTGAGAAGAAGAGTCAAACCAGAGTGCTCATCTCTAAGGGAACTGAATCTGCTCTGCCAGGCACAGGATCTGAGAGGAAGAGTCAAACCAGAGTGCTCATCTCTAAGGGAACTGAATCTGCTCTGCCAGGCCCAGGATCTGAGAGGAAGAGTCAAACCAGAGTGCTCATCTCTAAGGGAACTGAATCTTCTCTGCCAGGCACAGGAACTGAGAGGAAGAGTCACACCAGAGTGCTCATCTCTAAGGGAACTGAATCTGCTCTGCCAGGCACAGGATCTGAGAGAGAACGTCAAACCAGAGGCCTCCCAAACCAACCATTACCACCTGAAAGCAATAAATGAGTCACTCCTGCACGGTTATCATAATCTGAACATATAACACCAGCCTCCAGAGTACTTCCGCAGAGCAATCTGTGTTAGCATCACCATAAAGATCTACCCACATCTGGCACCATCACGGCTAACCGCAATGCAATAGCACCAGCACTACTGAATGACTTAGCGGACAGCTGCACGGTTTATTGGGACGGTTCACCTTAAAAATAATACGATTCATTCATTTTCTTACTTCAATAACTTCATTTTGAAAAAAGATTCGATTCATATGTCAAAAAGGCCTGATTTCAAAATTAACCAAAGTCACTGGACAAGAAAGATAAAGTGAAGATACTGCTTTAAAATTTCTTAGAAATACCTAATTTTTTAAAAGTGCCATAATTTGCTAAAATTACTCTTAATTCTGAAGCTGCAACACAACCTCTTAAATGATCTCATTTTCATGAGAAACTTTCGAACAAAGTAAAGGGCCTAAGCAATCACGCATTATATCACAAGAAGATGGGAAAATTATGTTTTTAAAAACCGCAGTACAGTCACGGTAAGAAAATGAGTGAATGGCATACATTTTTTCGGTAAACTGTCTGTTTTATTACACGAATCATTGACATGGGCTTGTGTACTATGTAGTTTAGAGAGATACAGGTAGGCATATGCCTGCTGCAATAACTTTGTGCTTTTCCCCACAAAAAGTGACATTTCTACATGTAGTCCTTGAAATAGCGATTAACATGGATTTATGGATTAATACCCTTATTTTGCCAGGTTTCTATTATAAAAAAGATTCTACATCTCAATGGGATTTCCAGGTTCAAAATAGGTTAAACTAATTTAAAAATGTTGTCAGCCTCAATAGTTATTCGGTAGCCCTGGGCTGCCTGACTACTGTTAAAGTAGGGTCATGGAAGGGTCAGAGCAGAGGAGAGATTTACCTGTGAGGGGACATTTACCTGTGAAGGATAGCGTGAGGGATCCACATCGCCTCTTTTCCCCGCCGACACACACTCACATAGGAGCTGCTTCAGAGTCTCTTTCATCTCTACGGAGAGATCACTCAGCCAAACCTGGAGCGCCACACACACGCACGCACACACGCACGCGCACGCACACACACACACACACACACACACACACACACACACACACACACACACACGCACGCACGCACACACATGCACACACACACAGACACCCACAGGCACCCACAGGCACCCACACACAGACACACGCGCACACACAGACACACGTGCACACGCACACGCACACAGACATCCACCCACGCACGCACGCACGCACGCACACAGACACCCACACCCACGCGCATGCACACACACACACATACAAGTGCACACACATGCATATATACACACACACGCACAGACAGACACAGACACACACAGACACAGACACAGACACCCACACAAGTGCGCGCACACACACACACACACAAGCACAAAACAGAAAATTCACACATTTGCATGATGGAGCAGGAAGCAGGTAAACACACTATTTGAGGTTTACCTGTCAGGTAAAAGTGATGTTTGAGGTTTACCGGTCAAGTGAATGTGCTGTTTGAGGTTTACCCGTCAGGTAAACGCCCTGTTTCAGGTTTACCTGTCAAGTGAATGCACCGTTTGAGGTTTACCTGCCAGGTAAACACGGTGTTTGAGGTTTACCTGCCAGGTAAACACGCTGTTTGTGGTTTACCTGCCAGGTAAACGTGCCGTTTGAGGTTTACCTGCCAGGTAAACGCGCTGTTTGAGCAGGCCTCCCTCACCTCTACATTATTAGAGATGTGGATCATGTTTCTCAATGGGACAACCTCGCCCTCCAGGGACTTCATAGCTGTGATGTTCTGGAAGCCTTCATCAAAATCCACACTGCTGATACCTGTAAAACACACACACACACATTTATAGAGGGCTGAAATAAGCTTCAAATAATAAATAAAAAAATTTTCAATAAAGAATAACCAAAAGAAAAAGTCCCGGCCAGTGTGTGTGTGTGTGTGTGTGTGTGTGTGCATGCGTGTGTATCCATGTTCATAGAGCCCCAGGGCTACACAACATTGAAAACCAGCACTTGCAAAGCCATGGTTAAGTGTGCAGTCACTAGCAACATAATCCCATGCTCTATGGACCCATCCAAATGTTTTCCCTCTTTCTGAGTGCGACACTATATGCAGTTCAGGCCAACGCACCAGCAAAAAGCTTCTTGAGATGGGACTGGATGACGGCAGAGTTGGTGGCCTGGCCCAGGATCTCCAGGAGATCATCATCTCCGATGAAATAAAACCGAGGAAAGGCCGAGCGCTTTTCCTGCAGAGACAAACGAATCCTCAACGCAAGTTAGCCAATCATTTCTGTGGACTGCAGAGAAAGCTCAGCCGAACGGAACTCCCGGAGAGATTTGAAATTCAACCGACAAAAAGTTTTTAGTTTTTTTTTTTTTTTTTTTAGTTACCGAGCTTTCCTTCATTAGGTCTAAAAACCTTTTGTTAAGCGACATCGTGCTTCAGCCTTTTTACCAGGGTGTGACGTGTACTCTGGTCTGCAATATCAAAGGCCACAGAGATTACTGGAAAACGTTTCGGAACAAGGCAGACAATGAAGAACTGAGAAACATGTTATTTTCATGAATGCCCTTTGCAGCACCCACACAACAGTGTGGAGATCACTTCTGAGTGAAGTGCGTTGAGTACCGTTACTCAGATCTCACACAGACAAGCAAGTCTCAGGAGGATCTGAAAACACCTTCAGAGTCCAATTCATTTCTTCAAGCTTCATTTATGAAAAGGCTGACTCAAACCAATATCCATATAAACCACAGTGTTTGCTGTATAAATACAGGTCACCCTCAGGGGCCTCGGTGATAAATTGGTATTTGAAAGCATGATAATTTTGTCGATGCCTTGCAGATATTCTAACTTAAGTGGATTTAACATCCTTTTTCTCTGGCTGCCATTTCTCAGAAAGAGCGGGAAATAAAAACTGAAGGACTAATAAAAATTCATTACGACTGTAATTATCATTCTGAATAAAAAAGCAAATGGAAAATTAGCATACACCAAATACCACAAACATTAAGGCTTTTTAAAAAATTTATCAATTGTGCTATTAAAAGTGGAGATAAACACAAAGGATGTGGGGAATAATACATATTTTATACTGTACTGTGCACACGATATAAATGTTGTTCTACATGGTACTTTGTCTCTCAAAATGTAATTTGGAAATCAGACCAGGGAATCCTTCCCTTGAAAGCAGTGATAACTCGTTTGTAGTTCCTGATAACTGAAGGCAGTGATAACTCGTTTGTAGTTCCTGATAACTGAAGGCAGTGATAACTCGTTTGTAGTTCCTGATAACTGAAGGCAGTGATAACTCGTTTGTAGTTCCTGATTACCTCTAAGAACTCGTTGAGAGACTTCTGGCACCTCTGGAGCTGGTCAAGAATAGTGATGAGGGAGTTTCTGATTCCGACACGAGTGGCAAGAGACATCACCCTGCTGTCCCTCTGCACGTCTGCCATGATAGCCCTGCAGAAAAAACACAGGCACTAAACGCAGGAAACGCATGATATAACTCATACAGAAAATACACAGAGACTGAACTCATACAGGAAATACACAGGGACTGAACTCATACAGGAAATACACAGGGACTGAACTCATACAGGAAATACACAGAGACTGAACTCATACAGGAAATACACAGGGACTGAACTCATACAGGAAATACACAGGGACTGAACTCATACAGGAAATACACAGGGACTGAACTCATACAGAAAATACACAGGGGCTGTGTCCGAAATCTCTCCCTATTCACTAAATAGCGCACTATTTAGGGTATCGGCCATTTTGTAGGGTGTCCGAATTCAAAACTATATAGTTCACTCAATATCCCCCACAATGCACCACAAAATGTAGGGTACAAACGATGTACACTACATTTCCCCCAAAAAAAATTTTGTCAAGATGGCGACGGCTGAGCCTGCGCTGTTCTACAAATGTTAATATATCAGTTTAGTCAGCTTTATAACCAAAATATAAATAAAGGGGGTAGATTAAATATATTACAAAGTCTTAACTATTTTATCCAGCGACAGCGACGGCCAGAGGCATTATGTTTCCGGGCCGTCCGTCCGAATTTCTTCACATTTGACCAAAACGTCCACTTGGACTCAAGGATGAACTAATTAGATTTTGGTGGTCAAAGGTCAAGGTCACTGTGACCTTACAAAAGACGCTTTTGGCCATCGTTTTGGCTAATTATGACAACATTTCACACACATGTCTAATAGAATAAAATGATGAAGTGATGACATTTTATATCCAAAAGTTCAAAGGTCAACTTCACTGTGACATCATACTAAGTGAAGACAGCATGTTTCTCACTGGAATCATACATGCCAATATAGTGATAACTTCCATTTCGCCAATAAATACACTTCATACCTTTTAAATTAAATTCCTTCAAAGTCTTCACTACATATATTTTATGAGACATGAATGTAAACTGCAACTTGACTTGTTGGCGGAGGCATACAACCGCAAGGCAGTTATTTTAATTTAACAATTATAACTGTTTAATGGAAAATGCAACTTAATTAGCTAGCTAGTTACCTAACTTACCTATCTACCTACAATGAGACAACAAAACCCTTGTTCAAAATTAAAAAGAACACTTTTTTACCATTTCTTGCACGCTTTGTGCAAGCGTCGCGCGTTGCTAAGTAACCTGTTCAGAAACAGTAGTGTCCGAAATCCTGTCCTCCTTTCACCAGTGAATCCCTATCTAGTGCTCTATGTAGATTTTCCTAAGTAGTGTATAGAGAGGGAGCGAATGAGTGAGCCATTCCAAACACAGCCAGGGAGTGAACTCATACAGGAAATAGACAGGGAGTGCGTTCGGATCCAATTGAACACACTCCCTTCCCTTGATCACTTCTCTCGAGGGAACCATCTTGTGACACAATGTGCTACGTGCAGCAAGCAAACTTAAAAGGTGCTCTGCAAGGGAGGATTGATGAGAAACAAACAAAAACGGAACCGAACCGCCCTCGCAACATTCCGGAAGTGCAACACCATAGAATTTAAATGCGACCGCCACATAGTTCTGTGGTGACCGCCCACTTTTTCCATGGGGAGCATTGCATTGTGGGATTCCCTTCTTGCTGGAAACTTGCATTTTATACCCTTGTTGGAAGGGAGGATAAACGAGGGAGTGAGGGAATATAATTACTCCCTCCCCTTTCTTAAATTGGATCCAAATCACACTTGGTGTGGTTCCCATATTTCATCCTGGCATTTTGGGGATTCCCCCCTTGAAGCAAGGGAAGGGAACGACAGGAAGAAAAGATCAATTTCAGATCTGAACGCAGCCAGGAAGTGAACTCGTACAGGAAATAGACAGGGACTAAAGCCAGACAGAAAATACAGATGGACTACACTCAGACAGGAAATACACAGGCACTAAACACATACAGCTAAAGTCAAGACAGGCAACCTGCAGGCATGAAACTCAGGTTAAAAACAGGGACAAAACTCAAAAATAAAACAAAGGGAGCAGAAAATAAAAACAGAAAGAAACAGGCAGAAAACCGCAACCGCACACAGACACACGGAGAGAATGGAAGCAGGAACACTCTCACCAGCAGATACACAAAGACACGCACAGCCACACACAAACACGCAAACCTGGGTTCCATAAACTACCTATGGAAACATGTATGCTGTAGACCAGGGGTGGGAAACTTGTGTGAGGGTTTTTGCAGCCACCAGTTACCCCTGGCTCAATCACCCAATTAGTCATATACACCAACACCGATTCACACGTAAATTAGACCACAATAAAACATTACAATGCATGCTTAGAGGCACAAGAACATTCATATTGTGGAACGTAGCAAAAATATCAGATCACGTAAATGATTGGGTTAATTAAATAATTAAGAGCAGAAGGAAGTCTCAAATCCAGAAACGGATACGGCCCTCCTTGCCCATCCCTGCTGTCGACACTCACCTGAAGTCTTCATCCACCCTCTTGAAGCGAGCCTGCTCCCGAGGCAGGGCCCCACGGCCAAATATGGGCTCCAGGTAGACCCACTTCCTCTGGATGGCGTTGAGGTTGTGCAGGTACTCGTCCAGGTCGGCCAGCCTGGTCTCCCACAGAGAGACCTTGTCTTCGAAGCCCTTGTAGTAAGGCGAGTCCTTCAGGGACTGCAGCAGGCAGCGATTGTCTCCCACCTGGTTCACCATGTCCTTCCAGTCCTTGATGAGCTTGAGAGTGCGGCTCTGGCTGTCCACGTAGTCGGTCAGGGTGAACCCGGCCCCTACACCCCACAGGTCCAGCTCTCGCAGGGCCTCGCGGATGCTCACTTCTGCCTGTGCGCGACTGTTCAGGTCCTGGAAGGGGAAACAGATGATTTGGAGGCATTCTTATTCATAAATTATTTTATAATTTTTAAAATGTTTTTAGAATAGGTAAATATGCGATTATAACGTAGGTGCACGGTTCAATGGTGCGTGCAATAACGTCACCATAACTCCTCCGTTTACTTATAACAGTAAAACTATTTACATAAACACTAATAAGCCAAAAAAAATAAACAAACTGTAATTTCCCCACGCCCGCCCCTAAGAGTACCGCCACTACAGTTGACATTTAAATGAGTGTGCTGTGGCTGGCGGTGTGAGGCGGTCTGCACACATAGACACAGACATAGTCATTCAGGATATGTTTCAGTGTAGCTGATTTGCAGCTTGAGATGTGGTTCATTTCTAATTTTGACTCCTGCACATAGAACGTTCTTTTCTGGTGAGCCACAAAGATATTGGTCCTGAAAATTTTAATTTGCAAGTTGCTATGCACCACGTGCTTATAAATAGGCTCTGCTTTCTCTATTCCCAAATAATTTAGACGAATCTGATAATATTAAGATGCATTGTGGAAAATGTAGACTTTACTGTAACAAGCAAACCAGTGCATCATATGTTGCCTCTACCTCAAAATCTATATGTGAATGTTGCATATATGTAACATGCAGGGGTTAGGATAAGCTGAAGTCAACCGAAAGATTATTCAAATACTACTTTTACAATTCTGTAAAAGCAGCCATGTGGATTTTGAGACGCAGAGATGCTATTGGCTACCGTTATGAATTATGTCTGGAAAGATATCAACTATGATCTAAAATCCCCATCCACTTCGAAGCCTGTCGAAATGTATCCTACACAATATCAAAACTACCATCCCAGTCAGAAATCTATCAAATAGTTTTTTTTAAACTGGAAATTCCGTATTTCTCTGACCAATAGAGAGCAACTAAAGAACCTCTGCTGCACGATCATTGGAAAGGAAGCAGAGAACTAAGAAGTAAATAAGTGAGAAAGCGAAGTGGGAAATAGAAAAGCAGCACGTGTGTAGAAAGGGAACCAGACCTTCAGTTCCACGGCCTTGTCCATGATGGCGTCGGCGACCTGGAGCAGGTCTCCGAAAAGCAGCTTCTCCAGCGTGGTGCCTCGCGGCAGGCCCAGGAGACGGAAGAGGTCGAGCCAGTGGTCCTGCGAGAGGTGCTCGCCCCGTACGTACTTCAGAACCGGAACCACCCCCTAAACCACAAACACCAATCAGGGGAGGGGGGAGGGGTTATGCGACGGTCCAATACAGGGTGAGATGCAACTGCTGCCAACTTTACTAAGAACTCAACAGTAAAGTACCGCAAACTCTCATTAACAATGAAAATCCAGCATATAGCCCTACACAAGTGCAACCCTATTCAGCATATAGCCCTATACAAGTGCTACCCTATTCAGCATATAGCCCTATACAAGTGCTACCCTATTCAGCATATAGCCCTATACAAGCGCTGCCCTATCCAGCATATAGCCCTATACAAGTGCTACCCTATCCAGCATATAACCCTATACAAGTGCTACCCTATCCAGCATATAGCCCTATACAAGTGCTGCCCTATCCAGCATATAACCCTATACAAGTGCAGCCCTATCCAGCATATAACCCTATACAAGCGCTACCCTATACAGCATATAGGCCTATACAAGTGCTACCCTATCCAGCATATAGCCCTATACAAGTGCAGCCCTATCCAGCATATAGCCCTATACAAGCGCTACCCTATCCAGCATATAACCCGATACAAGTCCTGCCCTATCCAGCATATAGCCCTATACAGCATATAGCCCTATACAAGTGCAGCCCTATCCAGCATATAACCCTATACAAATACTACTGAATATCTATAAAATATCTGTCTTCCCTTTCTGAAAAATAAACTTCCTTACAATGACGTAAGCGATGCCTTTTTTTAAATGATGCATTTATTCTCTGCTGTCATGTTCACCCCAGTAAATAGCGTAAAGCGTGGCGACTAGGTTTTACCTTGTACGCGTCTATTTCCTTCTGCAGCTTCACAGTCATGGTGGTGTGCTCGTCTAGTTTTCTGAGCCTGTCGTGCCAGGCAAAGAGAAACTCCTCGAAAACGTAGGTCTTGCTCCTGGAAACAACAGACGGAGGTCATAGCAGGTGACACATTACATTACGTTACATTACATTACAGGCATTTAGCAGAGCGACTTACACAACTTCTTATTACATATATCCATACAGCTGGATATATACTGAAGCGATTTAGGTTAAGTACGTTGCTCAAGGGTACAACGGCAGTGTCCTACCTGGGAATCGAACCAAGTCCTGTTCCTTAACCATTATACTACACTGCCAACCCGGAGACAGAGCGCATCGTCTGATAACAGAAAGAGAGTCGTCCCGTACCGGAATGTGATCCAGTCTTCCTTCGCTTTGTCCTGAAAGCCCTCCTGAAACTCCTCATACAGCGACCACATCTGAGAGAATTCCTCCATGTCTTTGATGGTCTCCAGGGCCACGGAGAAGTCCGGCGGAATCAGGCCAAAGTGACGACAATCGTCTCTGTGAAACGCACAGGACAAGGGGGTATGCTACAAAGCCGGTTTACTTAATTAGCTGGATAACTGCACCAAGTAAAACCCGGAACCATCCCAAATCTGGAACACGGACGGAAGTAAAAAGAGCTGTTCCCGGTTTTAGTCAGTGCAGTTATCCAGCTAACCGAGTAATCCTGCTTCGTCAGGTTAACCTCTGCCTCTGTCCAGGAATGCCACCAGGGTGTGATAATAACACCCGCTGCCTGCCAAAGTCTGGTAAAATTTTCATTGTGGCTGGTAAGATTTTCTACTCTAGCAGTCACTTTGGCAGGTAAGCAACCAGAGGTTGCGTTATATTTCAAAAGGCAATGTGGCTGGTAAAATGTTGAAAATGGCTGGTGATTTTTAGAATCCACAAGCTACTCTGGCCAGAGGGTGAAAAGGATCATTTCAGGCTGCAAGTACCACTATCAAGCGGTACAAAAGGTACAAACACAAAGCACAGCACAGCACAGCACAGCACAGCACGTACATGAGCTTCTTGCGCGTGCTCTCCAGCTCGTCAAACTCGGCCTTCTTCTCTTTAATGGTCTGAACGCATTTCTGAAGGGTCTCCTGGTCACCAGACTCGATGACATCATTGCTGGGCTTCAGCTGGTCCCAACGAGCCCGAAACTTCTCTAGCTCCTGCTGGTAGGACTGGATCTGGGTTTCCACATTGGACCTCATCACCTCCACCTGGTCATGATGGACACACACACACACACACATACACACACACACACACACATACACACATACACACAGTCACAGTTTAGTGTTCAAACCCTTAGAAGGATTTACTCCCATAAGATCAATGTCCTTTAGTATACAGGTTTAGGTCCAGGTGATGGAACACACAGAACAGTGATATTCCTCATAGAAACATGAGGGCCAGGTAAAAACGGCAGGCCCGACCCTGACTGTGTGCATGTGTGCGTGTGTGCGTGTGTGCGTGTGTGTGTGCGAGGTGCGTACCTGCTCTTTGATCATGAGCTGATGGCTCTCCATCATCAGCTCAAACTTGTCCCACTTGGCTCTAAGGGAGCTGATGGAGTCCAGGCACCCTCCCGCTACCGTGCGCAGTAATCTGTTCTTATCCTCTGCCTCCTGGAAGAGGGGCAAGATCTGCAAGCACAGAAAAGCAATGCTAACGTTGTTAAAGATGCTCTTTACCAGGGGTAGGCATCCCGTCCTGGAGTGCCGGAGACGTTTCTGGTTTTTGTTCCATCTGAGCTTGATCGCAATCATTTCATAGATAATTAAAAGCATGAGCGTGAATATTCTGAATGGTGAAACGCCGAGTGCCTCCAGCACATGGTCACCTGCATTCATTAAACCTGATTCATGAAAATGAATCTACTCATTTGGATGGGGCAAAAACCAGCACCGTCTCCAGCTCTCCAGGACCAGGGTTGCCTACCCGAGCTCTATAGCAACAGGATATCAGACTGTACACAATGTAGGCTGAGAGTTGTGCAGTGTTTCCGCTAGAACCTCATTGGCATGGACTAAGCAACACTACGCCTCAATGTGACCGCTCCATGCTCATTCAACCAGGATAATAAGCACTATATGTGACCCGCTCTGCAATAACGAGTCGGATGTCGCATAATTTTTACACGTACGGGGCTGAATGTTGTGGGGTGATTTTTATTCTGAAAAATATATATTCTTTTATTAGTTTGTTTGTTCTTCTTTTATATCCATATTCTCAGATAAAACTGAAAGAAGTATTGATTTTGATTCCTAAAGTTGTTTTATTAAAGGATTTTGCTGACTCTTTTGTTCCAAGTTAATTATTTTGTTCGCTGTGATGCGTAAAATTTGCGCGTATTCCTCCCCTCTTGCGATCGTCTTTATATTCACCCAGTTACATTTTTTGTATCAACCGAAAGCTGCAACCTTCCCGTGTCCAAATATGGGTCCAATATTGTGGTTTAAAAAGCTTGTTTTTCTCTTATGTGGCTTTTTGACATTTGTGGAAAATATATTATTTCAAGAAATCATAAAAGATCAATGCAATACCCTAGAGCGCTCCAACATACACCAATCTGAAGCCTATTTTATGCTCTTTCAAGCCATGTGAATAACTCCCATTTTTGTTTTGACCACATCAGACTCATTTTTGTAGAGCGGGTCACATATGGGCTTTTGGGCTCTAATTCCTGCTATACTATTAGTAAATTAGCTCAGGAAATTAAATTAGCCCTTAATTTAATTTGTAAATTTGCCTCATTCGTAACCCCTGGGAGATTAATTCCTAAATTCCCAAAACTCTCACCCCTGACCTTTCCAGTTCAAATAAAGAGGGGAAATGCTTCTTCACACCGCGTTTTTTTTTAAATGGAATTTTAAATTTTAAATTTTTAACGGAACATTCTGTCACCAAAACACTTTAATTGGCTCACAGCTAACCAGGGGCCAGAATTCATTTGCTGAACAGGGAAAGGACGTGGCGCAAGTAGTCTACCACGTGATTTAAAGTCCCTAACATAAGTCCACCGCCCTTTATGTCCAAGTCAGTTCAAAAACCCGTTTAGAAGCGAGAGGTTCCACTCTCTTTCGTATAGGAATTTTAATCCAATTCTATTTAGTAAAGTGCCTTTTGAGAAGCGCAACGTCTACAAAAACACCGCGAAGAGCCCATTTCAGAAGAAACGACATGAATTTCACACTAAGCACTCTCAATAAGACAAATCTTAATACGACCATTTCAATCTCCAGCTGTGAGCAGCAGGCGGGGGAGTGCATTTAGGCCGAGGCGACCGTCGCTGTTCCTGCTGTACCCAAAAAGTCTCCAGCCGCATCGCAAGCCCGGACGACGAAACACCTTCGGTCACGCTAATGTTGTTTCCAGCTGTGCTACAGCTGCACACTTTGCGTTATAATTTGCACATTACTTCAAAAGACAAAGAAAGCGGTGTGAAGATGAGCCCTATGGGGGTCAGCGTTTACGTTAGGCTTCCGCTCCTGAAGTTCCCCGTGCCTGACGTTGGCCTCGCCGATTTCATCGATGCTGTCCGGTCGGCTTGATAAGGTTTCCATGGCTACAGTGACGAAGGTGTCGATGTCCTGCGTGTGAGCTGAATTGGAAAAACAGCATCCGTTAGGATGTATGCATGAGAGAGAATGCAAGGAGAAAGGGCTATGCATCGTTGGCTAAAACCCTAAACCACAAAACAGCAGCTTTAATCTCTACACAACAGGCTATCAAATTTACTTTTTCACCCACTGAGTGGCTTGTGGTCCTAAAAATCTGCCACAACCAAAATGTTTTGTAGCATTTTGGCCGGTGGTGTTAATTTCATACCCTGCTGCAGAACAAAGAAAATAGCAAACATAATCCAATTTTGGCCCTCCATTTCTTTATTTAAACGTTTGGTAAATTACAGAAGGGTGAAATTCTTAAATCCTCTCCATCACGCCAATGTGGCAAGGTGACCTACCCTGGATAGATTTCCTCAAAGACAGGAGAAGAGCATCAAACAGCCTCTGGATCAAATCATCAATCACGGCCTTCACGGGGTCACAGTTCACCGTTATACAGTCCACCTTCTCAGAGCTGTGAAGCAGACAGACACATTAAGGCCAATTCATAGTCGCCAAACAAACTATGCGTACGGATGAGCACAAGGTCCACGAGGACCTGAATGACATCATAGCAGACCCCGAGTCGTTTCACCTACAAGCGTACCTTCTGCGGACCATAATCTTCTTCCATGAAGGACGCCGCTGTTGTTTGCAATTTATGTGCAAAAATTATGGGAAATGTAGTCCAGAAAGGGGGATTGATACGCTCGACTATGAAAGGCAAAAGTCCACGGACAGTCGAGTTCAGCGGACTGTCCGTCCACGTACGTTTCTGCTCCCTGTTTTAAACACTATGTAACCACCTTTAGAAAACTTTATAGAGGCAGGCAGGTTCATCCCAAGTAAGATCGCAAAGGAAAGGCAAAGCAGAAGATTTAAGGTAAGATGCTGACGTGGTTCTGTTTAATACCGTAACGGGGGGTGCAGGCCACACTGTAGGGTACAGCGATCTGAAGAGGACTGCTCTGTATGGCGTGATAGAACTCATTTCCTCTCCCAGCAAACTCAATGAGGACCAGGGGGAACAGGAGGACATTTTCTAACTTTAGTCGGTTTCAGGAGAGCATTTAAAAATGTTCAAGGCCATCAAATTAAAATGAGAAGAAAATGCAATCTTGCTCATAAACAAACCCGTGGCGGTTTACAGGGTCTCATGATAATGCGACTCCTCATTTTCGCCCTCACGCAGAGCCCATTCTACACATTTTCATTCCAATTAAAGGAAAAGTGGTGCGTTCACACTGGGCCTACACTGTTCACCCCGGGGAAATCTAAAAGGTAAACCCCTCACCTGCCCGTCATTGAAGAGCGGAGCTTCATTTTTGCAAATGAGGTTTTATGGTGGAAGTGAACACGCATTAGGCATTTCAGACATGATATAGGGTAGATCTGTTCCGTTACCTGGGTAAGCGTTCGGACTCCCTCCCCCTGGCTTTTAGGGCCTTGAAGTTCCTCTCCCAATCCTGCACGGTGTGAACATGCTTCTCAACAAGAGCGTCCAGATCCACCTGACCCAGCACCACCCACTCCTGCAGGGTACAACAGGATTATCTCCTTCACAAATCAGGGCTTCTACAACCACTTTAACTCATACAGCAAGAGATTCATTCAAGAACATTCAAACCTCACTTTTGTGCTTATTCTGGAGTACAACTTCTACTTTCCTGCATCTTCTACACTATATTTTTCATTGATTTCGATGACTACCAAATTTGTGATATATGCTTTATATTTATGATTAGAAGTTGAGGGTATGCACAGCTGTGGTTAAATGGGATGTAATTTTATACAGCGCGGGCTGCCAAACCGTGAGGTCACCAACGCATGGCGACTGTCCAATTATAGCAAAACTTAGATCTACCATGCGGGTAACGGAATAAGCTAAGCTATATTAGCACCATAAAAGGCATCATGTGCGCCTGAACATTACAGCCAAAGGACTATGATGATCTCTACATTGCCACCAAAAGGGCTTAATGTGGATCTCTACATTATGACAAAATGCCTTCAAGCGGCCCTCCATATTAACTCTGATTTATAATTCCGGAAACCTGCTCACTGGCGATTACATATACAGTGCACTCCAAAAGTGTTAGGACAGCGACAGATTTTTTGTTGTTTTTGGCTCTGTACTCCAGCACATTGGATTTGAAATGGAGCAGTGACTATGAGGTTAAAATGCAGACTTTCAGCTTTAATCTGAGGGTTTTTACATCCATATCGGGTGATCCATGTAGCAATTGTAGCCATTTTTACACATAGTCCACATATCTGGTTGCATATCCTTTGCATGGCATGATTTCCTGATGTCCTTGACCCAACAACATCAAAAGACTCTTGATATCTTATTTTCAGGTACTCTTGCAAGCGATACTATAACCTCTCTGCATTTGACTGGATCTCTATGGGAATTGGGGGGCGGGACTGGATTAAGCTGTGAATTACACAGGAATAGTATGGAACACTTGGTTGGCTAAATGGCTGTAAGTCATCAGGGGTCTGACGTATCAAACAAGCCTCAAACCATCACTCTGCTGCCAGATATGCAGTAGATATGGATGGATCACTTTAAGGGTTGCTTCTCCGGACTTATTTTTCCAGAGTTCAACAGGAAAATGAGTGATGACCTGCCAACAAAGGGTTTAAATAAGCAATGTCCTCAAGGAAAGCCTCTATAGCTCCCCCTCTTTCAAGTAGTTTCAGGGTAGAATCTGTGGTCTCTAAAAAAAAGACACGTGAACATCTCAACAAGACGGCGAAAAACCTTGAGGCCAGACGGGGATTCCCCCAGATCGAAAGTAAGCTGCACGAAAACGGAAAGCGAAAATAATCTTTCTCTTCTTTTTCTGGACAGGAAAACCGCAGTGAAAAAACAACCCAAGCAGAATCAGAGCCAGATTCCACGCAACGAAAAATCGAGCACCTTGAACTTGTCCTGCACAAGCAAGAGCCGACTGAAGAGGTCTTCCGCCTTGCTGAAAATGGTGACGAAGCCGCTGGCGTTCCTGTCGATCATCACGGGGAAGATAGGCTCCTCCCCCGTCTCGCTCACACCCTTGAACTGGTTGGGGATGGAGATGAAGCGCTTCATCTCTCTGAAGTACTTTGCTCTCACTTCCTCAAACGGGGGCTTAAACTGGAGTCTTCCCTGCCTGGGACACACAAGAGGACATTTCACACTTTCCCGACGTCACACAACATTGACCAAAAGTAGTTCAAATAAGTTCAGTGTCTATATTTACTTAGATCATAGTTTTCTTTTTTATCAGACACAAGTTATATTTTCCTACCTGACATGTTTCGACGGCAATACTTCCGTCTTCGTCAGAGGTGTCACTGGATGGTATGTGACGTGTCTTATACAGCTGATGTTATTTATAGAGGCGTGATCGTCCTGCCAGATTTGACAGGACGACCACGCCCCCCGCTGTCATTTCGCCGTTTGAGAATGCTGCTCCAGGCACACCAAAAATACACAAACCAGGAGCCCCCCTACGACCTATTGTAGACAGCATCGGTTCAGTAACCTACAATCTATCCAAATCCCTTGCAGACATTTTGAAACCCCTTTTAGGTCTAACAGATCAGCACTGTAAAAACGCAAGACAGCTAGCACAGGAACTCAAAACAATAAAAGTAGAAACAGACGAAATATTTATATCCCACGACGTCGTATCACTCTTCACCAGAACACCGATTGAGGCAACATTACAAATAGTACAGGAACGGTTAGCAGCAGACAAAACACTCAAAAAACGCACCAATCTCACCCCACAGGACATCTCACAGTTATTGCAGTTTGTAGCCACATCCACTTATTTTCAGTTCAGACAAAAAATATACCGGCAGAAAGAAGGTTTTGCTATGGGGGACCCGTTGTCGGCCATAATGTGCGGCTTTTTTATGGAAAACCTGGAAGCCAAGGCCATAACATCTGCACCTGAGCACTGCCGACCCACCCTATGGAAAAGGTATGTGGATGACATCTTGGAGAAGGTCAAGTTGGGACACACGCAGGACATCACGGATTACCTAAACACCATGGACGACACTGGACAAATAAAATTCACACACGAGGAGGAAACAGACAAATCCATAGCCTTTCTGGACATTAAAATACATCACGCAAATGACGGTAGCATCAAAATCAAAATATACAGGAAACCAACACACACGGATCAATATTTGTTATGGACATCAGAACATCCCACAACGCACAAACTATCAGTAGTTAGGACACTGTATGACCGCACCGGCATAGTAACGGAGGAGGAGGATAAAAAACAAGAGGAACAGCACATCCATAATGCACTTAAAACCTGTCATTATCCAAACTGGGCCATAGAAAAGGGAAAACGGCAAGTACAACAAAGACAACACACCTGTACAGGAAAAAAGAAACAGGACAACAAAACTGAAAACATAGGCGTGGTCACACTACCATACATCAGAGGCATCACTGAACGCATACAGAGAGCCATGAAAAAACGTCACATCAGTACACCAGTCAAACCACACATAAAACTCAGACAACTATTAGTCCACCCGAAAGAAAAAATCAACCCGGACAACAAATGCAACATAATCTATGAAATACCATGTCAATCATGCAATAAATCATACATAGGAGAAACAGGTCGGTCATTCATCATCCGCAAAAAAGAGCACCAAAAGGAATGCGAGAAGGAGACAGCAAAAAGACAGACACGGACCATAAAGGAACAGGCACTAAAAGAAAATCTCAAATCGGCAATCACAGATCACTGCAAACGGGAGAATCACATCATGGACTGGAATAAGGCCAAAGTCATCCGCACCCAGGACAACAAACACCAGCGCTGGATTATGGAGGCAGTGGAAATTAGAAAGCGAGCGCAAACGACGATGAACCGGGATGAGGGGGCATATATGCTTTCCACCACCTGGAGCAGCATTCTCAAACGGCGAAATGACAGCGGGGGGCGTGGTCGTCCTGTCAAATCTGGCAGGACGATCACGCCTCTATAAATAACATCAGCTGTATAAGACACGTCACATACCATCCAGTGACACCTCTGACGAAGACGGAAGTATTGCCGTCGAAACATGTCAGGTAAGAAAATATAACTTGTGTCTGATAAAAAAGAAAACTATGATCTATTGACCAAAAGTGTGCGCAGCGTGAACCACTGCCACCCGTAATAGTCTCATTGTACCAAAAATCAAACAAGGTCTTCCTTGGCCTGCAGACCATCATTTCAACATATATGAACCCGATATTTATGCTATTAACTGTATGTAAAGTATTCAGCTTAAAAAATTTAATAATAATAATAATAATAATAATAATAATATTAAGTAGCTGACATGATAATATGAGTGCTCTATTACCCAGTGGCCAAAGTGAAAACTGCAGTACAAATAGTAGATTGTGGGACTTCTCTTATCTCTACTTACCTGCAGTTAATGATAATAATGCAAATACTATTACCATTATTTACTCAACAGATTACCTCCCTGAGAGACTAACATGGCTTACATTTTGCTATGCATTCACACAAAGTTTAGAAAGCAACCCGCATGGCTGTTTGCTCAGGGGTACAACAGCAAACGCTGTGATGCGTGTAACCTTCTCATAATAAGCTCAGTTCCTCATTTACTGTGACGTATGACAAACCACTGAATGCAGACGCATTCAACAGGAGCAATTATGAGGAAATCTTTTGGAAGTCTATATCACCATTTTCTTTGTGTGAATGTCTACATTACTACCAAAGGGCCTAATGTTACATTACATTACATTATAGTCATTTAGCAGACGCTCTTATCCAGAGCGACATACATAGTGCATTTCCGAACTAGATGGACATCTACAGTATATCACCAAAGGCCATTGTACAAACTCAGTCCAGGCTGGTCCAATGGAGGTACAGCCCATCTCCTCTGTATACCAGTTTGACCTCCAGGCTTTCCAACAGTGTACTAATGTAACTTCTTTTATATATTTAAAAAAAAAAAATAATAATTTAAAAAAAATAATAATATATATATTTTTTTTTAAATAAAACAAGTGTGAGCTAAAAAAACAAATATATATATTTTTAAATGTTGGTAAAAGAGCAACTCACTTGAATGTGAGGTCCACGTTGATTTCTGGAAGGTTCTTGTTGAGAGCTTCAAGCCCGACTTGGTACTGGTGTTCCAGGGCTTTGTACAGCTGATGGTTCCAGTGCTGGCGCCATGCCCGCATGTCTCCCGACCGGAAACCCTGGGTAGACACCGCATTACTGCCACTTCAACACTTCAACTAAGGTCATCCAGGGTTACCACGACTGCACCACGTTACTGCCACTTCAACACTTCAACTAAGGTCATCCAGGGTTACCACGACTGCACCACGTTACTGCCACTTCAACACTTCAACTAAGGTCATCCAGGGTTACCACGACTGCACCACGTTACTGCCACTTCAACACTTCAACTAAGGTCATCCAGGGTTACCATGACTGCACCACGTTACTGCCACTTCAACACTTCAACTAAGGTCATCCAGGGTTACCATGACTGCACCACGTTACTGCCACTTCAACACTTCAACTAAGGTCATCCAGGGTTACCACGACTGCACCACGTTACTGCCACTTCAACACTTCAACTAAGGTCATCCAGGGTTACCATGACTGCACCACGTTACTGCCACTTCAACACTTCAACTAAGGTCATCCAGGGTTACCACGACTGCACCACGTTACTGCCACTTCAACACTTCAACTAAGGTCATCCAGGGTTACCACGACTGCACCACATTACTGCCACATGAACATGTCAACTAAGGTCATCCAGGGTTACCATGACTGTCTGTCACTATGCTCACCCTCAACTTCTTCAACCAATTAAGCAACACATCTACAGGGCTGCTCATCGGTGCCCTGGTCATAACATAAAACTGCTAACCAAGATCAATTAAAGAGGTTTGGATAGAGTCCATCTTCTATGTTCCCCCTGATCCAACATAGACAAGTTAAGACAGGTTTAAGACATGTTACTATAGACCCGTCCGATTCCAATTTTAACCATCCATAACTGGCACCCCTTTGACCTCTTCATAATTCACACCCAAGACCCTCCTGAGCCGTTAGTTACCTGCTGTTCGAGTTACCTGTGACTCCAGCGCAGCGAATCCCATCCGTAGCTCCTGTAGCCCGTCCTTCCATCGCGGTTGGTGACGCAGCAGGTCAACGTTCATTAGCGTCACCACCTGTGAAGACCCCTCTATAACCTGAGCACGACCAGCAGCATTGTAGCCGTGTTCAGGCTGAGAAAACGGGCATGTGTTGCGGTTCCATACAATATCGCGTCTAAGACATCCCATCTGGAGGTAACGAACTAACGAGCGTGACACTCAAGACCTCACAGTGTTTTATTAAACTGCTTCAGATTCTCAGCTCTAGGCCTGCAGGGCTGAGGTCCGGCAGGTTCTTCAGGCATCTTAAACATCCAGCGTTTGAGAAACAAACTGATTTCTGTCCCGTCCTGTCCTTGTTTCTGGCTAATTAAGAGCTCAGGCGCAATAAAAAACCAGACACCCTTCAACCTTCTGTTCTACCGACTGCAGCACCAGCATACAGTCAGTCCAATTAGCTGCATGCATTTGCAGGACTCCGGTCCTCAATGAAAAGAGCGGGAACTGGCGAGGTCGGGAAGCATACCTTCTCTGTGAAGTCCATGTGCCACTTCCTCAGCTTCCTGTTCTCAGTGGAGAGGCGCTCGGCGGAAGACTGTAGCTTGCCGATGTACACCTCCAGCTCTTTGGGATTGTCCCAGGTGATCTGCATCTTACCCTCGGACTCCCGGGACTGGGACCGTGGATTCTGCTTTTGTTCGCCAAAAGAGCGCATTTGGGATCACACAGCAGAGAAATACATAAGTATTTCGCGACCAGAGCTTGCAGCCTGTAAGTCATTTGGAATAAATAACTTTTCTCTATAGCAGGCAGCTGTAGGCTACTTGATGAAGTATTAGGAGAGAGACAAATCATAATAATCGTGTGCAATCCAGCAAATTATTGATAGTGCACACTGCACACACTAATTTAATTATTCAAATAGTAAGCTTTCACACAAAAAAATGACACACCATTACAGTAGGTCAGAATAGATGGTGCATAGAAAATGAAAATATCATACATTATATATGCACTGAACGTTTTTGAACAGGATGTGGTGAAAAACATTCTTATTCATTCCAATCATAAATACCTTTATCACTTGTTCAAATGCCAAGGCGTGGTTCAGCATCATGGGCCTCTGGGAAGGAATCATCTGTTGATCTATGGTGTTGTAAAAATGAGCCACCTGCCAAAAACAACATAGCAATTACAACACGGGCTCATAACCTGTATATAAGGCCCAGATTATTTTTGTGTTTAAGAAATCGAGAGAGGACGGGCACACGCCTGTTTGAGGATGATGGCCTGCCTGTAGAACTTGTCCGCCGTGTTGGCGGCCTGCTGGATTTTGGCGGGAATGGCGAACCCCAGGGCGGAGAGCTGGCGGACCTCTCTCAGCAGGGTCACCAGCCGGTCCGAGTACTGGATCTTCAGCTTCCCGTCCCCGTGGTCCAGCTCCATCACACGGTCACTGGCCTGCAGGCTGGAGGGACATAAAATCTCATCAAAATCAAATAATCGTTTTGTTTGGACATTACCTTGGACTTTAGGACGTAGTTAATATTACTAAATCAGTATGTTGTACCTAGTATTATAACGTATGGTGCACATCCTAACATACAGGCCGCATCATTTATAGGGCTTGGTAGAAACCTAAATGGCGTTACATTACATATTTTGACATATTTATTGCTTAATCTGCTGATTGACTGATTGATTGGTCAATGGACAGTACAGTGAACAACAACAGAATTATCTGATCACCTGATTCCAGACTTTGGATTGGAGAGCCCTGATTGGATGTCTCGGGACCAATCGTCGAACTGGTCCTGCTCGTAGGCCCGGAGCTGCTCCTGCAGGTCGTCTGAGAACCTGACGAACGGGTGATACCCGGAGAGGTCTGACAGAAGGGCTGCCGCCATTTTGATAGAATCCTCCACCTACGGCACCCATTTTGTTTGTAAATGAGAAGACACACACCCAACTATTAACAGGGTGCAGTCCAAGGGAGGACAATCATTAAAAATAAAAAAATTTAAATAAAAAGGAAAAAAATAACAGTTTCCTTGCTCCCTTAAAATGTCATGAAATTATTCAAATGTACTTTCTGGGATTTTTTATATTATTTGTCTGTTTTTTTGATTGGACCAGACAATTTTTGAGTGTGATGAAGAATATTTTAAGTATTTACAGTTATTTTTGATTATTTCTACTTTACAGACACAGGTATCGAGACATTCATGGTCTAAAGCAAGAAAACAATGTGATCTCGTTGAAAAGGCACAACCCACTTTATACTGAGGTCTTCAAGAAGACTGAATGTTGCTGGTGCAGTGCAAGTCATACTCTAGTACAGTCAACTATACTTAGTTATCTTGTGGACTGTATACATGCTTGTGTACAGAGTAAAAAAAATACCTCTCAACCCTTTTGACATCTCCATAATTGCTTTTCTATGTACACTTGTGAACAGAAATGCTTTTTATTGTGTTAAAAGGCTTTCAGAAGCAGAGAAATAATGTGCGGTTAGTGAGGGCACTATAGGGCAAAGGGGAAAGCGGGGCTGCTTTCGGATACGAAATGAAAGCATTCTTCTTGTCGTTTCCTACCTTTGCATCAAGATGGGAATCCCCAAAATGCAAGCATTCAGCAAGAAGGGAATGAGCTCCACACTGAAAAAGTGGGCGGTCAACTCTATGGGGTTAGGGGTAGCATTTCTTTTATCGGTTGCGAGGGCCGTTCAGTTCCGTATCGGTTTGTTTCTCGTCTATCCTCCCTTGCAGAGCACCTGTTAAGTTTGCGTGCTGCACGTCACAAATTTCTTCAAAAAATATCTCACTCGAGGGAAGAGAGCAAAAGGAAGGGAATGTGTCAACTTGGATCCGAATTCAGGCCAGGACAGCAGGGGCGTCATAGCAAATATGAACAGCGTCAGTCAGAACAGCGCTAGTCCAGTTCTTGTCTAGAAACAAACTTAACCTGCTTTATTGCAGCGTGGTGACACATGACCAAATGATGAGCTTCAATGAAAACAGAAGCGTTTGTGATACCCGTTATCCCAGTGCTGTAGCTTATCTTCCATTTAAAATACATTATATTCACTTTGTGACTCTTATTCACCTTCTTCATCCATGATGGCAATTTTCTAGAAGGTATCTCAGATATTAGCATCTGCGGAGTGAGGAGAACATGTACCTTTAGAGCCAGCTGTCGTACCCACACAATGTTGTTGACAACCTCAGGGAGATTCCTGCCAGCAAGGGGACCGGATTTTTCTCCTGGGGCGCCATGACAACGGCTCTCAAAGTCTGTGCGGAGCCCTGGGAAGACACAAAGGGTGTAAACACACCGAGACACACACCTCACTGCGCTAATGGCATCCCTGTACGATGACTTCAAACACACACAGAGACACACCTCACTGCGCTAATGGCATCCCTGTACGATGACTTCAAACACACACACACACACACACACACACACACACCTCACTGCGCTAATGGCATCCCTGTACGATGACTTCAAACACACACACACACACACACACACCTCACTGCGCTAATGGCATCCCTGTACGATGACTTCAAACACACACACAGACACACACCTCACTGCGCTAATGGCATTCCCGTACAATGACTTCAAAGGAACCTCCAATGGAATAATTTAGAGAATAATAGATTAAGAATACCTCATTTGGTTCATGGTTCAAAATGTCTGACTTTTTTGTGTTTCATATTTGTTGTGGCTTTTGTTTATCAACAACGGAGCAATACACTATGGACCTCATTTACTAAGACCTTTTAGCACACGTAAAACTAATAACACAACCAATGATTTGTGCAAAACAAATACCATTACCAATCATTTGTCATGTTATTGGTTTTGAGTCTAAAAGGTTTTAAAAGGTCTTAGTAAATCAGGCCCTATGTGATTGCTGGCTCTCTACCTTTTATGGAGGGGCACTGACGGTTTAAAAAATCTTTTGAAGCCAGAGAGCCAGCAGTGTAATACACTGCCTGGCCAAAATAAAAGTTGCCATTGCACCCTTCATGCATAGTGCCCACTGTACAAGCCTCTGGAGGCAGTGTTATGATCTGGGGTTACTTCAATTGGTCAGGTCTAGGCTCAGCAACGTTATGCAGCAATAAAATGAAGTCGGCTGAGTACCTGAATGTACTGAATGACCAGGTTATCCCATCAATGGGCATATTCCAGGACGACAATGCCAAGATTCATCGGGCTCAAATTGTGAAAGTGTGGTTCAGGGAACATGAGGAATCATTTTCACACATGAATTGGCCACCAGAGTCATGACCTAAACCCCATTGAAAGTCTTTTGGATGTGCTGGAGAAGACTTCACAGAGTGGTTCGACTCTCCCGTCGTCAACACAAGATCTCAGCCAAAAATGGATGCAACTCTGGACGGAAATAAATGTTGTGATGTTGCATAAGGTTGTCGAAACAATGCCACGACGAATGCGCGCCGTAATCAAAGCTAAAGTCCAACGAAATATTAGAGTGTGCGACTTTTTTTGTTGGCCCAGGCAAGTGTAGTATAATAATGCAAATAAAAAAGTAAGTATGGTCTGCTAGGTGACCACATGCAGGATGGGGCCACATGGTCTGGTATCCAGTCCAGACCACACCTTTGCCCCAAATTGCATCACCCAGGCCGGCCGTGATGGTGATGTCTCATCATTATGCAACAGCAACTCCCGCAGGCACTCATAGCTCGCCTGTTGGCCTCCACACAAAGCGTCTTCCTGAAACTCATGCCCATGTGAGCCTGACTCGTCAAGCAAAGTATGGAAAAAAATAATAATAAAAATAGTGGTGACATCACATGCTTCCGAGGATGAGATGAGTGTTGCAGCAGTTGAGGGGTGGGGAAGCATTTTTTTATTTTTTTTTAAACTTAAACAATTTTGAAAAGGGGAACCAATTTAAAGATATTCTTAATTTACCATTCTCTGCATTTTCAGTTCATGTTTTATTTTCTTCCAATGGACGTTCCATTTAAATTCCCTTAATCTGATCGATAAGTGCAAATAAGACCCACCCTTGATGTAGTCCAGAAGTTTTGCCAGTAATGTCTCCCTTTCTGGAAGCAGATCCTTGCTAATGTTGGGCCGTTTAATTAGTTCCTTGTTCTTCTGAAACACTTGCAGAAGCTGAAAAAAGAAAGAAAAATATCACATATTCAGTTCAAGTATATACATCATAAAATTTACAATATAATAGACACACGTTTTTAAAAATTACCTTCTGATAAGGTATTCTGGCATCTAGGCAACTTGATTGTGTCTTTGAAGCTCTAATCTCATAGTAATGAGTACACTTCATTCAAGATTAATAAATGTGTGGGAAGAAAAACACTTTGTGCAGTTTATTGTTAGCGTCAAAATCCAAATTGACTTCACGCAGGCGACGTTAAATCAAACACAAGACAGGCTATGCACGCTACGTTGGCCATGTTAAACAACGGGGGGAAAATGTGCTCTAATTGTCGAGATAATTATGGTGACAGAAGATCCTCTGCCCAAGCTAAAACCAGAGCATTTAGGGGGGGGTTTATAATGCGCAGTGTAGTATAATGGTTTGGCTTGTAACCGAAAAGTTTCAGGTTTCAATTCCCAAGTAGGACACTGCCATTGTACCCTTGATCAACAATCCAGAAACGTAACTTGAATTGCTTCAGTATATATCCAGCTGTATACATGGATAATATGATTTTTTTAAATGCTAAAAGTCGCTCTGCTAAATGCCTGTAATGTAATGTAATGTAATGTAACATTTCACAACATAATCTAGTCTAGCCAGGCACTGTGAGAATACAGGTAGAAAACATGTTAACTTCATGATTTCACTAGACAGGCGCTGTTTCCAGGCGGTGTGAAAACGCTGATGAATACCTGCTGTGGGTTTTCCTGGACGTCCGAGATGCTGACCTTTAGCCTGCCGGCAGCCTCCTGCTCAGCGGGCGATACGGCCCTCTCAAACTGCGACACGGCCGCCTTCCAGAGAGGCTGAAACGCCAGAATCGAAAAACATGAAAACCCCCACACCCCATCCACCAGCAAAGCACAGGCATCCCATAATCAACGTAATCCCTGAAGCAACTTTGTGGTGCGATCCTGACCTTTGAGCTAAAAAAGAGGAAGTTTTGAGAAAGAACGAAATCAGAATGACGTGAAGATGGTTTAAAGGTCAACGACAAGCACTGGCTTGAACCCCTAGTCACATGGGACGTGTCTGACCTCGGTGTAGGGGTTGTAGTGCAGCGGGTTCAGACCGGAGAAAGGTTCGAACGCACGGGCTGAAGACAGCGCTTGCCGATTCCCAGCCGGCAGAAGCCGCAGCAGTTTCTCGTGAACCGTGCGAATCAACACCACCTGCATGGGGAATGAATTAACACCACCCAATTAACACCCGATTTATTGAATTCCCTCATCTGTATTTCAGAAAGGAATTCTGGGATATACAGGCTATGGCACAAACCTCCTCGAGTCTCCGGGCAAGGTTCTGCAGCAGCTGGGGCTGATACTTGTCGCCTTTCCACGGGTGAGGGGTGTAGCGCTTCCACAACTGTCCCGTCAGGTGGTCACAGGCCCCCACCCACTGTTCGCAGACAGCCACGCCCGATAGCAGACTCTCCTTCATCGTGAAGAATGGGTCCTCCCACAGTTTAGAGGAACTCAGCTTCCTCTGCACATAACGGCCCAGGGCTCCACCTGCAACGCACAACCCCCACTCACACTTCCAAACGGGCCACAACAGGGGCAGGACAGGTACCCTGTATGCACCTCAGAGTAGATCATCCCACCCGTAAAACGGCTGAGTGGTGGACCAATTCCGGGCGTTAGCCATAGACTGCAAAAGAACTGGAACCTATTCATGGTTATGCGTGGCAAATGGATCTGAATCTAGCTCCTCCCAAACCCTTGGCTATGACCAATCACGGGTGGCTCCCATACCTATGACGTCCATCAGACGCTGCATACGGACTTCTGGGTACGGGTCATGGTCACTCTGTCTCCACACATCGTCCACCGCGTCTCTGGTGCAGTCCACCAGCTCCACGGCATCGGCCAAAGCCACACTGTCCAGGTTGTTATAATCCTGGGAAACCCCGGACGCAATTATTACATTACATTACATTCATTTGGCAGATGCTTTTATCCAAAGCGACGTACAATAAGTGCATATTGAAGGTCATTGAAACAACTACTAACAGGTCAGAGTACAGTTCTATCATAAATTATCCATAGACATGAACATGGAGTCTAGTTCACACAGTAAGCTGTGGCTAAGTCTGAAGGCTGACTCAGTAGGACATGATAAGATACAACATTGCGGTCAAGACACTAGTGTTACGTGAGTGTTAGAGGATCAAGGTACAGGATACAAGAAACAAGATACAAGTGGTGTATGAAAGTGCGGCTAGGTTGGTGGGTCAGTCAAGGTAGAGTCTGAAGAGGTGCGTCTTCAGACCACGGCGGAAAGCAGGCAGTGATTGGGCAGTTCGTAGAGGAATAGAGAGTTCGTTCCACCACTGGGGAGCTAAGGTGGAGAAGCTCCGCAGTCGGGACAAGCGAGAGCCCTGTGCGATGGATGAACAAGCGGAGGCAAGTGGAACAGCGTGAACAACAGAGAGGGCCAACTGGTACCTTCTCAATGGGCTGAAACAACTCGGAGAAATGGGCCGCTCTTTCTTTAACGCTGGTCTTCTCGCCCACGGTTGAGAGGTCAGCCCAGTACTGAAACTCATCACTCGGGGTCAGAATACCTACACAGGAAAAAGAAAAGGCATTCAAACATGTTCTATAGTGGGCACCCTGGAAATACAATGAATATTCAGCCATGGAAAAATGTGTGCTACGGTAAACAGCATTGGCGGCAGGCGGCAGTGTAGTATAACGGGTTGAGAACTGGGCTTGGAGCCCAAAGGATGCAGGTTTCGATTCCCTGGTAGGACACTGCCATTGTACCCTTGAATGAGGTACTTAACCTGAATTGCTTCAGTCCATATCCAGCTGTATAAATGGATACTGTGTACAAATCCTGTGTAAGTTGCGTAAGTCGCTCTGGATAGGAGCGTTTGCTAAATGCCTGCAATGCAATGCAATGCGTTCCACATAACTGAAATATAGTATTAATTACGGCATGCTCTTGCTTTATCTGCAAAAGTGAGAAAAATATTTTAGTACATTATGAAAGTCAAATGGAAATAAACATGATGCCACTTCATATGTACTTTCTCTGCATTCTGCCACCATAATAAAGACTGTGACTCAAACTAACACACTCCTCCGCTGCTGGATCAGTCATAGTGCAATACTACGCAAAGTGTGATATGAAAGCCTTTCTCTTCAGGAAACACCCCATAAATCTGTTTCTGAATACATAAATCTGTCAAAATCTAGTGTCGGGACCTAATCGTGAATGCACAGAATCCAAGATTACACACTTCCTTTCTGTGGCAGTAGACAGTGTTCATTGCGTAGTGAGATTGCCAAACCTCAGAACTCTTATCTGAAATGTATGTTGGTGGCATATGTGGTGGCTCCTACCCAAGACATCGTCTTCTTTGAAGCTTCTCTTTCCGGTGTCTTTCGAGTCTGACCGCCGAACCGCCAAACCCAGACCCACCTCCAGGTCACTCAATAAGCTCTGCAGCTTGGGGTCAAAGGTCTTACTCCATTTTTCATCCTTGCAAACAAGAAACAAACAATGAAGCGGATTAAGATTATTTAAAAGAATAGTTCACTTTGTTTTTTATATTATTTAAGTTTTAGTGTAAATGTCATAACACGTGTATATGTGTAATATAAAATAAATAAATACATTTTAAAAAGCAAACTATCCCTTTGAAATACAATGATCCAAGACATTATCTGAGAGAAATCTTTCAGAAGTGACAATCCTGGTTTCTGTAAACCAGGATTCTGTAATCGTCTGAATCACTGAATGCACTCCTGAATTTCCTCCTGGAGATAATTGAGCAGCCATTACCTTTAGCAGTACTGGTGCAAACACTTGCCGCACAGCCTGATAGAGCGTGTTTATGGGAGACTCCAACATTGAGGAGACCAGCACGTTGCTATGGAGGTTGTCTTCGGTGATCACAGTAGGCCGTAGTTTGAAAAATACCAGCACCTTTTCTTTGCTGTCCCCTGAATCAATCTGATAACAAACAATATACTAATTCAGCGCAGTCACCAACGTTTGGTACCTTCAGGCAGTTCATTTAGATTTGCATACGTCGGTGAATGTGAGACACAGGGACGTAATGGCAGGTAAGGTTACAATGCATGCATAAACACGGAAGACGTCGCTAGTCTTGCCTTGTTTGACATACGCAGTTCGCTTCCAGGTTTGCGTACTGAAAGTACGTATTCGTTGCCATCATCTAAAAAGTTATTCAGTTCTCTGCAATCAACTAAGGAAGAGATGGGTGGGTCTGATGAAGTCTTCAAGCCAAAGTAGTTCCCTGATGTTGTCAGGATGAAGTGCTTGCGTGCGTCTTCCAAGTCACTGTGAGGCATCTTTCCCTTCTCATGTGAGCACACACACACAAACAAACAAGTTAGACATGGCAAATTTTAAATGCAAAATATAATACATGTTGTGGCTAGCTCGCCACATAGCGAACTTAGCCGACAGTTTGCTGACACAGTTTGCAAGTAAATGATCTAGCTAACGGCAGCTAAATGGCCAGTCATCCACTTAGCTATCTAACGCCAACGTTAGTAACGTTGTCTGATACTTACTAGCTAAGTTAGCTAACTGCTACGTCAACAGCAGGCAAATATCTAAGTTAGATAGCACCATGTACGTTAGCTCGGTAGCAAGCTGCAAGTCAGTCTAAAATGAACACCAAGTCGTAAGATAATAATGCAATGTTAACACACGCATGCAGTCAGCCAGCTAACGTACGTAAATTGTTGCTTGTTAAGCTTCTTAGTAAAATTAATACATAAACGGCTAGGTTGCTATCATGAATCGCAGCGTTATTTAATGTTTCTCAAATATTAGCTAACTTAGTTAATTCCACTTGCGAACTAGCTAACGGTACGCAAAGCCTCTTACCGTTCATGAGGGCAACACAAGAAAAGAGAAAAAAACAGGAGCTAGCTAAACCCTGGCTCTTGCTAAAGTTAGGTTGCTAGCTTGCAAACAATGCAACATAAATGTAATGTTAGAGAACCTGCAAGCACATAACATAACTACAGGAGCTTGCTTGTTAAATGGCTGTGACAAGGAGCGGGGAAGCTGACGTTGTTACCAGTGCAACAACGTCTCTCACTACACTGGTATTCACAGTTGTTTCTAGGGGGCTTTATCTGCGTAGTTTCCCTAAAAGACTGTTCTTTTTACGTAGAGAAAATCCGGAGCTGCGTAGCTATTATGTAGGCCTAAATTGCGTCTGGAAAACGGAAACATTTAAAGAAAGTTTAATAAAAGTTGTAATAACTTTTTCATTTATTGTTTAACATGTGAATGTTTCTGTTTCTGTATTTATTAGCTATGAACGTATCTCCTTTTTTTTTTAAATCTAAAAACAATTGTATAATCGTAATGCTTTTTATTCTGCCTCACGAGCCTATCCAATGAAGTTTGCAATGTATACATTGTTCACTCAATGTATACATTGTTACATTGTTCACTCATAAAAGGAAGTATTACTTTATTTACGCGATTGACACCTGGGGTGGTGGTTAAATAGATAGATAGATAGATAAATACTTTATTAATCCCCAGGGGGAAATTCAATGCCAATGTTAAATTGTGAAATTTATTTTACAGTGCTCAAAATACATCGGAAAAGGCAATACGTTTTATTTAGGTAATATCTGCCCAAGCGAAAAAATATAATACTTTAAGTAAAAAAAATATATCTTTATATATTACTAAGTATATCCTACTTTTAGTAGCCTACACATGTATTCATCATGTAGGCTACTAACTGTAGCTACTGATTTTGTGGTAAATTGGTGACTTTTGCTAAATTCACTGAAGTTCTACTTTTATACAACTTGTGTACAATAACACTTTTGACAAACTTACAGTGTATTTAAGTGAAAGGGGGGTTTGTAGGTATTGGAAATACACTTTTTGGACGATTTTAATTTACTACTGTGTTCGAAGTATAGTTTAAATAGTTTAAATAGCAATAAAGGTTATATTATACTAGCAGTGTGCTATCCAGGGCACAGTACTTGGTTTCAGTTGGCCTAAAATACCACTATGAGTATAATTATGAGATTTAGTATACTTATTTGAAGTATATATTCATGATAGCAACCTAGCCGTTTATGTCTTAATTACTTTTGACATAATGACATATATTTCGAAGTATAAAATGTAAATTGTAAGCATACCTTGAATTAAGTACAAAATGTATTAGTACACTATTTGGTATACACGTAAGTTCACTTGGGTGGACAAAATGTTATGTATGGTTTGGGAAGGAAATATAACCATAAAATGTTGGATTAAGACTAACACATTGACCAACACGTCATTGATATCGTAGAATCATTGGCGTATTTTTGCTGTTATTGTGTGTTTTTATATATGTGTTCTTCTGTTTAGCTTACATTGTTTCTGAGGAATGCACTCTGTAATGGTTTTGATTAGTTTTTTTTAAATTAATTATTGATTAAATATCTAACTGTGGATAGATGCATGCTGTACCTGATTCCATCCTTTCGTTTAATAATTTGTCACCATTGTTGTTTGTTTGTTGTCTCTGTACACTTCAAAATCGCTTTTACTCCAGCCTACAGAATTGGTGCTTGCTAAGCTGGTAAACTGGCTTTGCTTCCTGTTTTTGCAAGCGTACTGCATCCAATCAAAGTTCACTTTTTTAAGGGAATTCCCCGCAGTAAAAGGATGTGCTATTTACAATAATAAGTGCATCCGTTATAGATCTAAAAGAAAGTTTGTAACCTTTGTGTGGAATTCCCTTTTTATTCTATCCATTCAGCTTTACTTTACATAAGTTTGTGCAATCTTGTACATACTGTCAGTAAAATACAAATAAGCCTTGCATGCTGTTCTTGTAAACATATTTTACCATGCAGGCAATGAAATGCATGCAGGTACATGTACTGCATCTGGCAGCTGAAGGAAGAAGCCTTCAGAAAATAAATCTTCCTGTTAAGAAACAACTGTGACAGTGGAAAGCCCTTGAAGTGGCCTTCTTACATTTACCTGTTTTACCATAAATTAGGGTTTCTGGCCCACAGACCCTCTGCTTCACAAAGCTGAGGTTAAACAGCTCCAATCACTCTTTAAATGCAGAAGGAAATGCCAGCTGTACTGCTATATTATGATTCAAAATGTAACCTTTGTCTGAGTTCATTACTCTAGTCAACGTAAAGGTAATGAACAAAAAATAGACACACCAATACAAAGCCAATTAATAGCATAGATAATCCAGAATTATTCACGAGGAATACTGCACCATTCTTCCACAAATAAATCAATTAAGCTTTGATTTGTTGATAGAGGCAATTGACGTGATAAATAATGGCCTTCTCGGGCCTCCTCAGTCACCAGATCTGATTCCAATCAAGGGTTAATAGGAATGACACCTGAGACAGAGTTGTCTTTAGTGGCTTTCTGCTAATGCCAGAATGATCGGGTTCAGATCTGGTGACTGTGAAGGTCATGCTATAAGCTAAGGATAATGTCAGTGTCACGCCTATCTTCAACTATCCAAATGCATGTTTTTGTGTGGTCCAATGGTCTAAGAGCGAAAGAAAGTGCGCTATAAATAATGTGTATTTATGCTCCTCAAACCATCAGTGGCGGCTCTTGCTCTGTGGACAGGAACGAGTGAAAGACACCCCTCTCTGCAGAAATGAATTACTTTAACATGGGGTGCAGTTGAAAATCGACAATTGACATCGAGCACCCCAAAATATTGGCCAGAAACTGTGCCCCCTACACCAGTATGTCCCACAACCCTTCACTGTCGGAGAACTGCTGTGTTTCTATTTTCGTCCATTACCTGTTGTGTACTAATCATAGAAATCTATGAAAGGTTACTGACAAGTTAACGGCATAATTAGCTTTTTGTTTCATGTTGGCATTTGCACCCTTTCACTGTGCTGCTTGGCGGTGATGTCACAGAGCTGCTTGGCGGTGATGTCACAGAGCTGCTTGGCGGTGATGTCACAGAGCTGGCTGCGAATCAGCTGAGTGTTGCAGAGGCATTGAGATGATCCCAATGTGGCTACGCAGTGGGTAAAACTGTAGCCTACATTACATTACATTACAGGCATTTAGCAGACGCTCTTATCCAGAGCGACTTACACAACGTCTTATTACATCTGATTACATTTATCCATTCATACAACTGGATATATACTGAAGCAATGCAGGTTAAGTACCTTGCTCAAGGGTGCAATGGCAGTGTCCTACCTGGGAATAGAACCTGCAACCTTTCGGATACAAGTCCAATTCCTTAACCGTAAAAACTGAGCCGACATACAGGACATAATAGGTGAGTGAGTGTAAACCTAATTGCAGAATGGGAGACTGTAGGTAATGTATAACTGATCACTCAGATCTGATGAGCTATTTAGATTGTCTGCTTGAGATTAATTGACAGGGCCACAAAGCCACGCATTCTCACACTTCTGACTGACTACTTATATTTGGCCCCTAAGATTTTAAGGGTTATGCTGTACAGAAGATCATACAAGCCGATGTGAGGAAATGTCAAAATAATATGTACTTTTAGAGGCTATGGGCTATATTAAGAAATTAAATGATACCAACAAGGTTGTAATTGTGACTTCAGCTGAATAATCCCCAAGTAAATTCATAGTGTTTTGAGGGAAGTAAATATATCATTAGCTCTTGATTACACAATGGTTACACAGTAGTAATGCAATAGACTACAAGTGTCACACATGGGGACTTTTAGTTGGGCCTTGTGTCACCTGAGTACGGTAGCTCCGCCTTTTCCAATCATTCTGTTTTGTTGGCATGACGAAAACGCCTCTGTTTGGCATCACAAACATTCATTGATCCTTTTTCCGAAACCAGACGATCCCATGACTCTCCCAGACATCCTATTGGTCAAGGCTGTCTGCCGAAATAGAGGGAGGTCCTTTTCTTATGGAAATGAAACGAGTTCAACAGGAATCAGCCAGCATTTCCCTTGAGCATTGAATTGCATCATAATATCAATGAATAGCATTATCATTTGAAATCATTTTACAGACACCCTTGTCCAGGGTATTTTTTTTACAGTGTATGAATGTTGTACAAATAAATAGCTTGAATTAATGGATAATTAATTCAGAACACAATTAAATCACAAGATGAAATTGACCACAATCACCTGGATCAGGCCTGAACTCCACTGTGATTGCCCTGGGCTGGGGCATAAACACAATCACCTGGATCACGCCTGAACTCCACTGCGATTGCCCTGGGCTGGGGCATAAACACAATCACCTGGATCAGGCCTGAACTCCACTGCGATTGCCCTGGGCTGGGGCATAAACACAATCACCTGGATCAGGCCTGAACTCCACTGCGATTGCCCTGGGCTAGGGCATAAACACAATCACCTGGATCAGGCCTGAACTCCACTGCGATTGCCCTGGGCTGGGGCATAAACACAATCACCTGGATCAGGCCTGAACTCCACTGCGATTGCCCTGGGCTGGGGCATAAACACAATCACCTGGATCAGGCCTGAACTCCACTGCGATTGCCCTGGGCTGGGGCATAAACACAATCACCTGGATCAGGCCTGAACTCCACTGCGATTGCCCTGGGCTGGGGCATAAACACAATCACCTGGATCACGCCTGAACTCCACTGCGATTGCCCTGGGCTGGGGCATAAACACAATCACCTGGATCACGCCTGAACTCCACTGCGATTGCCCTGGGCTGGGGCATAAACACAATCACCTGGATCAGGCCTGAACTCCACTGCGATTGCCCTGGGCTGGGGCATAAACACAATCACCTGGATCACGCCTGAACTCCACTGCGATTGCCCTGGGCTGGGGCATAAACACAATCACCTGGATCAGGCCTGAACTCCACTGCGATTGCCCTGGGCTAGGGCATAAACACAATCACCTGGATCAGGCCTGAACTCCACTGCGATTGCCCTGGGCTGGGGCATAAACACAATCACCTGGATCAGGCCTGAACTCCACTGCGATTGCCCTGGGCTGGGGCATAAACACAATCACCTGGATCAGGCCTGAACTCCACTGCGATTGCCCTGGGCTGGGGCATAAACACAATCACCTGGATCAGGCCTGAACTCCACTGCAATTGCCCTGGGCTGGGGCATAAACACAATCACCTGGATCACGCCTGAACTCCACTGCGATTGCCCTGGGCTGGGGCATAAACACAATCACCTGGATCAGGCCTGAACTCCACTGCAATTGCCCTGGGCTGGGGCATAAACACAATCACCTGGATCACGCCTGAACTCCACTGCGATTGCCCTGGGTTGGGGCATAAACACAATCACCTGGATCACGCCTGAACTCCACTGCGATTGCCCTGGGCTGGGGCATAAACACAATCACCTGGATCACGCCTGAACTCCACTGTGATTGCCCTGGGCTGGGGCATAAACACAATCGCCTGGATCAGGCCTGAACTCCACTGCGATTGCCCTGGGCTGGGGCATAAACCAGAGTGTAATCAGTGGTGCTGCGAACAAGCTTCCTTATAAAAAAAAATCCCCGACTCAATCCATCAATTATGATGCAATTGGTTTGCAAAGCTAGTTTCGGGCAGACAACTCGAGATGCGCCAAATTGCGTCAGCTCACATGATGCTCATGTCCTAAATGGGAGGACTATTTTAATCACCAACCTTACCTGTTCATGCATTTGCTTACCGCGCTATGCCGCTACCGATGTTCGGCTTTCCGCGCTTTCTCCTGCATGTTTGCATTTCAGGAAAGTGTTTGCGCTCTCACCACCCCCCCCCCCCCCCAGCATCTACCTGCGGGCTCTGCTTCTCGCATAGAGGGGGGGGTGAATTTCCTGAAACCTTGTGAAACTGCATCAAAATGTGAGCGCCAGCTGTCATGTGACCTGTGGCTTAAATGCCAAAATCTCCAAACACTGGACATTTTGCCACACGTCTTCCAAGTTGTCGTAAGAGCAGGAAAAGTCACCCACAGCACGCCGAACCGAGACCAACCGCCATGTTTCTTTACGGAATAAAGAATACAGGACTAGTTATGCCAAGGCCACAAGGTGCAAGCTGAATGAAGAGTAGATATTGTTATATGCTTACATAGCATATTTTCCCCAAGTCTTTCTCCAGTGTTGACAACATGACCGGTAGTAACCGTAAGGAAGCGTTTCTTAGTCTTTTGCTGCCGATCTGCCACCATTTATTTCCTGGGTCATTAGTATACGACAATACATTCATTTTCAAAGCAAAACATTGACAATTTTTTTTCAGGTATGTCAGTTTTCTGAAAAATAACTGGAATATGTTTTCTTTCAGTCAGTGTCCCCTGCAATCCTGTAAAAGTGTGATTGGTT